>JAOXYL010000105.1:1037560-1067712 GCA_028564955.1 Terapon puta | reverse complement strand
AGAGCATAACAATAAAAATGATCCAACACAGTGTACTGTATGTATTTCTCCACTGAAGACCCAAACTATGAAGATTTGATCAAATAAACGCAAATGATATGAAGTTGCTAGGCAGGACAAAAAAAGGTCTAATCATCTGATCAACTGTCTTCAAGCCTCTGTGCCAAACTTAATGTGAACCAATCGAGCCTGAATGTTAGTCTGGGTGAGCAGCAGGGGCAGCAGTATTAGAGAGATCACTACGGCACTACAGTCAGGAGCAGTGGTGACACAAAGATTCATTCCATCTACTGATTTTATTATATTGTAAATGTCACTGTTATAATAACTGGCAAGAATGTGACTGAGCAGATTTCTGTCATCGTGCTATCATTGTGAACATTTATGTGACGGAGCCTGGTAAATTTTCCGAGTAGATCCAAAGCTCACCACATAAAGTGAGCCTGAGTGGTGAACCTTGTATCGGCCAATTCTGAACACAGATTTGACTCGCATTGATGATGTCGTCATTTAGCATTTGTTTCTACGGTTTGCAGACTCTACACAGCTGAAATTATAAAGGTAATGATGTGTGTTTGTTGTTTGGTCTCTGTGTGGCTGAAGGCTATGATGGCGGCAGCAGTGACTCTGAGTGCGAGAGCCCCACCCTGGATGAACAGGAGTGTCAGTCGCCACTGATGCCTGATTTCTGGCTAATTGTTAAGATCCACCAGGACAGAGTGAAGGTCTACTCCCATTCCAGGTCAGAAACACTGCAGCTAGGTTCATGGAGCATTTAATAATTGCCCTGTATACCATTATTTATACTTTCTTATGATAGCGTATTAGACAAGGGTGTCATTTCTAACTGGTCCACAGTCCAATGATACATTTTTACTTGTGCTTTCAGGTTCAGTCATCCTATATTCAGCTACTGTGAAAAACCATTTGTCAAATAGTGATGTCCATTATTCTGAGAGTACATACACAAGCTTCTGTAACACTAATGATACAACTTAAGTCCAAGTCAGTCTTTTAGCATGATTCCATGGATGGATTCTCAGATACTCAGTTGCTGCTGGTGATTGGGTCCCACACATTTCTGAAGAATTGTCATATCTTCATCATATCGTACACAGATGCTTCACAGGAGGAAAAGAAGCCAGTGCTGAAGAGTTGCAGAAGAAGGAGGACGATCAAGAATTGCCAGAATATTTACAGCTGCATCAAATGGTGGTCAGGAAGATTGGTGAAATCTGCAGAATAGTCAATCAGGTAGCTACTCTAGCACGTATTTGTTTTTTTCAACAGCTAGGCTTTAAATGTTTAAAGAAACCATAGAAATGAAGTACAGTGATAGAAGGAAACCTAATGCATGTAACAAAATGTTAACTTTCACAGAGAATCTATGTAGGAACACTGTACATTAACCAACATGAACATCAGTCCAGACCTGTGTGCCTTTTGATTTCAGGTTTTAACTGGTTTATAATTATATCTGTATATTCTTTCCCTCTGAACTGTCAAATTTCACCTGTAAGCTGATGGAAATTTGCATTTTCAGCTCTCTGTATTCAAACTTGTACCAAAAAGCATTTGGTGAAAATACATCCAAATAGGACACAGCCCTGTATACAGTCGGTGTAGATGTCTGTGAAGTGCTTTTGTCTGGTGCTCAGCCTCTGTATATATGTGTGTGTGTGTGTGTGTGTAGCGTATGCTGCTGCAGGACCTACACGACAGCCACGTGTGCAACTCTCTGCTGGTGGCTGAGAGCGAAGAAGACATCTGGAAGAATGAGTCTCTCTACAGGCAGAGGCTTAACAACTCTGATGGTAAATCTGAGGAAGATGCAGATATCTTTGCTTATATTTGTTCATGTTTTTAGATTCCTGTGCGTATCCCAACATGGTTTACTGTCAGCTCTTTGTGATTTTTGCCTGCAAACATTTCCTCATCCTTATCCATACATTATTTTTCACCCTGATCGCACAGATTATAACTCAGAGGAGAGTTACCAAGCCAGAGACTACCTGGCTGCCACCATGCAGTTCATCCCCGGGCATTTTGCCTGTGACGTGGTGTGGAGCACAATCATCCACATTCACCCGAGACTCAAGATGGGACCCAACATGGGGGTGTCCAGAGGTGAGCCCATGTTCCCACAGCAACCGTGATAGTGTCAGATTCACTGTGGTTAAAACTTGTGGATTTACTCTCTAGAACTGTTTGACATGAATCTTGATTATTATGTAAAATTGAAGTGGGTGGAACTTAATTCGGACAACAGTATCTGTTCTTCTTTTTAAATTGACATAAAAAGCCTTACACATACTATTTCTTGCCCAGTCTTGACAATTATATGCTAAAAGGAAATGAATGAATGAGTCAATGCAGTATAAAAATAAAATGTTAAAATGAGAGGGAAATAAACATCCATCATCTCTCTCTCTCACACACACACACACACACACACTCACACCTCAGTCCTTGTGTGAATCACAAATCATTTACAGTACTTTGTCCCACGTAATAACTATATTTAAACCAGGCTGTCTAATTTATCCTGTCACATGATTCATTTCTAGTTATTCATTTATTGTTCAAATGTTATTTTCCTTGCACCTGTGTATCCTGTTCCCTCCTTATCTGTAGACATTTGTCACAATTGTTAATAGCTGAATTGATATGCAGAAATTTGGAGTTTGTATAAGAAATAAATTTCAATTTAGTAACTAGACATGTTGAACTAACTGAATTTTCCCTCCCTTTGTGAGTCTCCCTAAGAAAGTAGAAGGAATTTACAGGAAACTCTACAAACACACTGAACCCGTCAATCCGTTTCCTGTCTCCCTCTCTTAGCGATGCAGGCCCTGCGCTCCGTGCTGAACTCCTTCTGTGTGGTCAACAGGAAGAACATGTTTGTCTACCAGGAGCGCACAACTAAATCTGTCTTCTACCTCAGGTTAGACTTTTTTCATGCTTATAAACCTGTTTTAAAGATGAGTGGAGGACACTGAGAGAAGTGTTGCCATACAGGCCGAGCACCACAAGCCTTCAGGGAGATCTTTCCATCAGTGTGCTGGAAGGAAACAAAATCTGCCCATAGATGTTCTGAAGGCCATGAAAGCCGTCTAGTAGAAAGGGAATGGAGGAAGACATTGCAAATACATGTTGTTCTGTGAAGCCCTAAGCCAGATGGTAAGTCTTCCCCACCAAACATTTAAGACGGTGGGAGAGTTTCTGTGTCCCAACAGTGCCTGCGTACACAAATAATCTCACAATTCATGTAGGGAGTGAGCAGAAGGAGATGTAAAGATGTTATACCACTAATCATGTCACACTGTTGGCCACGTTCAAGTTATGATTGATGGGGCTTAGTTATCGTCAGGATATTCCCCTTCATAGTGGAGGCTAAGCTCAGTCCCTTGGCACTGAGGACGGATATCAAAGTCAAACTGCAGCACACTTCACATTTATCACACTTTGACATATTTAAATAGCTATAGCATTTTCATCAAAGTACCAGTTACATCATTCTCTCCAGATTAAACACCACATATAGAGAGTTAAAGAAATTAAATTGGTACATTTTTTTTATTCAAAATACAGAGATATGGGCAGCCAGTCTGAAGTTGTTTTAACCATACAGAGGATGTTAATGTCACTTGTAAGAAAAAGGCAACATAATTACTTTATAATAGCACGAAAATAAGATATGTTTGCTTATGAACTTGAACAATGTGTCACATGAAACTGAGTGTGGCAGCACTGAGGCTTCTCCTTGGATCTACTGAGGCTTTGATTATACCTCATTGTCCTTTTGGACAAAGGAGTCTGCCAAATGAACAAGTGTAAATGCAGATGTAATTTAGTTGATGCGATACAGGAAGATGCCGTTCACCCATATTTCTTCACTGCTGGTCTACAACATCCTGCTGAAAGTTCTCTTTAGCTTTGTTTTGTCATTTTTGCTGTAACATTTTATTCTTCACATTCTGTTTTGATATGCTGCATGTGGCTTAGTGGCATCGAACACTGCAACTTTGACTTAAGATGTCTTTTTTATAAAAGCAGCAGTCAAGCTACACAACAACAAAGAAAGCCCATCTGACAATGTTCTTTGTTGAGCAAACATGGATTGTATTGTATTAACTGTCATGCTGCCTTTATCTTGAAAGATATCATCAGTCTTGTTCTCTTTACCCGCCCAGACTTTGTGAAACATCACTAACAGGGAAATACTCCGACATGGAGGGGAACCTCCACATGACTCGCTCCATTGGGCTTGCCCGGAGTCAAGAACCATTGTTTTCTGATGACCTAATGGTAAGTAATTTTTGAAGTTCAATGAATAAACAGCTCAAACGTGTCATCAAATTCTGCACATGGTTCTAACGCCATTGAAGCCTTGAGAGAAACATTTTTGCTAAAATCTAGTTCCTCTAAGAAAGTATTTGGTGTCAGAGCTACACAGGACTGCAGGGAAGTTTTAGTTTGAAGCTTATCTGATGCTCTGAAGTGGAGATTACACTGTGGACATCCAGTTACAGTATGTAGCGGATAAAGCAGGGAGCAGTGCATCACACTCTGGATTCATTCTAGCAAGGGGGATTTGAACAGTCACACAGAAAGCAGCAGAAGTAACTGCTCAACATGCTTCCACCATGTCCTGACCATCCTGAACAGAGTTACTGTGGAAATCATAACTTGATGACTTTAGAGTAGAAATTTCCTGACTTGTTGTCTGCAGAATTGGAAGGGAAATGACAGACGTTAATAAATCTTTTCAAATGGCTGGACTCTTAAACTGTTGTCCCTGCTCTCCACGAGTCAAAGTGTGCATTGATGAATAAATAATAAGCAAAAGTAGGCATAGGCGCATATGGTATGTATTGGCTACACTGTATGATCACATTAGGTGAAATGAGGATGTTGAGCACTCCACACAGAGACAAAACCACAGTGAAACATACTAAATAAAAGCTTTGTCAGTCCATGCAGTCATTCATGCCTTAAACTGATGAGTCTTGCGGTGTCTTTCCTCAGGGCTCCAGGTCATCTCTGGATAGCTCTAGGCCAGTTGGACAAGTGGACAAGCACATCCTGCTGCTGGTGCATGGAGTGGGAAATGCAGGTATGAGTCCAGAGATGTCAAGGCCTGATGAGGATTTATCCTTTATCCTAAGTAACTCAGAAATTAGTGGCATAGAAATAATAAATCCAAGGTAAAACCAAGATTTTCACAGGCGTCCAGTCTGTGTCTGCTACTTCACCTCAGGTTGGGTGGGTTGGGGAGGGGAGGAATGATTAGGTGTATTCTACAGGGAGCTTGAGGTCTAAGATCGCAGACTAACTGGAAGCCAGTGAAATGACTTGAGAATGTGAGTAATTCTGTTCTGGGACTTTGTTACCCCGGCACAACCTTCGATTCACTCCAGCACTGCCGAGGTCTCAGACTTCTTAACTGGCTTTCTCCCTGTCTCAATGGAAGTTCTTTCTCTGTTTCAGTCGGTAACTTTGAAACTATGAAGTCAATACTTATTATTGAGTCCATCAAGGATCAATTCATAGTCCACTGCTGTTTAATTTGCATATGTTCCCAATTGGGTCTATTATTCAGCAGGACAACATACCATATCACTCCTACACTGATTACACACAGTCACACTTCACTTTCAGAGAAGGATCTCATTCAGTGCACTGCTGATATATAAAGTATATTGGATGGCCTAAAGTGTTTTACAACTAAACGAGGACAAACAGTCTTTAAGTTGGCCTCAAGGCTTTTAAGAGCCAATTTCATTCTTTGTTAATTACCCTGTCAGTAAACCTTGTGACTATGCCAAGATTTGGGTGTGTTTTGGATGCTGATCCTAACATTAAGAATCACATATCTAAAATCTCCAAGGCTGCTTTTTATCATCTTTAGAAATACATCTAAAGTTAGATGCTTCGTGTTGCAGATGGAAAAGCCGATTCATGCATTTATTTCTAACAGATTAGATTATTTTAATGCACTATTTGCACTGACAAAGCAGGTGTTAACTCATAAACTCATTCAGGATTAGTATTAAAACAAAGCACAACCAAGTACAGAAACATACAGCAAATACCCATAAAAAGTACAGAAACTCCAAACACAGCTGCTTGCATGGCTGCTCAATCTTAGTTTGTTTTTTACTCTTGTGACACCGAAGGCAAAAGTGTGTTGGCAG
This sequence comes from Terapon puta, assembly GCA_028564955.1. NCBI lineage: Eukaryota > Metazoa > Chordata > Actinopteri > Centrarchiformes > Terapontidae > Terapon > Terapon puta. Next base: position 1,061,515 of record JAOXYL010000105.1, on the reverse strand, counting down.
TGGTGTGCTTGAAATACAGATGATGGTGATGAAGATTAAATACATATATATTAACCGCAGCTCGGCATGTGATTAATTCACAAATTGACATTTCACGGTGGTATTTCCGTGGTCGCCCTCCATCTGTGGGTAATTCATATACAAACATTGTTCGGTCCCTGCTCTTTAAGACTGCAGAAGAGGGAGAAAGAGGAGCAAGGCGGATCATGCATAACTGGCAGAGCACTTCTCAATAACTCCCTAAATGCCTTTGGCTAATCGCGTTGCTTGTGGTGTTCTGGGATGAGGCATTTTGGAGCTGGATGGCAGTCAACACAAATGAAAGCCTGAAGCAGCGCCTCGGCAGTCCTCTGCGGAACGAGCTGGTGACTGATGCTATTCCACTACACTGACAGCACAGAGACGAGGGGGGTGGAAAGCAGCCAGAGTTGGAGACTCCAGAGTTTTGCTAACACCTTCAGCTGCACTTCTGCCCTCAGTAAATGTGGCATTTGTCACCCACTTCTCCAGACATCGTTAGTGAAAAAAGGAACATGCCAAATAGGGGTGTGAGTAGTCACAATAATGTGCTAGTGAGGCATATACAGATCATTTCAGAAATGTGAGACTATTTCTGACTGAGAGAAATGTGAACTGTCACTGCACACATGGTCTTTCTTGTGTGGTGGAGGCGACAAACCCCTGCTATGGTGTGAACGCTGTTGTTGTGGAGACAACCGTTGGTCTGTGCTTCTTCCCCATGCTCACTTTCAGTCTCATCGTTTCTTCTTGATTGAACTGAAATGGTCAACATTTACTTTTGTAAATGAAATAAATAAGTCCAGGTTAAAATCTGGATGTGGTCCAAACTCCAAATCATTGTAGACTGGACAACAGCTGGGTCAGTAACTCTGTGGCAGTCTCACTTTTATTGCCCAGGTTCAAGGCACTGGTTACATACAAAGTGTCAGTTCTCACACTAAATTGATACATTTTTTTAAAGTTATTCCTAGTTTTTAGTTAGTTTAGTAGTTAAGATTTATGATGGGCTGTTGAATGTGTTAAAGGGCTTATATCACCTGTGCTGTGTGGTCAGTGGTACAGACCTCAAACTAATATGAAAATAGGGTTGCAGCAGGTTGCTGTTCCCCCTTTGGATGCCTTGATGGCACTGTTGCACTGTTGTCATAGTATTTTCCTATCTTTCACAGAGAGAGATTACATCAGTGGTTTCTCAGAAGCAGGAATCATTAAAATCCTGTTCCCTCCACTCACTGTACTTTGAACTTGCTGTTTTTTGCAACATCACTGGACAGCTGTAGTGGAACGTTCCTTGAAGCGGATATGTGTGTCTTTGTTAAGTGCACCACCAAGGTCTCTTTGGTCAGCAGAGGAAGATATTGAAGATCGAGAAATTTACAGCAATCAATATATTAAATCATCCATCCATCATTCATCCATCCATTCATCCATCCATTTTCTGTACTGCCTATCCTGTCTCACAGGGTTGCAGGGTGCAGCTGTCATTGGGTGAGGGGAGGGGTACAACACTGGACTGGTCACCAGTCAGTTGCAGGGAACATATAAACCCACTGAAGCATTAACATACTGGATATGTAAATAATGATCAGATACTTACTTGTAAAATACTGTTCTTTGCACAATACAGGATTTTTCTTTAGAATGGAACATTCATTGTTGGACATGCTGTCCCCAGAGTTTTTAAACCAAATCTTAGTGGGTGGAATTGCTGACTTCAAGTTTCAGTTCAGTTTAAGTCATTGCCTGTTTGGTTTAGAGAAAGTAAGCTTTCTCTAAACCAATGGAGCAAAGTGCTAAAATTATCAGTGTTGGTCCTTGAATTAGGGTTTGTCATAAATGTATAATAACTATTTTAAAAAGCAGACTACATTTGGTCTGATGGTTGTGCAAGAAAAATACTGAACTCGTTCTGCGTCTGTCTTACAATGTTTATTTGAACATAATGGGCGAGTGTTTGGGACTGTCCAAGTTCTAATGATGAGGCACAATAAAAGCTTCACACGTTCTCTCTTCTTGTGGTGGTCTTTGGGATTGTCTGTTTCTGAGCCTACCATCCTGGATGGGGGTGTTTTCAGATGCTGTTGGGTGCTGTTTGCTATATTCTGTAAACTTTAATCACAAAAAAATTGTTTTTCTTTTCACTACTTGTTCAGGTCCAGAGATCACAGATGAGCTGGTCAAGGTGCTGCGTAAGCGTCTGGATGAGACCACCTTGGACATCATCACTGTCATGCTGGTCAGGAATTGCAAGCTGACTCCAGCTGATGTGGAGGTAAACGGCTCTCATGTCATTTTATTGTGGAAGAAAATGGAGTGTTTGTTTCTGTGTACGTGGGTCTGTGTAGTTTTTTGAATTATGGATTTTGTTTCCACTGGGGCAACCAGAAAATACTGAAGACAAATCGCTTTACTAAATGTTGTCTTGCAGTTCATCCAGCCATCAGGATCTCCGGCCACTGAGGTGATGACCTTCAGCCTCCCCCAGTACTGTCTTCACTGGCTGCCCGCTGTGGCTCACTACCTCAGGCAGAACCTCCTTATATTCCTGCATGTGCCAAAGTACACCGACAGCAACACAGCACACCACTTCAAGGTACACTTTTTTTATCAGACCATGAACCATAGTGTGTTTGAGTGTGATGTGTGTGTGGCATGTTAAGGCTCTTTCGCTTTTTCATAACATTTTGGCGCTCTCCTGGTTTCTCAGTTTGATTTAATAGAAAATAGAAAATCACCCCTTGACCTCCATCTGTAATTGTTGCCACAGCACAAGTCAAACATTTTACTTGTGTCAATTTGTTAGCTTAGCATAAATACTGGAATGTAAATATGTATCAACTAGAAATGATGGTCTCACTGAGGTGGTCTGCTAAGCGAAAAAAATCCACCCACCCACCGTACCAAAGCATTAGACACCAGCATGTACAATTTAGTAAGTACCAAGTTACTAAGTTACTGTAGTTACTATGGGAAGAACATTGCAAAATCTCTAGCACATTTGTTCAACTAGTCACTGTGTGTGCAATGTCTTAGCAACAGCAAAGAAGACAATATGGCTAATACAAAAACTAAATAAACAGTCAGTCTAAATTTTGCAATGACTTTGAATGATCTGTTGACAAATTGAAAATAGCTGCTTGCAAATGAAAAATGTCTCCCTGTACTGATAGATGACAGTTTGACATATGCAAGTGTACGACAAGCAGCCCTGTTTAAAGTGCTCTGGATTAAAAATGAATAAATCTTAGATACGGGAGGCTCCCAGCTCTGCAAAACTGCAGAGACTAAAATCACTTTGACAAGTCTTATTGTGATGTGTGAAATAAATGCTGACTTGTGTGGTTTGAGCTTCCAGGGGCTGATTTGCTCTCCTGTTCTGTCTGCAGCACTACTTTCATTTGAGCAGTGACTTGGCTGACGGTGATATCTACCTCTACAATAAACCTGGAGGCCAGGGGACAGGAGGCAAAGGTAATCACATTCCCCAATGCCACAAGGCCTCACTTCTTGTGTGTGTCTGTGTGTGTGTTATAAATATCACCACAGTGACTAAAAGTTGTAGTTCTGTGGAGGCCCAAACAGAAGACAACTCTGGTTTTCAGATGATAATCCCCTGCAATACCTGGACCAGAAACACTTCACAGATTCTACATTCATGTTGGGCAAATCATCAATTAATTAGCTATTTTGGCTGATCAATTCATTTGTCAGTAACGAAGCCCAGATATTCCCTGGTTATGAATACGATTGGTTGTCACTGTGATCCATCAAAGAGCAAGTGATGGTGGGGCACACAACATAAAAGGTGACACAAATGTGATGAATTTTCCACATTTACGTGCACATGTGATGAGAATCCAGAGCACTGCTGAGACCATTGTTGTGTCAAAGTCCACCTCCCCATCAAGTGTTTCCCCTCACCTTGACATTAATTCAAACTCAACCCCAAAGAGCAGCTAGAGGGAAACTCTCAAGGTGCCCTGCAGTCCTATTTTAGAGCATCAAGACATGTCAGCTGTGCAGGAAGACTGCATTTTTCTCCCCACAGAGACACACTGCAGCTGCTGTACATTGATTAATTCTTCTGTTTGTGTGAGGTGTCTGGTCCTGTGGGTGTCACTTCATTTGTGTCAAATAATGTGACACTTTTGACGCTTTGGGTGACTTCAGCACAAGACACCAGCAGCAAATAGCTCAAAACCACAATGAACCACTTTTTAGGTTTTTTTATTACTACACTGTGGGCTTTGTGAACCTTAATGTTTCTTTAATCTAGCTGTTTGTTGCACCCTCATTTCTGCCTGACTGCTTGTTGCTCTTTTAAATGCCTCCCTCCTCCAACAACATGCTAATAAGGACGTGGAGTTGTTGGTTTGTCCTCCACTGGTCTTCTTTGTTAACATGTTGATTGTCCTCCTTGACACATAAGCTGTTGCATGTTGGTAGTTACTGTTGAACCACACAGACACTTCTATTTAGCAGTTTTCAGGAAATGGAGCTCACTGGATTCTAAGGCTTTTGAAAAACATTAATAGTCCTTATACAGTCTGGATACTTTCTTTTCTTCAGTCTTTGTTTTCATCCCTAAACCTTTTCTAACTTGTGCATTTTCTTTTCTTCATTTCTTGACATGGATATTAGATAAGTCCTCCTTACTTTCAGCAAATGATTCATTGGAAACTTAGCTGTAAGCTCAGGTGTTGGCTCAGGTTTTCATCGGCTCCTTTTGTTAAGCTGCTGGTTTGGAGGCAGTGTGATATCATAGGATATGCTGACAGTTTCTTTTCCTATTTATAACTCCCACCTTAAATTCTGGACACGTTTCCTCTGCGTGACAGATCATACTACACTTTTCTTCTCCTCACTATCCATACAGTGCTCGTTTCTTTGACGAGCATCAGCACGGTTATTTTCCTGAGGTGGCTTTATCTTCCTCCCTCATCTTGCTGTGTACCAAACCTCATGCTCACACATTTCTCTCTCGGCTGATAGTCGTGTATTCACTTGGCCAGCCTGATGTCCTCTCCTACCAAAGATGGCCGCCTTGTTACAGGGAAGCCTCTCATCTTTACAGTTCATTATATGTGGTTTGTTGACATGCATAAGTGTTGTTAACCTGCAGAGGGAGCGTATGTGAGCAGCAGGAGCTCCGCCCTCTGTTAGCTGCTGCACAATGAGCTCACTCGCTTGTGATTGTGAGGTGGACACTTTCATGCTCATGCTTTATGTTAACAGCGTCTTGTCTAATTGCATTGTTTTATGCAAATCAGGATTAAATAAAGTCCAGATAGCTGCTCTGTTCTACCTCCCTATATTTCCTTTATATCGTCACATGTGATCACTGCCATATATTATTGCATTACGTCCTCATTTATCAGTATGCTCATGTCATCCACTGGCATTAGAAGTCAGTTAAAGAGGAGTGCTGCTGCTGGAATTAGCTCAGTGACTGAGAACATCCCCTGTTCAATGAAAATGAGGCTGTGGAAAGTAAATAACTAGATCTGCTGTCATTAAACAGCTCCCACGAAAGGACAACTAATTATGGGTGTAATTGATGAGTTCACTGAATTAAACTCTCATTTTTGATTGATGATATTTTTGCAGTATTGCATGTGGCTCTTGATCACAGTGCTACAATCTGCAGACAGCAGGACACTCAGGCTGTTTCCTTGAGTCACATTATATTTATTTAACCTTTATTTAACCAGGTTTGTCCCATTGAGATCAAAGATCTCTTTTACAAGAGAGACCTGGCCAAGATTTGTAGCACATATACTGTTATGTACAAGACATATACACATATACATATATACAACAATTTAATTTATAATAGATTAAGTAAAACACGTCCGCTCAATTAAAACAGCACCACACATGACTTGGACTTGACCACGAATGCCCTGATTCTATCCCACCTCTGCCTTAAAGTTCTTCATGTTAATAGTAATTTTATGGCACCTATTTACCGTATTTTAAATGTTTGTGATTTTACACCAAATGTGAATGTGGATGAAGAGGAAAGGCTGCTAAATATTCCTGGTTGAAAAAAAAGATTGTTTAAAATGTCCTTAAAATGTTCTCCAAATAGAAGTAAAACAGTCATTTATTGGCACGTTGGAGTGTTATGCAGGATTTCTGTATTTTCCTGCTTTGGAACTCACACAAAGGGCTCACAACTAACCGCTCACCTAACCACTTAAAATACAGCTCTGTCTGCATTTCCTGTTTCTTTAAAATGACCTTCTGAGTCAAATTGTAAACATAGTGGCTGACATGAAAAGTTTGGTTGTTGCTCTTTTACTCGTTCACCTTGCTGTCTAACTACTTTTTAATTGCCGCGCAGAAGAGCTCTTACTTCCTCTCATTAGTTTTAGCAGCTGCAGAACAAGGTGCTTAAGTTATATGATGTGACCCTACCCCGCCCCGCGTGTGAAATAACTCTGTCAGTGTCAGACAGCTGAAACGCTGAGTTGCCCAGACTCTCACCTGTGTTTCCTGTCAGCTAATTAATGAAGCGTATTCTAACGACCCCTAACTGCAGCGTACAGTTAAATATGTCTGCTCAATCCCAGCTCCACTGGGGTCGATCTGTGGACTGATGGGAATATTTTTTAAAGAGCCATGTAATTACAGGACACACTTGATATAAAACGACCATGTATTTGTGTGTAATAAGTTTCCATCTCTCTCAGCTGGTGTAATTTGAAAAGTTCCAATAAGACTGAATTGAATTGAGGAATAAATCTTTGCTATGAGAGGCAGAACAGAGTGCGAGCTCATACTCTATAAGACCTCTGAAACTCAGTTTAAGCAGCATCTGCAGGCTGTGAGAACAACAGAAAACACAGCAAGTCATCTCTTCAGTTAAAAATGTGACGTTTAGATGTACCGCACATATTGTGTTTTTTTATTGAAAGGAAGTAAAGTGTCTTTGGGCATGCGCCCATGTTTGATGGACAGCTGTGGGAGACTGTGAACACACATGCACTGTGAACTGTAGCTTACAGGCTTAAGAGAGACAGGCAGCAGTAGTGCTGAAGAATAACAATCACATCATTAAGCATCTAAGCTCACTGCTGTTGACATTTGCAGTTAAATGTTTAATCTCTTCAGTGTGCCACAGCTCATGAGCCAATTATTGATCTCCACACTTATCTGCTCAGTGTGCGTTTGGTGGTTGGTTGAGCACGTGGAGGTGTCAGACTGGACATGGCCATGCTCAGAGATAATCTTATGAGTGTGGGTTGTTGTTCAAGTCATTGGCTGTCTAAGATATCACGGGGGGGTGACATTGCTGCTCCATGTAAATGCAGTTTGAAATTAAATGAAAGTGCTCACATCAGTGTACGCTGAAATCGATGCTGGTCGTCCACACAGGCTGTGAAGGACTGCACTCTAGCCTGGCTCTGCTGTGAAAGATCAGGGATGCATGCAGCATTCATTTTTCTAGCAAAAGTGGAGATTGACAGAAAATGTACAATAACATTGGATTCCCATGTTAGGACTGGCTAACCTTTAGAATACATTTTTCTATGGAAGTGGATTTTGTCCTTTATCTTACATGTGGTCACGTTGGGAGGGAATTTCTTCATAGACAAGAAGATTTATTACATGCAGGCAGTAATTCTACTAAGAGTCTACTGAAGATTGAACCTACATGATTAGATTAGATTAGATTAGATTAGATTAGATTACATTAGATTACATTAGATTACATTAGATTAGATTAGATTAGTGCTTTATTAATTCCACAATGGGGAAATTCACTAGTTGCAGAAAAAGTGGGGGAAAAAACAAAAAAACACGACGAACAGACAGAAATGCCAGTCTGACAACAAGTGAAACAACACTCAACAATAAAAACACACAACATGTAGATAATAATGCAAGACATACATAATAATGCAAGACATACATGATATAAAAATATTGCAATGTAAAATAAAGTGACAAGCAATGTACAGTGACCAATAGATTATTTAACAATGTTAAAAAATGGTTAAAAAAGTGACCATGATATAAATAGTACTGTAAGGTGACAATGATGTAAATTATATTGCAAGGATGAATAATATTTAAAGGTAAAGTGACCACAGTGACTACAACAAAGAGAAGCTGAGTGTAACACACAAGCTGTAGCCTTTTTCAGTGTTTTCAACAAAATCACATGCCATCAGAATCATTTGAAGGAGGTTGTAGTAAAACGCTTTCTACACACGCCAACATTAAATCTGCCATGAGAGTCATGTGTCACGGACATTTATTTTCTGTTTTCTTCCCATTCTCTGTGGTGAATAATGAATAGTCCTGAAATCCCGGTTCATCGGTCATCAGTCACACATCGCTGGGTGATGTGGAAAAATACAACACATGGAGGGATACCCACAAAAACACACATAGCCTCCACACACAGGTGCTGTGAGGATTTTACCTATGAACTTCTCACTATGAGGAAACTGCGCCTGCCAGCTGCCTCTCCTGCTCGGAGTTCAGTAATGTGAAATTGGATTGAAGTGAGTTGATGATATTGGTACATCCTAATGCTGTTTTATGGGTGTCTCTGATGTTGGCCCAGGTACCATGTCGGAGCTGGTTCAGCAACTCTTCCCACCTTCTCAGTTTAAAGGTACCACCTCCTGCCTTCCTCTGTCCCCCCTGTAACCTGTCACAGCCGTCGTGTTGACTGAAGCCCGTGTTGCTGCTGGCCTGTGCTGCTGTGTTCTTGGCCGTTTTTTTTCCTCCATGGCATTTCTTTGCAGTGCTGTACCTCCTTCAGTTAAGGCTTCCCTCAGCATATACATTTTTATTGAAAATTGTGTTCATCTTTGAGTTGGCTTCAGACTTGGCATGGACTGCTGTGCACTTGATGTTGTGCTTGCACAAAGCGATTAGAGCCATAAGGCTGTTGAATGACCTGAACGCAGGTTTGAACATGCTGCTCTTGGATGTCATGTGTAAATCACTGAAATGATAACCTTTACATTTAGATTCTTTTGTTTTGCTCAGAGCATCGAGAGTCACTGTGATCACCAGCTTTGCTTGTGGTGTCAACCTAAACTTATGTAGCCCTTTCACACATTGTTCAAATTTCTGACTTTTAATAGGAGTCAGTATTAATGCATTTCAGTTGTTCATAAGCCCTGCAGATGGTATCTGTGTGCTTTCATTAATCAATCAAGCCCTGCTAGAGGTGATGTCATTCTCTACTCTGCCCTGACTGGAGATGCCTTCAAACCCTTCTCTCACCCAAGCTAAGACCACATACCTTTCTGCTTAATTCAGCCTTATATTTACATCGTTATCTAGTCCAACTAGCTTGATAGCTCAGCTTAGCCAGGCCTCAGTTGTGTAGCAAAGACAAAAGAGCTTTACTCTTTGTAATGATTTTGCCAAGAGAAAAACTAACCTCAACCAACAAAAGTCAATGTACAACCTGCTGTTTGCTATAACGTCACCAAGCCTTCAGCCGTGTAAGTTTCACAGTGTGTGCTGTGCCCCTCTCTGGGTACGGTCAGAAACCTTTTATATGATGAGTCTCTGCTTGCACAGTTGAAGGTGACCTGCGTGCCCATGGCTTATGCTAATGTTCATGCCGTAGTAAAGTACTAGAGTAGTAGGCCTATCATTCGCAGAAGATCCTGTCTGTCAATCATCCACCCAAAGCCATGAAACAGTGTCGTGATGGAGACTACTAATACATTAAATATAAGCAGTTACTGCCATCTAGTCTCTGCCTTTCACTGATCGTTTCATGTCTGGTCTGTCGGTTGATACTTTCACTTTAATCCACAGCTACTGTTCCAACAGCTTGCTTGATATAGACATTTTCTACCACGTCAGTAATTCACCTATCAGAAGCTAATCCTGGATATGATGCTGTTTTTATGTGGCGGACTTTGACAAAGCCTGTGCACTGCTGAGGGGAGACTCCTTTACATATTCTCTGCCACATCTAGAGATAAACTCAGGAACTTTACAGCCCTCTTCTGTAGCCTGATTGTGGAGTTTCACAGTGTTTTAAACAAAAGACTTATATTTAACTCTGCCCTGACTGCCACTTTCCACAGTACGTATAGACAGAAACAGGACAGGGTTGGTCTTTAGTCACTGTGTCATTTTGGTATATGGACAGTACATGGTAATGATTTTTTAATGTATTTATTTAATCTGTGTGGTCTGCGTCAGCTGCCCTGAGGGACACCCGCCCTGCTCCGTGCATTGTGCTGCTTACCTACTGTGTGCGATGAAGGCCATGTCAAAGCTAACACTTTCTCACACGTCGTCGGTTTAGGACAGCTGCCCTTTGTGACACCTGTTGAAGACCTGAAACAGCAAAGAATACGGATGTTAAGACTTTTCCCTGTCACTTTTAGATTCTACCGAGCTCATTTTAAATCAGTGCTGTTATGGGAAAACAAAAGTGAAAGGCAACCATGGCAATTAAAACGTCATGTTATATTTTTGGATATATTTACATATTTGCCTAATAACTCCCAGGCTATAAGAAAGTTGCTTCACTCTAAATGATCTTTGTGTAACTGTGAGGGAAAGCAAATGATTTGTGTCTTGGGAGGTGGTAAAAATTAAAAACTTAATTAGGTGAGTGGATTTCACTTTTCAGGGTACAAGTCTGTTGATCATTTTAACACGTTCTGATGCTCTTTCAGGTATCGCTTGCATCGCCCTCTCATTTGTGGATGCCCACGGTCGCCCCCTTCAGGTTCCAGCTCAGGACTGTACCGCACTGCAAAGATCGGAGAACTGCAACAACCCCCTTCACCCAGAGCAGTTCGATGAGCTGACCACTGTCGGCAAAGTGCATTCTGCCAGCATCGGCTCAGGTACGGGGAAGCACAACACTGGCCGTTGTAGCCAAAATGACTTTGTGACTGATTAGGATGATCACTTTCATCCTGTGTTCACACGAGCACAAGGTGAATTTGTCATGCAAACTGAAAAACATAAATGGAGTTTGATTATGGCACAATGTTCGCATCGCCCAACACAACTTGCTGTCCTGCATTGACTTTTTGTTGAATTTCTAATATTGCAAATCGTCTATCGCATCTGAAGTATTCATTAATAATGCGATTTAGTTTAGAATGTAATTTAGTATCACACATCTGTAAAGTTAGTTGTCTTGGTAAGATGCATTTTCTAAACTGAAGTGGAGACTGATACATCCTGAAAGCTTTAGTCCTCAGCCAAACTAAAATGTTGACTTATGCAGTTTTATTACAGATTTTCATCAGACCCTCCCTCACTCCTGGTATTAGTGTTATAGCTATATCTGGATAATGACATCTGATCACAGTCCTTTGCATTAGGTTCATAAATGTCCTTCTCACATTTCTGTTCACGTTTTCATTAAAAATCACAATGCGAATGACCTCGCTGACACACGTGTCAACAAACCTATAGTCTCAAAATGTCGGAGTCCAGGTGACATCTTCAGGGTCATTTTGTCAGATTTCACAAAGCTCCTTCAAACCCACAGAAAACAGTGTACAACTGTTTCCACGGGCTGAAACAAGTACCACTAATCAAGACTAGTCAGCTGAATTCGATGTGTGAAATGACTTCAGTTCCCCTTAAAAACTGAAAACTGATTTTACAACTCTACAGCTCTGTCACTGCTTTCCACACTGTTCTTTATCATCTTGACAATCGTACCTACACTGGGGTTGATTATGTTACAAGGTTACAGCAAGTGCCAGGAGTCATTTAATTGTATAAACTGCACTCATTTAAAAATGGATTAATTACAGCCATAAACGTCAAGCTAGATCATGGGTAACAGTCTGGCTATTAAATTTAAAGTTTAAAAATTAAATGCCCCTAAAATTGAGTGAGTAAATCTTCCTGGCTAATGAACACAACTCTGTAATATGGAGAGGTTTTTATTCCTGCAGGCTAAATTTGTCAATGTGACACAGCATCACAGGGCCATAAATCAAAATTAAATTCCAGTTTTGAGGGCTTAGTAATATAATTGTGTTTATAAAGCGTTAGTCATGCTCTGTAGGTGGAACAACAGGAAAAGACACAAGTAATACTGGTTGGGGCCATTAAAAATAGAGCTATCCTCACATAGTGGGTTTGATTAATTAAAATGCACTGTGCAGTGACAGTCATAATACAAGCTGTGTATCATTTGAAGACATGTTACAGAAAGGTTACCCAAAATACTGACAGCATGCATGATGCCTAATTTCAACACTCAGCTTGGAATTCCTGCCAAAATCACAGAAATGACGATGTCAGTCACTGATAACATCATACCTCTAAAGATGTGCAGCGTTCCTCCGCCTGCACAAGCTGAGAGGAGCCGTTGTGTTTGAGCTCCGAACCAGAAAGGCAAAGCCTGATAGAGGTTATTCCTTTAGTGTGGTGTGTTACTTTACTTTATATATCACACTCAGGATGACTGATTAATAGTCTCTCTCTCATGTCAGGGGTATTGTTGGTACGATATTAAGAGCACATTTCCCATCGACCCCTGCTGCTTCGCTGTGTAAACTTAATGCCCCCCCCCCCAAGAACACTAACCATAAGCCCTAAGCCCACTGTATATCCCCTTCTTAATGGTTCATCGAAGGTTTTTGTCTACATCTTTGATTTGAAAGTATGGAAGTCAAAGACACAATGTTAAAACATCATGTTTCTCTTGTCTTTTAAACAGAACCACAGCTGTATGTCCGCTTTGACATCTGGGAACAAGGCAACGTCAGCCCCTTACAGCTCAGTGACAAACTGCAGGGGGCGCTGCGTCACGCTCTCTGTGACGTTGTCATGGAGCTCAGAGTCTTGCCAAATCCTCTCTGTCTGGGGGGGCCCTGCCCAGCAACAAAAGCATCGAAAGAAGAAGCTAAAGGTGAGCTCATCGCCAAATGGTTGTTTACTGGACTCTGTATATCATTAAACTATCGAACAAAATCAAAAACACTCTCCAATACTGTAAATGTATGTAATCCATTACACTGTCACACACTTAAATGAACACAATGCCAACAAAAACTTATCATATTATTATTTTAAATTGAACTTTAAATCATTTTCCAGGGATCACCTTTGTTTTTTTCTTTCTTCAATGAGTTAAAAATCTATGAATAATGATTGTATTGTCATTCCTTAGTTCAGATGTTGTAAACATGGCTCAACATTTTATCTGTTTGTGGTGTGTGGTGTATTTTTATATGTATGAAACATGTCTGTACCTTTCAGGTTGTTGTACAGCTCTAGTGTTTGGTTGTGGTGTCCCTGCAGAGGTTAAGCACGGTGTGCTTTAATATGTGAGCTCAGTAAAAACTCCTCAACTAATCAGACGGCTGAGATTTGAAACCTACCTACTAGTTTCCATTTCAGTTTTTTCAGCAGTGCTGCTGCTTGGATCCCCATAAACAAACCCAGAACATCTCATGACCAAATAGCCTGAACCTGTGTGGGGACCTGTCAGTTTGAGTAGCAGAGCTCTCCACAAATATAAATGCCTGTTACTCATCTGCTGTCTTCTCTTTCTGACGTACTTCAGGGCTGTTGATCCTCCTGCCTGAGGTGAAAGAAGTGAAAGACAGTCCCAGGCAGCGCAGTGGTTCACGAGTCTTTAAAAGCAGCCCCACTCCCATCACCCTGACCCAGGCTGCAGGGAGCACCTCCATGACAGGGACCAGCACCCCCGAGTCCACCACACCCACCAGCAAGAGCACCCGGCGGAGCTTCTGGGACATACTGGTCAGTTCCTCCAGAGGTTGAAAGCTTTCATCCTGGAGCTCCTTCCAGGAGCCTTCTCACTGAGACCAACACTCATATTATTATTATTTCTGTACATTTCTAATTCTCACTGTCTGCAATATCATGTTTTAAACCAGCAGACCAGAATGTCTCAAACAATTACAAACCAACCCCACTGAATTATTTTCCTTACATCTTTAAGATGATTATTTTCAGTGCACACTTTGAAATGTGCTTAAGGAACTACTGTCTTTTTTCTCTGTTTAATCTTCAAATTCAAAAGATGAATAGAAGAAATCCTATTTCTATATTAAATGTGGAATGAATGTTTTAATTGTACGATCATGTTGATATCATGTTCTTAAAATGATTAAGTTGTTCACCTGCTTTAATCTTTACAGTTTGAACTGTATGATTCCTTGTCATTTAGATTCAGCTCTCCTTAATTTAAAGATGCAGAATCGGCGTCCCACCAAATAATTATATAATGTCCGACTCAGTGTGGGACATAATTATTCTAGGCAGCGAGCTGGGTCACCTCTCCATTAGCTCCACTGAGTTTATGCAAATGTATGCTCTCAACGTTCATTTTTACAAACATTAGGTGTACTTTTGGGGAATAATATTGGACAATATTTTTCCCTGCCTAAGGAGTATTTACACAAGAATAAGGCTCTGAGAATCATTAATTATTCATTTTTCAAGCACTTCTGAACCGGTGTTCTGGTTCCATTTTATTCCATATGAGCCACCACCTGAGAGCTTTGCCAGGCGTCCTTATGTTGTGTATTTTCTGTCCATTCTTTCAGAGCAAGCCAGACTCATCGGAGCTTGGGAGCCCAAAAACAACTGATGACATTGTGCAAGAGAAAGGAGAGGAGGGCCGGGCAGCGCGGCGGAGACACAAGACGGAGAACGTAAAGCAGCAGTGGAGCCAGGAAAAGGCGATGGCTGTGGAGCTGGAGCAGGCCCAGAGGTGGGATTATCACTCCGCTCTGCAGGCTCTGCAGGCTCCTTCAGCTCTGTCTGGTGTCAGTGTGGTGCTTTGCTTTACTTTATTGTTTCAATGTCACCGCTCTCATCAACCTCAATCCACCAACCGCACAGCAGAGAGACAAATTTAGAAACAAATCAGTGAACACAGTGAGGCATTTAGCAGCTGCAGAGCTGGTTTCTCCATTTGCACTCATCAGATAGTTATAGACGTTACTACAAATGAATGACAATCTTACTGTTTCTGCTGAATGTCTGTGTAGGTTTGCCAACATGTCTGCCATGTCAACTTGATGAAGAGATAATATTCTCAATGTCACAGCGTGTTGTGCCGCACCCATGTTGCAAAAAATGTAGTAATGCAGTTTTGAATATTATCAGAATATCCACGTTCAGTTCAAAGCACAAAGCACTACTGCTGCAGTGCCGTGGGTCAGCAATGTCAGAGATTTCCTCCAGAGCATTATCCTGAAATTGAGTTCTAAAGCCAAGAACCTCAGCGTCTGACCAAGAAATGAGCAGCAGGCCTTCACATCACCCACGGCTCCGGTGTTTAGTGCTGCGGGACCTGTAAAATGTCCTAATGCACTGTGTGTTTTGTGGCTGTGTAGGAGGCAGGTGTCTCATCTGGAAGAGGGAGACGTGGGCACTCTACACCCCGTCTACCAGGTCACCTGCCAGCCATGGATCAGCTTCATGGCTAAACTCGGTAAGTAATATTTAATGCTCCCATAGGAATGAGAAAAATGATATCAGGCTGACTGCATCTTACGTGAGAAGTCTTCTATTTTTTGCGGAGGATCCTCTGACTCTCTGTGCCTCTGTTTCTCCCTCTGATCGGGCTGCCGGTGAGCAGGGTGCCCCTCCATTCAGCAGTGCACCGCTGAAATTGCCTCACACTTCCTGCTGCCCTCCATCTTGGCAGAGATTGTCAGCTTGGTCAGTTCTCTGGCCAGTGATACAACAGTGAAAGCATTTGAAAAGACGAGGTGAGTTTTTCACTCTCGGTATGAAGAGATCTCTCGAGCAGCCGTTGACTCTGCATATCTCCCTCTATCCTGTTTGGGGACCGTGGCATAGTGACACTGCTGTGCACCGCTGTACAAATACATGTTGTTGTCGTCCTGTGTCCAGATTTTAAGCATTTTCAAACACTTTAGCTGCTTTCATTTGCTCCTTACCAGCTGACAGATCTCCTGCCTTCAGTTTATACTCCAAGCAGATCCACTAATTTTGAGAATTAAGTCAACAATTGATAAGCTATTT
The DNA here is from genome assembly GCA_028564955.1 of Terapon puta. Classification (NCBI taxonomy): domain Eukaryota; kingdom Metazoa; phylum Chordata; class Actinopteri; order Centrarchiformes; family Terapontidae; genus Terapon; species Terapon puta. The sequence goes on along the minus strand of JAOXYL010000105.1, from coordinate 1,045,501 downwards.
AACTGCATACACAACTTCCACCTGAAGCTACAATTTCAAATGCTGTCAGCCACTTGAGCCAGTGCTTTTGAATCTTTTTTCTGTAGTTACATTTTGTTACAATCATACAAACCTTGCAAATCTTGTTTCATAAAATGCAAAAGAAACTCCTCAGTGTTTGCTTGTCCTTAAATAAGATGAGCAGATTGAAGTCTAGTGAATTCTTAGATAATAAGAAGGTTTCTTCTGTATTCATTTTTCAGCAGAAACAAGAATAAGTGGAGGAATGTCAGGAGTGCTCACTGGTGACTCATGTCAAATAAAGGGATTTTTCTCTCATAAAAGTCTTTTCAGAGACAAGGAGAAGTCTTGTGGGTGTTTATCTTGTGCTGTATTATATCTGACAAAGTATTCTCGTATTTATCATTTTCACAGACGGGCTGATAACTCTGAATCAAATAATCACTGTGAAATGTTCCTTTGGTGTGCTTATCTAACTCGAGACACGTTTCCTCCACTCAGCCCGTACATCAGGAGAAAAAAATGCATCCAATCAGCAAAAACACTCCTTTTCTGGCATCCCTTCATTCTCACACATGCACATCTCAGTGTCCACATCTCAGAGCAGTGTTCAAACGGTCATTTATACCACAGTAAGGTTGTTCTCTTTTTCTTCAACCCTCTCAGATGCCCACCAGCTGGAGACATGTTTGTACCATTCCAACTTGTGCAGAGCCTCAGCCAGCCTCCGGGCACCACCAGGAGCTTCATCCTCATCGGCCGCAACTTCCATCAGTGGCACTGCAGCACGGAGCAAGGTAACTACTGAAGTCAGCGCCTCTAAACAGTCACACACACCACCTACTGCCTCGGTGCTCGTCCTCTGCACTGCCTGCAAAACTGTACAATATACACAATGCAGCGCAATGATACAATAATTATATGAATAATGATAATATTTAAGACAACTTGACCATCTATAGTCATTTAGGTTTTCAAATATTTGCTGCCTCTAGTCCTAAGAAGTGAAGTCAAACTTGGCTAGGTGACCTGGAGGCTGACACGCCCTAAATGTTTTTAATTTATGTAGATTTTTACCTCTTAACCATGTTAAGTTGTCTCATTTCTCTAGTATCAGAAGATTATATTCTAGCCACAGTTACAAACATTTCATTTGGTAATAACCCTGAGAGAGTGTGGCTAATCTGTCAGCTTATGATAGCTTTGTTGCAGTTTTCAGCCTTTTTCTCAGAATCATTTGTTAATAGAGACGTATTTTACAAACAGTCCCTCTTGGTCTCTGTATGACACAGTTAGAGTGTAGAAGCAGATGCTGTAGCACAAAAAAATAACAAAACAGGATCATTGAGTAAAAAATATTAAACCTCAAATTTTGCCACAATACACTGACTGCAATATAGGACTCTTAAATTATAACTAAAGAGAAAGGAAACTGAGACCTTCAGGGAAATACTCTGATAAAAAAAAACTTGTGGTTTGAGTTAAATCGAGTTAAAATGATAGTAATGTAGCTGAAATGGAAATGATTCCAAAAAGAGGTGGCAGAGTGAGGTGTTGATCCTCAGTGTTTGTGAAGGTCTATATGAGTGTGTGACAGTGTGAAGACTTCTGCAGCAGCATGTTGCTAACACCATGTAACCTCCCGTGTAGCGTGGAGCAACAGGTCCAAGCATGAATGTTCTGTGTTGATGCTTTCGACATGCTCTCCTTGCTTCTGATTCTGTTTCTCTGTCCATGCCAGCAGCTGCCTAACATAACTGTGTGACTTTGCAAGTGTCTGCTTACATGAGTTTGTGTCGAGCTGTGTGTTTCACTGTCCATGCCGCCTTGCTGTTTGTACCATCTCTGTTTGCCTACAGAAGACAGTTCAGATGAGGAAAACATCCCAGTGCTAAATAGGTTCACACGTAAGTTTGCCTTTCAGCTTGACTCATTGATGCTGATGGGATATTTAAAATGTGTTTTATAGGAATCAAGTGCTTTATATATATATAAATAATTTTCAAAAACAAATGTAATTCAAAATGTGAGCATTACTGAGAGTTTTCCACCAGCGTTGGCATAGGGCCAGGATTTAATAGCTCCAAGGCTGAAACATTTTGTCATCTTTAGCTGGTGCAACTGCAGCTTCCTGCCAGGTGAAGTCACTTCTATAGTGGCTTTTATCAGCCATTGCTAACTAATGTAGCTCTCACACCTCACCCGCAGCCAAAGACCCTCTGTGGGGGAAGAATCAGTAGATTGTGGATTGTTGTGGTTCCAAAAGCAGTCTTGTGTGGTGGAAAGATAAGATGATCATGTCATGTCGGCTTCAGAATCAGCCAATAAAAGTTTCATTCGTACAGTAACTGTAATAACTCAATTAACTACAGCTTGTATTTCGGTTTGTCAGATACGTAAGAACATTTCCTTTCCGCTGCTAGTGTGTATATTTTTATTTCACTTACTTACTGTGCATCTGTGGGACAAACATTTCATTGAGGATCAACAAAGTTCTGTCTTACTTCATTCTCAGATGCAGCTGCAGCTTGTGAACTGAAATTTGAACTAATTAATCTCTTGAACAGTAGTCACTGGACAAGTCACTGACTCGCCAACGTGTTTCCTTAAAAACCCATTTAAAATGGATACAGTGAAATGACATATACACTGCCATCATTAGGGCTAATAAAATCTCAGAATAAATATCGTCAAAGCTTTTTTGCTATAAATGAGTTAAAAGGTGAAACAGGCCTTAAAACTTCCAAAACATGAAATACTGACCTAGTTCTAGTAATGACATTATGTCTCTACTTTCTGTTTCTGTCCTGCTTAAAAATAATGTTCTTAATGTATAGATGGAATCTGATTCATATCTCTCACGTTACTGTGGAAAAAAAACACTCTTCCTGTTCAGCTGCAGCACATTTTTCTCTTATCATAGCTGGAATTTTCAGACCAGTTTCACCGTTTCTTATAATACGTAAAGCTTTCAATCGTCTTTGTAGCCCATCCTTGGAAATGGCTCAGAGGTCCTGGGAATTCAGCGAGTTTGTCCTTGAGACTTACAGACTGAGCAGCAGTCCCCACAGTAAATGTACAAATGAGAATGAATTACATGTAAAAAGCTGATCTCAAAGTCACAGTGTGCTGCTGTCCAATGACTGTAATCCTACAGTTAGCAAAGAACAGAAGAAAGAATGTCCTGACGGTCAGTAGGGAGTCCGTGTTAAAGGAATTTCCACGGCATGCTGGCTGACTTTGATTCATATTGCTTTTCCAATTCACTGACTTTCTCTCTCTTCTGCCCAGCTCATAAGGGCTTCCAGCGCTTTGAGGCTCTGGAGCTGAGTGATTGGTTCAGTCCCAGCCAGGCCGGGGCAGGACTGGCTCCCCGCCAGAGGTTCCTCTTCATCAGCATCGTGGACAAAAAGGTGACTTGGCATATGGAGGCCTTTGTGTTGTGAATGTCCCTCAGGCCAAACCCAGAACAAGACAGAGTTCTTACTATTTGAAAAGGTCCTGTTTGTTTCAGCAGTAAGTACATTTCTGACCACTGAATTTCAGTCTATCTCCCCTGGCTGCTCTGCTGGTCCCTATAACAGCTGCTGCACCACCTCTTGTGGTATTTGAGAATGCAGATAGTTATTTATCCAGGTTTTGATTTACCTGTTTATATCTCTGCCTTTTACCTCAGTTACCTCTGAAAACCTGAACCAAATCACATGACTCAATCATAGTTCATATTTAGTGAATGGGGCCAGTTTCCAGCCATCCTTTATGGGATAAACAAAGATGTAAGACGGTGGATAAAAGATGATGTGAAGTGTAAATGGAAGCATCGTATGTGTGTTTTTGACTTGGTGTGACCATCGCTGCTTTAGGTGACTCTGTACAGCTATAACTGGTCTGTGGACCTCGGTGCCACCCTGAACCGTGAGCTGGTCCGCCTTGTTAAGTGGCAGAACGCGCGGGCTCACGTTGTCCACTGCCTGCTCAACCAGAAGATGGGCCTCTTCCATCACCACTGCTTCTCTGATGCACCCATCCACGAAATGGACTCCAAGCAGGTAAAGACGCTGACTCCAGCACCATCAGCGAGCCAAAAGCAGAGCAGAAAGTGACCTTGCTTGCTGGCGTCAACACTGATTCCCAATCCAATTCCTGTGTAATTTGCTGTTAATGTTATTACAGCACCTGGTGAATCACCAGCAGCTCTTTCACACATGATGCTGTGTTTGCCCTGCACTACTGTAGCTGTCAAATGAGCACTTAGAGGGTGCTCTATAGTTATTCACTGGCTCTGCATTGATTCTAGGTGTAGTATTAAGAGAGTAAGTACTCAACATTAAACATATTCTAATTTCTTATTATCATTCACAAAATTTTGTGTGTCCTGTAAAACCATGAAGATTGTGGCCAAATGATGTGGACCAGAATTCTTCTGAGGCACTGGAACACATCAAAATTAGGACAGAAGTTTATAGACTACTGTGGTTTCCAGGGAAACAGGTCCTGGAGCAGATCTTATATAGCTGTTGTATCCATGCTGTAGAAATGACTGGAAATGCTCATGTGATTTTTACTGTAGGAACAGAACAAAGAAGTTCTGGTTTCACTTGGTCCACCTGCTCCCTCTCTGTGATCGGCCTGGGAAAACAGTGAAGAAACCACCAGCCTTGTATATAGTATATCTGTTGGCTAATATTGAAACTATTAACTTAGCCTGGTACTGCAGAGGTGTACAAACAACCTCTGGGAAACACTGCTCTCCACAGACTGTATTTCCTCATCCAGGTAATACTGAATTAAAATGAGATAAATTCCAGGTGACAGGCGGAGGCTGTCGTTAAATTTTGTACTCCACCACCGTCAGAGCTTGTTGCTGCTGTATTCAGGCTTGTTTTCTGTTTTGAGCATTACCCCTGGACCTCCTGTATTAGACATGGAGCTGTAGATCAATATGCGACTGACGGTCTCTGCGGCACAAACCACAACAAGATTACTGAGCCACGTGACCGCACATTGTTATTCTTCATGATTATCACCCTGCTTTATTTCCTGCCTCCTAATATGGCGCTGACAACATCCTGGAAATACGACCCTGTCACATCAACGGCCTTGTTTTTCAACCACACAACACACAACGCTTACTTCTGCAGTGCAATTTAGTCCCTGTCAGTTTCCATTTCTCCTGGATTATTAATGATCGCCTCACCTCTGGCACAGAGAGCTTTGAGGGACCTTTTCACAGTCTGTAGTTTTTTGGGTGTTCTGCCAGTTACAAAACTGTTTGGTAAGCAGTTTTAACAACCTGTCTTCCCGCACACTCCTCCTCCTCCTCTCCTCCACCTTTTCATCACCGCGAGTCAGCTGTCATATCAGCATCACTGTTCCCGTGGTGACTGAGAGGACAGCGGTGCAGAAAAACTTCCAACTTCAAGCACAGTGGTTTTCATTTCCACAGCCGCTGGTCAGGAGCTGGAGAGCCTGGTGAGGTGTGAGAGGACACGGGAGCACCTCCACATACAATGTTTTGCAATAAGAACAGTTTCTCTTTCCTTCGGTGGAGAGTTTAGATTCTGACGTGGGCTAGAAATAGACTGGGAATTGTTCTTGTGACTAAAAGGTTGCCATGTCCAGTTCTGGAATAAGTGGGGGAAATGTTGGCAGCATGAGCACATGAGTAAAAGTAATAAGAAGTGAAGTCCCCCCCCCCCCCTTAGCTGCTGCTGTTGAAGTAAAATAAAGTGAATTTTTTTTTCCCTTCATCACCATCAATGTCCATGCCAAGTATAAGGCCACCGAGCTGCAGGTTTTTTTTTTTATCTCAAGAAGTAATAAGCTTTCACAGTTTGTAAAAAAAAAAATCAATTAAAATCAGGCAGCAGAGACATACTGCTGCCTTGTCTGAGATAATACATCATCTTAAATAGCACATCAATTAAGATATGTAATGTGTAATTTCATTTTATAATGTCACAATCATTGCACTTGTGTCAGATGCCAGAAATGTATGAGGAAGTACAGCTGAGTGGAGTCAGGGTTTAATTTAATTTTCAGTAACTTTCAGTAGGAATGGAAAGACTAAACTAAGTCCCATTAAATGAAATAATTAGATTGATAACACTGTAATTACTTATTAACGCAGAAGTCCGAGCAGAGCCACTATGATCTGTCTCCAGTGCAGCAGCAGCTCACATCTCATGGTGAATGGACACGTGTGTGCTAAACAGGGCTACATTGCCTCCAGACCAGAAGGGCCCAGAAAGCCTATAGTACAATGTCTTTCAAATTATTTGTAATAATTTAATGAAATGAAAATGTTTTTCAAAAGCACAATGCCATCTGATATGGTAAGAGCCACTCTTTCAGTGTCTTCAAACCCACCTGTTCTAGTTCATGTATGTGGAAAAGCATAAAAAAGCAGAGGAATACCATGCACAGGTTATGGGGTCAATAGTGGCCCTGCAGCCTCCACGGCAGGTCATGGTCGTGGTAATACAGACATTAGACATGCAGTGCAGCTGAGATTCAATTCAAAAGGAATTAAAAAAATACTGAACAATGTCACAGACACGCTGTTCCCACATCGCTGTGTGGAACAGGCGGCGGTCGAGATTTATCGGAGCAGCGTTTTACAGCAAAGAAAAGCACCAAATGCCCTTTTAGCCTTCCCCCAACGGCCAATTACAAAACAAGCTCAAAGAATAGAAAGAAGCAAACTTTTCCTTTCCCTCCGATGGCCCCGCTCTTCATCACTGCATTACTAATGAGTCCGGACAGAAGGCAGAGTCAGAGCAGCAGAAAATTTGCCTGAACAGAGCTTCATCTGTCATGGTCCTGATGAGAAGCAGAGGGAGCACCAGCGCACAGTTTGACCCTCCAGCCTGTGGGCACGCTGGGGCATCTGGGCCCTGAGCTGCTCCGCTGAACTAACTCGCCCCAAAGTTCCTGTCAACAACGAGGGCACGCGAACAATGCTCAGGAAATTTAAGTGGCCAATAACAATGCCCATCAACACTAATATACAGCTCAGTGAATATATCATATGAAATGTGGTCCGAAAAAAAAAAAGAAATAAACCTCTCTTCACCGCTGCACGGCCTGCAGCCATTGGTCATTACAGTGACTCTTTGTGGAATCTGACCATGCAGACATTAAAGCTTTAGTCACCCTTGGTTGAATGTGCACGTTATTTGAGCTCATCTTTGAAGTTTTGGCGACCCTTTCGCCCTAACAGCCAGCATTCTTCTTTTTCCTGTTCAGCCTGTATTGTTGAACCATTCAGTGGATGCTCTTTGTTCTTCTACTTTTCCATTTCCAGGATCCCAACCCATTCCTAAGCCCCTCCATGGAGCCCGATGCACTACTGCGTAGTGCAGTTCCTCCTTTGGCCAGCAAAGAGCAGGGCAGGCTGGGCGGCTCCGCTCGGAGTCTCGCTCCGCTCCACTTCCCCTCTGAGCTGCTTCCCTTTGACGAGGCTCTGAGGGATGTGTGCACCATCCGACCTCTGATGGAGGGGGATGTTGTGGCTCGACATGGCGGTCAGCTCTTAGAGATTAAAGTTGCCGAGCGGAGAGGTCAATACAACTACTAAAGATGATGGCAGTAATATTCCAATGTCCAATGAACCATCAAACTAACGGCTTTGTCTTTGTGCTGTCAGAACTGGAGAAACAGATGAAGATAGAGAACCTGTTTGTGACGTGGCAGCAGAGGTCAGCACAATCCAACATGCCCATTTCAGTAAGTAGCCCAAGTCCTAGTTCCCATAGCCACATGCAGACATAACTAACATTTGTACCTTAAATACAAATACTATTGAAACCTTCACACATGGACTAAACCAATGAACTCATGTTTAACTCTATATGACTGATGCTGTTCTCTGTACATGTGTCATCTATTGCACGTCTGTCCGTCCCAGGGAGAGGGATCCCTCATCTGTGGCTCTTCCTC
>JAOXYL010000105.1:1022646-1037460 GCA_028564955.1 Terapon puta | reverse complement strand
AGATTGTAAAGCCCTCTGAGGCAAACAGTGTTTGTGATTTTGGGCTTTAAATAAAATTTGATTTGATTTTGATTTGATTTGAATGATGTGTTCATACTGCAGGGGGATTGGACATACAGTTTTTTATGGCGACATGAACAGATAAACTGGCATTGCTGTCCAACATTATGTTTTCTGATTTGTAATTTGAACCTCATTCCAAAAAGTTGCTTCACTTAAATATATTACCTTTCATGTCGGGAAGATGGAGACAGCTGCGCTGTTTAGCAGAGGAACAGTGACCAGCTAAATTATTTAGAATTTTTCTGCTTTGCCAGAAAACAGATAAGTATGAACTGTTTGCTTATATGTGAACATAAAAAGAAATGGAAAAGGACAGATAAATGTGGCTGCAGGAACAACAAAGCTGAGACTGAGAGACTAAACTGTTGCTGTTCTAGATCCTTTTTGATTACAGTCGTGAAATATGGTCTTATTTAAAAGGTAACTCTTTGAGTTCTGTGTGTGTTTTTGCTTTGGCAGTCCTCTACCAGTGTGTTTTTATGTTATTCATGTTAGTGTCTCATTTGCTGTACATAAGAGTACTATTTGTGATTAGGAAGTGCTGGCTCAATTACAAGTGTGTGCTCATACATTAAAGATGTGAAAATCAGATGTGGTACTTTTACTCAAGGGATTACTTTAGAAAGGTGAAAGTTCAAAATAGTATTAGATATTGGACACATTAAGAAACATACCATGAACAGTCTAACAATAAATTGGTTCTGGACAGAACTAAGTATCAAACGTCTGTACTGTGAAAGTAGCCTGATAACAAATATGGCTAATTGGACTTGACAAAACTTGGGGGAATGGTGTCTCTCACTACTTTATGGCTTTGAGGAGCTACAATTACAGTTCATTCCTTGGGGAAATCATTTAGTATTGCCTTGTTTCAAAGTGGAGAAAATCTGGGCTAATTAAAAAGGTTTCTGTCTGCCACACTGACATCTCAAGAGAGGTTACATGGTGGCATTAAATTTATGAATTTGATATTTCAACAGACACCCACAGAGCACTCTAACTCAAGTGCATCCAAGAGGAGGTCTCCAGCCTGACCCGGCCCTATGGGGCCCGCAGCGTCTCCACTGGCATTCGGATTTAGTTGGATTTTCATGACACTGGATGAACAAAATTAATTATTATATGTGATCTGACTGCAGTCAGATTTAGATCTGAATGTCAGGCCCTTGTACTTTAGTGTGTAAGTCTTTAACAAGCCGCCCACATTGTGAATACTGCTGAGTGAGCTACAATATGGAGACTGTGAGGACCCTGTACACTTCATTCTTCAGTACAAAGCTTACAGCCTGTATACACAATCATCCCAGGTGTCTCAAAGTTTACCCTCTACAGTGTCACCGACTCATCCTTAAATGTTAGTGACCATGGATCTCTCTACAGGCCACAGATCTGGAGACCCTAAAGCAGTCGTCCAGGCTGGTCCACTACTGTGCCACTCCTCTCCTCTTTGACCCCCTCTTCCGTAAGCAGATCCAAGAGGAACAGATCGTTCAGCCTCCCGTAAAGGTGTGTTTTCTGTCTGATACATGGGGAAGTTATAGGAGGAGGAGGTGGTGTGTTCATTAACAGGTGTCCATAAAAGGAGATTTAATGATTCAATATTCACTCAGAGCAGATATGCTCTTTACATACCACTGTTCACTAGAACACTAGTTCTTTCAAATGTTGAGACACTTGTTTGTTTCCTTCTCTGCTGCTGCACCTTTTGTGATGTTCAATCATTTATAATTAATAGATTAATTATCATGTGAGAGTTTTTGTGTGTTTTTTTTAATGTTCGTGGTGAACTGATGATGTACTATGTGGGACAGAAGCGGCATCGCTCCAGTGACTCCACAGCGTCAGGTCGAGACAGAAGCTACAGCACTGACTCAGCAGACATGCTGCCCAGCCGACTGAAGGAAGAACCTTGGCTGCTGGAGATTTCCAGCACCTTTCTCCAGCAGTATGTCCAGTACCTGCAGAGCATGGGTTTCATTCTGGTCCAGGTCCGGCCTCAGTCTCCAGCTCGTAGGTCTGTATGCACAAGAATGGCTGATTTTTTTTTTTTCTTTATGCACTCAGTTTTTGAATCTCTATTTGTCGCTTGCCTTTGCCAGCAGTTTTTTTTCCAAGTCTATTATATGTCATGGTGATATTTAAAGGTTTCTCCTTGATCAAAGTGAGTCATGTGAGTCTTTCCTGCAGTACACTCTGAAGCAGGACATGTCCTACATACCATATCCTGGTAACAAAAGATAAAATACCTGACATGTAACTTCTTTTTAAGTAATAAACTGTTTTTATCCAGTTTTGTGTTTTTCACAGCTTTTAGTTTGCTGTCTGAAATGTACAAACTGCCTGACCATTCCATTAGTAAATGGATGCTGTGTGGAACAGCATCACAAAGTGTGTTCCATCATTTATCTGCACTTTTTTTGTGTGAAACTTAAAAATATATCACTCCATTTCTGCCTCTCCAGCAGTCGGTCACCTCTCTTCCTCCATTATGAGCAGCATACATCCATTAGTTATCATTTTGTGTTTTGATCATCATCTGACCTCTGACCTCTCAGCACTGCTGCCCGATGGCTGACGTGAGCAGAGCGGATGCAGTTCAGATGCCGGTCCTGCCTGCCTGTCTCTTTCTAGGCTCAGACCGTGTGACTCTCTCTGAATTATGGCTCCTGGGTTAGCAATGTGCTGTTGGTGGTCCATCACCAACCCTTCAGCCTGGACCTCTCTGGTTTAAGCAGACCCTGGCTGACCCCTGTCCTCCGTACCACCCCCCCACCCCCATCTCTTACAGCATAGCCCGGGCTCGTGCTGCCATGCTGAGCTCTATGTCATCTGAAGGGAGGATGTCTTTTTCTTATGTAAAGCAGAAGAGCGAGGACAGCCCTAAGGTCAGTGTTCGTCTCCAACCACACACACACACACATTCAAGTCAGGCTGTGCTGTATAACAGTGGCCTCTGTACACTTCAAATGTCTCATTACAACTAACTTCACGTGTCTGTTCTCCAATAATATTCTTCTTTTGAGTCATTGTACTGTTTCATTTCTAATTTTCATTTCCCGACACCTACACTAACCCACATTCAATCTCTGACTGTATTTCACAGAGGCTGTATTTAGTGGTAACTTACAGTCCAGACTGAGGCAGTGCTGTGAGTCAAAACCAGAAGCTGAGATCAAGAGAGGACTAGTTATATTTTTCAAAATTTTCACCTCATGCATTGAAACCTGTGGACTGCAGTCCACTGTAGATATTTTGATACATTTTGCTAGACTAGATTCATGCTTCCAAAGACAATGTGGCTGGTAGCGTGTGTGGTGTTGTAATAATGGAAAAAAAACCATAGTGCTCAATTCCCTGCAGGGAGTTCAAGAAATGCAGAGTATTTCTTTGTCAGGTTGCGGTAACCTTTTCATTGTTGCTAACATCAGTGAGAGAGCTTTGGAGAAGTTCTATTCCTTTGTAGCACCCAGATACTTTAGCAAGATAAAAATAGTGATGCCCCCCAAAACCTGACTTTAAATTGGAACTGGTTCGAAAAGGAAACAGAGGAGGAGGTCCCACATAGGACATTTTCTCTTTAAAAGTTCTGAGTTGTTAATTAGCTACTGATGTTTTTAGAGTTCACATTTTTCCTCCAAAACAGAGATGAACATGATTTCTAAAAATCCTTCCAACGTGTTCTTTTGAGCGTATAGAAAGTTTGGAAGCTGAGCAGAAATCTATCAGAAACACATGTGAGCTGTTAAAGTTCTGCGACTGATGGAAATAAATGAATTCATCATTGAAGTGAATGAGTCCAGCGTAGAGGTCTGAAGAGTTGACTTCCTGAAACAAAAGACACAAAGGAGGGCTCAGATTAAACCTCCATGTGTGGATGTGATGTTCCTGGAGCTGTCACCTGCTGCCTCAGAGTTTTTCTTTAGATCAATAAAGACATTTGTACCATGAAGCCATACAGAGAGGGACAGAGGTGCATGTAAACCTGCAGAATGAAGGACAGTGTGTGATGGTCAAGGCTGTGGTGAAGTAACTGATAATGGTCTGCTCGTGTTTATGACAATTATACTCGGTACTGTAAGAGCATAATTAATAATGATAAAACCTCTGGGAGCAAATAGACATAACAACCTTTATTAAGACACCAATTTAACAAGCATACATTTGCTTCACTTAGGTTAGTTGGGATCAGCAGAGAAAACTATTTGAGCTAAGGTAAAGGTAAGCTAAGGAGAGAAATAAACAGGAACACAACATACTGTAGTGTGCTCATCAGGTCAGGTCAACTCACCTGAACAAGTGAAATGGAAAGCTGACTGCATGTAGGCTAATTGTAACTTTAGACCAGTTAGCTACATGGCTTTTTTTTTAATTAAATGAGTATTTATAGTGACATTTCTGTTGCTTCCCTAGAGGCAATATTTTATGATATAGGAAATATACAAATAAAATACTAATTCTATGCTCAGAAATGTGTTCTGTTGAACTGTGCGTACTAATAGAATACCAGGTTGATATATCGGTTGATTCTACTACATTTTGTTCTTTTTTTATACGTGTATGAATGACAGTATCTTGCTGTAAATGATCTTTACAGACTACAGCATCCGGCACTACCACATATCACCTCCAGAGGGCGCTGCCAGGGGGGATCGTGTTGATGGAACTGGCTTTTCAGGTGAGATGAAGAATGCCCCATACTCACTAAAATGTGTTCACGTCACAAAGACATCTGTTGACTTTTATTGTTTCAGCACATTTGATAAAACTCATGCATGTGCACAATTAAATCAACCGCATGGAGTTTGACGATCATTTTGCTCAGACATCCCAGAATGCAAACATCTTTTCAAACTGGTCGTTGTTTTGTGTTGAAAATGAGGTTACTGGATCAGCTCTGTGTGATAACAAAAGAGAAATGCACCTCTGGTGTGGACAGCCAGGCTAGCAGCTCTGTGAGGCTGTACTTGGTCAAATGCTAATGTCGCCATCCTGAATTCTTTCCTCAGGCTGTGAAACTTTGAAAATTCATTCTCTACGCTCCACCAATGTTAATGTTTCCTTGTTTGTTTTATCTTGTTTGTGCTGTGTGTTTAGCATAAAGAGACTAAAACTTAAATTTCTTCATATAACCTTGTTTTGAAATATGACAATTAAATGAAACCTTGAATTCTTGATATTTATGAGGTAATGCATTAACATGTGATGCATCTTTGTTTGGCCTTTTAGCACCAAATTTATCTCATGTAGATTAGATTATATTTGCATGTATAACTTAATGGTGGTTCTACATGGAAAGTCAACAAAGTTGTCAGGGTCCATTCTCTGGGGACCATGAATGTCCAACATGTCACTCAGTCTAATAGTTCTTATGTTTCACTCTGGACGAAAGTGGTGAGCCGACTGACTGATGGACATCCTTTTCCTTAAGCCACACTCCTTGCAGAGGTATTAAAGTGTAACCTAACTACAAGCAGCACAGGTTGAGATATCCTGACTGTTAGCATTGGCCAAGCCCCAAAAGCACAATATCATACACTTTATTTTATCTATATCATACTGCACCTGACTAGTATTTTTCATGAGATCTGCCTGTGTGGTAAACACCCAGAGCTTTCAAACTCCTGACCCACAGTTTGATGTTCAGTTTGTGTTTTCCAAGCCATGCTGTTTTTTAAAGATAAATAACGTGTTCTACATGTGCCTTCTCTTTCTGCTAGGGGAGTTATTTCTGTGTGAAGCAGTATGCACTGGAGTGTTCACGTATTCCCATGGGCCAGACAGTCAACTCCCAGGTAAATGCTTGACAGAAATCTGCACTGCTGTGCGGATACACGACATTAAGCCGCACCTTTTCTTGGCCTCATTTGAAAGTGTGTATGTTCTTGATTCCCTCTTTGAGGACTTGGGTTTTCCTGCTACATTACAATTTAATTGTATTGTGTTTATTTAATAGAAATTTATTTGATTAGAAATGGCCACTCTAATGACCTCTCTAACTCACTGTAATCTTTTCATGATAACTTTTCATTATGAATATGTGTTTATTTTGGGGTCCATGCGGATACTAGATACATTTTTATTCCATCCATTTGTTATCTACACCATGATGGTGCTGGAGCCCATCCCAGCTGTCACTGGGCGAGAGGAGGGATACACCCTATACTGGACCCCAGTTTATCACAGGGCTGACAAACCGCTCACATTCACACCTCCGGGCAGTTTTGACTCACTAATTAACCTGCATATCTTTGGACTGTGGGGGTGCCTGGAGAGAGGCCTCGGTCATCCAGTGGGTTTGAACCCAGAACCGACTCGCTCTGAGGTGACGGTGCTCGGCGGTGCTGTTATTATTAAACTGTTCTGACAGCCATCAGTGTAGCAGGAAAGTTACTGAGGTTAATGTAAAAATGTCATGAGTGATGTAAGTGTTTCAATTTCTAACAGCATGTCTTTGTCATTGCTAAGCCTATTTTGAACCTTTTAGAGTAGTGAGCTGCTCTAAATACCTGAAAACTAAAACATGTGATTTAGTTTTATTCTGTTGGTCGTTACTGTGGTTTTAGAGAGATTACTGGTCAGACAATAATAGTGAGCGGTGTCCAGGTGCTTGGGTTTCCTGTTGATGAAGCTGGTGATCTTTTGATTTATCCTCTTTCATAATGGAGGTTTGTCTTCATTAAAACTCCAGCTTCTTTGTCATTGTTGAAAAGACAAAAGTTATGTTTAAGGCGGTCTCTATACTCCCTTAGTCTTTCTGTGCCTCTGGTTCTTTTCTTAAAAAAGAACGCAACTGGACTTCGTTATATGTCTTTGGCTGAACCCTCTTGGATGAGAGGTGAAACGTCTTCAGTCACAAATGGTCTCACGTGACTCCAGTGACTGTCGTTATAACACAATAAAGTTGAAACTTTTTACACCCCTAACGACTGTCACTCCAATGACTGTCGTTGGCACATGGAGCACTAACGACCCGATGACATCATTGCCCTTGTGAAAGCCTCCACAGAAGTTAAACACCTGATCCCCACACCAGCTAGTCTGAACTGATGAAGCCTCTTGGATGAGAGGTGAAACATCTTCAAAGACACATAGTTACTTTCTATTCAATTTGTCTTGATGAATGAGAATATCCACAAGCCTTGAAAAGGAAAAATCCCTGAACAGATGGTCTGTAGTTTTTTTCTTTTCTTTAGTTTTCAAAAAGGAGGAAAAAACAGTGTAGCTGTTGGTCTTGGGTTCAAAAGGTCTTTTTTGAAGCAGGTATATATTAGAGACTATACTTCTGCTTTAACTGCTCTATTTCTCTATGTGGTCAAATGTTCTCCTCCTGCCCTGTTTCAGTACTGCATTATTCTGTAGATACAATCCCAACACGACCTGACTGTGTCACAGGAGAAGACCTCTCCTGCCCGTGGACACAGTCACTGCCAAACAAAGCTTGTATTGGCTGAGCTGTGTTGTGGAAAGATTTTGTGACAGTTGATATTCGGTACTTGAAGTGTAGTTGCTGACATTTTCTGGCACTACTTAACTGTAAAGTCCAGTTTGGCTGAGCCACCAACATGTGGACAGCTGCAGCATCCCAATCAGACAGTTTAAGTTTTGAAAGTAGCACCAGTATTGAATTTATTCATGAAAGCTGGAAATGTGTAAAACATTAAGAGCATCACAGAATGCTTTCTTCTTGGTAAAAGGCCTGCCAAATGCTAGGTTAGTGGTTCACCAGCTTGTCCCCTTTTCTGCCTTGTGGACAACAACAAGAAAAGCTTCTTTATCCCAAGTTCAACTCACTGACTTCCTCTGTCTGTCATTCTTTCACTTCTCTGCTCTGTGTGTTAAAGCTTAGCTGAAGCCAGTCTGATGTCTGTCAGTATGTAGAGTATGGTCTCACTGTGAGCCTGGGTTCTTGTCCAATGATCTTAGAGGCAGCAGGAGGAGTCTGATTTTATCACAGATCATCAGTCAGAGAGACAGGTTTAGAAAATATGACTAAAGGGCATTTTTAAATAAGTTCCTCAGTTCTGCTTTCAGCACTCACTTTGACGAGTCGTTACTAAAGCACCTTCAGCTTTTGACCCCAAGAAAACGTCTGGAGAAGACACTTGAGACTAGGCATGTGTGGGTCTTGTTTTCCTGTAATCCTAAATCAAACCCTCCAATGCTCGCTGTCTGTTGATATGAGTCTAATTAGTCTCATACTTGTAGTCACTCTATCAGAATGCTGGTATAGATTGCAGCAGTGATCCAGAGTGTGTACTCCCCCTGTGGTGCAGTCAGTATGTTGATGGAACAGGCTAAACTTTCTTCAAGTCAGCTTAATAGCAGTCTCCAGCAATAGAGAGCGCAGCATCAGGACTACTGGTCTGAGAGCAGTTCAGACCAACAGGGCGCCTCTGTGCTCGCCTGTGAACTGCTGTGGTCATGATCAATGGGAATGTGTACTTGAAAGAACATGTATACAGTAACAACATATAGAGTGTATATGTATGACATATATACACAACATATGCACAGTATATACACAAAACATTGATTATGTTTGAGCAAAATCTACTGGTAGATGAACATCTCAAGTAGTTCAGTTTTTAGCTGAATGTCACCACGCCTCTATGCTTCAAAAGATGCACATATTATCTTCACCGGTTACTGTCTGTGACTGGGCCTGAAAACCACCAACGAGCTCTTTGAATAAAGAATTGTATCTTGCAAGCAAAAAATCTGAATAAATCACAGAATATTTGGAGGAAACATGATAAACAATGACCTGTTAAAAGTTTAGTATACGTCTAACAGGAAGTACAACTCAACTGTGTGTTCTAACTTGAAGTTGTCTGGTCTAAACATAGTATAAAATGCATTTCTCACATCTGTGGTTGACCTGTGGGATCTCAGACTGCAGGCGTAGCATTAATCCCATCTGCCAACACACCACAGGTTCATTTGTTCAGCTCTGGTTATTTATTAGGTGAGCACCACTCTTTGATTCCATTCCTCCCCACTCAGCACTGATCCATTTTCAGATTTAGAGATTAATGCACTTTGTTGTTACAGTTTAAACAAGTGCCATGACATCACAGTGATGTAAGATGTTGTCTGTAATAGAAGACTTTATCACAAATGGTGCGAAAGAAAGGATGCATGTGTTACAGCTCTGTGTTGAGGATGTCCTCAAATAGTGGGAAAGAAGGTTTTGAACTGACAATGTGACACATTAATTGTCGTACTTCCAAATGTAATAGTCTTGAAATGAATTTGTGCAACAAAAATATACAGGGTGAGGGAAAATGATTCATTGTTGCAGTTAAAGTCCACATGGACAAAATGACAGCACAGGTTGAATTTGTTGTTCTGATGGGATGCCACTAATCCTCCAGGATTTGACCCACAGTCCACATGCTCTCAGGACTCTTGTGTGGCACGTGAAACATGCAGACAGGGGACAAATTAAAGAAGGAACCTAAATGAAAAATGCTTTTTGTATAGAATCAATGACAAGGAGACCTGAAGCTGTTCTGACTGCATGCAGTGGCCTTCCTCACAGAATACATTTCAACATGGCACAATATGAAGATCAGGTGTGAACGGACAAATTGATGATTTCCACTTAGCAACCAGTGTCGTAACTCATGCTGGCTTATGTTGACACTGTCATTACTTACTGGGATGCTTGAATCGAACAGAACCTTCCTTAATGACAGTTAGCTTATGTGGATGAAGTGATACATTATTCTTGAATGACAAAATATGAAATAAAAATATTAGCCAGTATTATACACATATAGCTGCTGGTCACATCTGACTGAGAGAGACGGTTGAGTTGATTTTGTTCCTTTTGAATGTTTTTATTTAGAAGAGAGCAACAATATTTTGTCCCCTTCCAAGTTGCAGTCTCACTTTTTTCAGACGTGGCTGAAATGAAATGAAATGAAATGCATATAAATGTACTTGTATAAATGTACTTTATAATGTAAACACATCTGCCCTTGATTCCGCTCTCACCACATACAAGGTTTCACAGCTGCTCATTTTTTTCTAGACTACTCCTACTCTGTCTGATAACACCACAGAGCAGCCATCACACCTGAGCAGTTTAATACATTGTCATCTTTTTACCCTCCGGAGCTGTGAAACATTTCTTCATATGCACGCACACAGTGTTTGAAAAGTATTCCCAGCAAGACTGTGTCAAAATGTCAGAATCACATTTTCTGATAAACTTCACCAAGTGATGAGTCGAGCGTTCTCGGCTGACCCCTGTTGCTCTGTCAGAATATTATTTCAGAATATATCTCTAATCTTCGGCTGCCGTCAAATTGAAACAAGTGTTATGTCAGCATCAACAGGAGCTGTATCGTTAACTTTGGGCTGCTTAACAGAGAGCAGTTGGGCTCCTGCTGTAATAATACTCTGGTAAAAAATGATAAATAATGATAAATACAGCAGTATTATGCATTGTGGGTTGCTCACAAGTGTCAGAGAAAGTGAATATACACAAGCACCACTTTACACTTTAACTGCATTAAATAGTGCTCACAGCACTAGTGGGCGACCTAGCTGACCCTTTCCTAACATCAGAAAATGGTCCAAGCTTTAAAGACATGATTTCCTTGTACTGACCTCTGGACACCAGCCATATGAAACTGGAGGACCACAGCTCTAATTTATGTATGTAATGTATGTCTCATTGCATTTCCGTAGCATGTGAAAGGGGCCGAGTAGCCATGTTCTTATTTATTTGTGTAGTATCTCTTCTATCGTCTTCCCTTTCCATCCATCTGTCTGTGTGTCTGTGTGTCTGCCTAGTCCCACCTCATGTCATCTCTCCATCAGGGCAGCCTCCTCACCAAACCTCGTTGCAAGCCGTTCCCAGATGCCACCCCAGTATCTGACTGTGCGGTATGTCCCAGCCATTTTCAAGGGAGGGGTGTGTCACTACAATCAGGCTTCACCCCTCCCCGCTGCTCTGCTTGCTGCCATCAGTCCTGGTCTTTTCCTTTTGCCAATCTACATGTCTGTGTTTTTGTCTTTCCAGGAATGAATGGGTTTCAGTGGTTGATGAAGTGTGCTTTCATGTGCGTGGGTGCTACAATATACAGTCAAACTAAAGACTGAGCTTAGGTGAATGTAGGATCCCATTGATTGGTTTTAGTTGGGCAAAGGTCAGGTGTTAAAGTATCTTCTTTATTTTTAGGTCCAGGCCTGAGTCGAGCTTACTTGTGATTTCCTTTTCCATCTTGACTTTCAACAGGCTGTCCTCCTCTCTGCTTGCTGGTTTGGGTCTCGTGGGTGTCTCAGCTTGTGATTTTCTAAGTGTCCACGCAGCCACTGTTGTTCCCTTTGCCCTGTCTCTGATAATTTTACTGTATTTCCCTTTGCATCTTTGGTAACTCAGAGGTTGAGTTGAGCTAGGACTGTCCCTCTGGCCTGCTCCTGTGTCTCATCGGGGTTAAAAGGTCAATCACTGAATAAGATGGGGCTGAAAACTGCTGCTGCTCTGCTCGCTACAGATGATCATGTAGACAGGCTCTAAAACCACACTGGATTTCCCAGCGCTGGATTAGTTTAAAACCTATTTTAATGAGAGAGATTATTTTGTGTGACTCCATATATGAGAGACCTGACGTGCGTTCAGTTCTCAGACCATCACTACCAAACCAAATACCCCCACGAGCTTGAATCAGGCCAAACTGTCAGTGATTGGATGTGGTAAAATGAAGAGGGAAAAGAAAAAGAGTATATAGGGTCGGTAGTTTATAAGCTAATTTCAATTATTAGACATGATATTGCATTTAAAATGTGTCACATCATGTATGTAAAACATGTGTCTCATTCTGATCACATTTCCAGCACTGGCTAAGAGGTCACACTCCAGCACACCATTTCACATGCAATCATGTGAAAGTATCAATTTCACTTTTAAAACTACATTTACACCTTTCACATGCAATATATACACATATGCTCTGAAACAACATTACATTGGTTCATTTGATTGGTTTATTATTATTGTTCTTCTTATAGATTTATCATTATTATTATTATTATTATTATTATTATTATTATTATTATTATTATTATTATTGTTTACACTTTATTCAGTTATTTAGATATAGTCCACAGTCCATTATGCATTAATCTAACACATGATTACTCAGATAGTTGTAATATTTCCTAACTTAGACTCAGGCTTGGATTCATAAAATCCCTGCTGTGGCCCTGACCCCATGAAAACAATAAACCCAGTGCCTCAGTACAAACACAGTGAATTTTATAGAATCTATATCTAAGAAGAACTTCAGGTTTGTCCCCAGCTTCAGTCTCCATTGTTACCTGGCCACCACAGTTGTAAAAGGTGTCAGATCTCTGTAACAGCTGCCTGTGTGTGAAACATGAAGGTAAACCACGGCTCCAAAATGAGTGTTTGTGTGTGTATAACGTACATGTTCCATTATCTCTGTTTTTCCGGGACATAAAATGCAGGTTACAGCCTTTAAAGTGAAACATCACTGAACGCCAACATTTTTAAATTTCATTGTCATGTTCTTGTCTTCAACCTGCTTTGTGTATTCTCCTCTTCTTGTACGAGCCCAAACGATGACAGCGTCTTCCATCGACGTAGCTGCTGTCATTAATCTGACGTCCACCGACGGAGCCCGTGACTCACCCTAACTATTTGTTCTTTGTCGGAGTTTACACACAGCATTTAATCAGCTACAACAGGAACCATCTGGGATTACAAGTTAGAGAATAATAAGTGTAAGTTTGATAGAGGAGAGGACACAGGAAACGTTGTACCTCTAAGCCAAAGAGACGTCTGTAGTCCCAGTGGCCTCCTGGCTCCACAGATAGCAGGCTAAGAGGTCACACTTAATTTGTCTGGCAGAGAGCGGGAGCACCGCCGGGAGAGAAAACGTAATGTTCATCTTTTCACTCCTTTGTGTCAGAAGAATATTCTCACTGACCTTTCTGCGAGTTTCTGAACAGGTGTTGGAAAGTTCTAGACAGCGGCACAGATTCAAATTCTCTCCATCTAAAGAGACTGATACTATTTTTATTTTGTCTTGATTGGATAAATCCTATTTGCGTGTGTTCCAAGGAATGGGTCTGGATGAAAGTGAAAGCAGGAGCAGCGTTTAGCTCTCCCGTGAACTCTTAATGTGCTGTAATTAACTCCACGCCGTAGTCTCTCTCTGCAGCCATTTGCATTTGCAATTTATGCTTTTGCCAGAGCCCTTTCAATGTTGGATTTAATTAAAAAAGATGTTGTCATGAAATTGATTGATATCAAAGCTGCTTACAAAAGGCTCTCACCGAGGAGCAGTGGGAGTCACAGGGCCTTAAGGTGCACAGGATGGCAAATGCAAAGCAGGCTCACCAGTGGATGATGACCCAGATAACCGCTCAGAGCAGGTGGTGTCTGTCAGCTTCTTTTCATTCCCCCGACTGATCCAGGTTATTTAAAATGGAGTTAGAGTTGGAAAAATCCCTTTGCCCTGTGATTGTCTGCCCGTCTTTCTGTTCTAGCGATGACGCCGTCTACCCTTTTGTTCTAGCTCTCCATGCTCTTTACTGAGGAGTGTGACAAGGTGCGGGACCTGATGCACGTGCACTCCTTCAGCTACGACTTCCACCTGCGAGTGGTTCACCAGTACTTGGTCGGCTGCCACATGACGTTACGCCAGGGCTACCAGCTCACCGACTTCCTGGACGACTTCATCTCCCACCACCCGGACATTCCCAAATTTGGCCGCAACCACGTCTTCCAAGGTGACTTTAGTGTGAATGAATATTTCAAGCCACCTTCCAACTCATAGTGACTTCAGTAGAATATCATGACATTACCTCACAGTGGATAAAGAGGAGCAACTTGGATAATGATGTTCTAATTCTGCTTATGCTGAGAAGTGTATGAGTTTCTAAGTAAACCAGGAGAGCTTCTTTTATTTACCCTTTAATTCACCCAGATTCTTTTATATATATATATATATATATATATATATATATATATATATACATATATATATACCCTGCCAAAATGAGGCAGTGATAAATATTTCTTTTTTTGTGGCTGATGTTAGGGCAGGATCACATAGCGAGGTCCTGTTGCCGAGTTACATTTTAGTGTTATTATAAAGACAGCATTCCCCATCCATAAGTTCACTTTGGCAGCTTGACCAGGTAGATCAAATCTGATTTCCAGTTTCCAACATAAGATGTCAGCTAATTTACATTTGGTTGGTACAGGGATTGTTTTTTTTTCTGTTTGCCACTGTGGCTGGTGGATTTCAAGATGGGCCAGCCAGTCGGGTTTTCCATCAGCTGCTGTCCTGTTTAACCAGCAGTCTGTAACTGTGGAAACAGAAATCTACAATATTCAAGTGTGATCCATCTGACACACACACACACACACACAGGCCCATTTTTAGCCTGGTTAGTGCCTTTACAGCAGCAGAACCCTGTACTCAGAGGTGTAGAGCTGCTTCTTTCTGTGACACACACACACACACACACACACACACACAGCTGTGGCTTGTTTTGAAGATGATGTAACCACTGTTTCCACCATAATAAGTTTACGTTATTGTACTACTTCATCAAAACCTTTTTAAGGATGTTTTCTGACTCTCTATATTTCCCAGCACACAGACTAGCATCAGCCTTTAAGGTGGAACGTTTTCGTGCATGTTACCATGAGTTAATGTCCTGAGCCACCAATCAACCCATCTTAAATGTCGCTTTGACAGCTTTGAC
>JAOXYL010000105.1:870457-883454 GCA_028564955.1 Terapon puta | reverse complement strand
TACATTAGTATGTACAGTATGTGATGAAAACATGTATTTACAGTATGTGATTAAAGCATGTAGAGGAAGTATAACCTGCTGCAGAATGAGAGGAAAACCATGGCTGGATCACACACGATTGCTTACAATGACTATTCCTACGTGTTCAGGGTCAGAAGACAACATGCGTCAACTGGAAATACTATTTAGCCCATTTTGTGTTGCTGTATCTCAGAAGCATACCTTGGGCAATAAGCTAGCCAGAAAACCTAGCAAGGTATCCACCAGTCAGGTGTAGACAGAAATAGTAAGAGAGTCTTTGCCTTTTGTTACTTATTGACTGGCTGAAAAATGGGATCTTGGCTGGAAGTAAAAAAAAGGATGAACTAAGTCAATCACAGCCTACTCGATAATGTCTCTGTCAGTGTGAGTATTATCAGAACCTATCTGTCTGTCTGCTATGGACAAACCATTTGTCCTGCTGACTGGTGGATGCCTGTTCTAACTGGGTGGCTGATTGTTTGGACAAGAAAACACTGTCTGTTGAGCTAAATACCAACTTTTGCCTTTACCAGAGAACAAATGAAAAGTTTTCCCACGTGAAAATTACCTAGGGACAGTGTCAAGGTGTTCCTTTGAGTTGTTGTGGCACATCACCTAGTTCAGTCCTGCGGTATATCTGAGCCGTGAAAGCAGTGAACCAGCTCTTCAGAGACACTTTGTGTCTCCCTCTGTGCAGCCATGTATCAGACTTCTGCCTGCTCTCTCTTTTACAGCGTGGAAGCGAGAGTTACGGCAGTGCATGGTTGACAGTTTATGCTGACAGGCCCGTCAGAGAGCAGCACCGGGGAACTGGCAGGATTTTCTGTATTAGAGGGCAGGAGAGTTGTGCTGTGAAAATCAATGAGTAAACGTTTGCTCTTCTCTCCATCCTTTGTAGAGCGCCTTCACTTGGTCACGTAAAAATACTATTTCAACTTGCATAGGAGTCTAAGGGATAAGATCATCATAGGGCACTTTATGATTACCATTATGTAAGATAATTTTTAATATCGATTACATTTTATTAAAAATTAAATATTGATTATGGTTTATTACAACTTGGGCCTCATTTTTATACTTGGTCTTAATTTATATCAGAAATAAAAAGTTCTCAAAGAGTTCAAAGATATCAGCCCCCAATATGATATTTGATACCATCAGATCATTGGACAGGTTTTAAGCAAATTGTATGTGGAGGACACAAGAAAGTTAGCAGGTCAGACTTTCTGTTGTCAACATCTATCACTGTAAGCATATTGTGATAGCTTCACAATCACTCCAGTAAATTCTTTTCTCTTTGAATTTTCACTTTGAATGAATCTGGTAAAAGAGGTGAATATGACTGTTAACTATTTACAAGGGGATATTTAGGGAATTTGACTCTTCCCTGTATTACCACCAATTCCTTTTTCTATGTACTCCTGTCTTAGAAACACATTTTACGAGAGCAGCTCTCAGAGGAAGGGTAGTAGGAGAAGTGTGAAAGGCACTGCAATGTGTCTACCTTGGGTGTCCGGATGTAGGGAGCCAGATTGTTTATATGTCACTTTGACTGATCAGAGGTTGATTTGCATGGCTGCTCCATCTCAACTCCACAGCCTAATGAGTCTCTGTGAGGAGAAGAGACTTTGTGTGAAACTGTTGTCACTTGTCATTGTGAATTGCCTCTGAAACACAGCTTTATTCCTCCTCACACAACATTTGACTGCCTGGCTGCATGCCTAGACACCATTAAATTCTTGAGCTCAAATGAGAAGCAGGCTTGTAAGACAAGTGTGCTGTGGTGGGTGACAATGAGATGTGAAACAATTGGCATTAAACTTAGGAGTTGAGGAATAGTTTTGTTGAAGAATGGTTGTCACCTAGTAATAGTATTAAGGCCCATTCGTTACGAGAATGTCCTTTACCACAGTTGGTTTCCACTTATTTACCTCCTCGTCTCAGGTAGACTGACAGATGTAAAACTCTAAACACTGGCCAGCAATGATATTCTTAAAAGTAATTGTAAGTGATTTCCTATTGACTCTTTGCATGGAATTCATATTTTAGCTCCCAAAGCTGTCAAAAACAAATCAATGAGCCACAGTGTGACACGTTTCTTCATTACCATGAACACACACTGTAGTTTGGCTCAGTCCCACATACACTATCCTGCTGATGTTTGATTGAAATTATCTTTGTGTGTTCTGTCCAGCTACATGGTTTGACAACGCTCTTAGCAGAGTCATGCAGCACTGTTTCCCATGAATTGAAAATAAATAATCTACCCATTTTCTAAGGTGCTGTAACAGCAAACATGCTTTATTCATTTGATGAGGCACACACAGTGCATTTTGCTTAACACCTGAATAACCCTGCCCATTGGTTCACCAGCAGAGGGTGTGAGCAAATCAGTATGAAGTGACAAGATTTCATTATGACAGTATGGAGAGTGACAGGCAGCAGTACAGGGCAGTTAGCGTAGCATGTAAGCTGTATAATGCTGTATAATGTATCATGTGGATCGTTTCCTGGTTGGTCAGAGAGCTATCAGAGTGAAGGAAGCTGCCACAGGCCCCTGCAGGATTTGTTGAAAAGTAGCATCACCTGTTTTCTGAGGCATCATTTACCACAGTAATTGAATGACGAGGCTAAACCATCCATGAAGAGATGAACTCATAACCAGTACACTTTATGCCACCAATTATTCAGTTGATTGGAGGGTGGTGAATATACAATATAAAGCTGGTCTAAGAAGTACAGTGTGAGATGTAACCAAATAACCATGTTTAGGAAACCACTGTCTGCTTAATACAGACAAATGAGGTTTTGGTTAATTTAAGAAATGTGAAAAAAGCAAATATGCTTTGTAATTAGTTACTCTATAGTGTTAAATAATTAAACAACATTAGTGCAATTAACCGTCACTTTACATTGGTGGCAGGGTTTTTTTGTCCGAATGATCCTAGGAGCTATGTCGTCAGGGACATTACTCCCCTGGTAGGATCTGCGATGGCTAACAGGTCCAAGGTGAAAAGGCCAGATTAAGAGTGGTACTTGATAGTGCTCTGAAGGGGGACTCCATTTTTCTACTGGGGGACTTCGACCCTCACGTGGGCAGTTGTCCACCAGTGCATGTGGCATCAGGTCACCCTCAGCCAGAGGTCGATGGTAGAATTTGTTGTTGTTTCATCTGATATCTGGCCATATGTTTTGGACACCCGTGTAAAGAGAGGGGCTGAGCTGTCAACCAATCACCACCTGGTGAACCTGGTGGATCTGCTGGCAGAGGAGGACAGACCTGGCAGACCCAAAGGTATTGTGAGGGTTTGTTGGGAACGTCTGGCTTAGTCCTCTGTCATAGATTCTGAGGGAGGCTGGGGACATTAAATCAGAGTGGACCATGTTCTTTGCCTCCATTGTCGAAGTGGCAGTGCGAAACTGTGGATGCAAAGCCTCTGGTGCCTGTTGTGGTGGCAACCCCCTGACAAGTAACAACAGGCTGAGCAAGCTGCAGCTTGGGCAGTTCTGGAGGCGATCACCATCACCCAGGCCAAAGTCACTGAGGTAGTTCACAAGCTCCTTGGTGGCACAGCAACGGGGATGGATGAGATCCGCCTGGAGTACCTCAAGTCTGTGGATGTTATCGGGCTGTTATGTTATCTGCAGCATTGCTTGGAGGTCAAGGACAGTGCCTCTGGAGTGACAAACCGGGGTAGTGTTCCCTCTTTTTAACAGGGGGGACTGGAGAGTGTGTTCCAACTTATCAACCTCCCAAGGAAGGTCTAAACCAGGGCACTGAAGAGGAGAATTCAGCCAATAGTCGAACCTTGGATTCAGGAGGAACAATGCGGTTTTTGTCCCAGCCATGGAAAACTGGACCAGTTTTCTACCCTCGACACGGGTGCTTGAGAATTTATAGGAGTTTACCCAACCAGTCCACATGCATTTTGTAGATCTGGAGAATGCATTCAACTTTGTCAGAACTGTTCCCAGTGCATTCTGGACTCTGGCAGGGTTGCCCTTTGATTCTAGGCGCAGCCAGGGGCTGGAGAGAGTCTGATTTGGGAACCACACGATTTCATCTCTGCTTTTTGCAGATGATATTGTCCTGTTTGCTTCATCAACGGAGGATCTTCAGCATGTACTGGGGCGGTGTGCAGCAGAGTGTGAAGCGACTGGAATGAGGATCATCACCTCCAAATCTGACGCCATGGTTCTTGACCAGAAAAGGGTGGCGTGCCCTCTCCGGTTGGAGAGTCCTGCCTCAAGTGGAGTGGAGTACAGTTTAACTATCTCTGGGTCTTGTTCATGAGTGAGGGAATGCGAGAGATTGACAGGCGGATTGGTGCAGCGTCCGCAGTTATGCGGTTGGTTTACCGGACTGTCCTGGTGAAGAAGAAGATAAGTCGAAAGGGAAAGCTCTCGATTTGCCGGTTAATCTATGATCCTACTCTCACCTATGGTCATGAACTTTGGATAACGACGGAAATGACAAGATTGCAGATACAAGCAGCAGAAATGAGTTTGCTTGTAAGTTAGTATTCTTTTTTTTTTTTCAAAATCTTGTTTGTGTGTTGTTATGTTGAGTTTTTTTCCCTCATTTGCTCTTGCTTTGTCTATTTGTATGTGTTTTTTCTAAGTTCAGATGCATTCACTTCTCAGGGACTCTGCACTAAGCCACTTGCTGAAACTGTAGAAGCCCCTGAAAAAGTTTTTGTCTTTAATGTTTGACTAAAATTAAGTTGACAGGCAATAAGCAAGCAACCCACACATCGTAGTTCTCCACTGTGACAACGGATTTCTGTCAGTTGGATTCTGAGAAAAGGTGAAAAATGTGAGGATAGGGTGTTCTTATGGGACTGATTAGAATGGACATACACTCTAGCTATATGTAAGGTACCATGTTACTGATGAGCCTCTACTGCGTTGGATTCACTGGTAGATTTTATCACATTCATTACGCCAGTGTTTTAATGTATCAGAAAAGATGGTTCACTGTCAGGTTAACAAATGTTTTAGTTTATGTAGATAAAGCCTAGTATTGTGTATTTTATTATTATTATTGTTATTATTCATTATTTAATTTCTACAAAAGTGTTTTTGGAGTGGCTTTGTCAAAGTACCTTTTTCCAGTTGAAATGATACTCAGAAATGAGTGCCAAATAGATCCCAATATCTTGAGATCTATTTTGAGAATGCAGGTTTTGATGGCATTTTAGTTCACTTTAATTATCTAATTAATGCAATAATAGATAACTTACTCCTGCCAGGTTTAAACACCTTTTTATTCATTTATTTGTTTGGTTGGTTATAAAAACAGCAAAGAAGCAAAAAGTCAGAAAGGAGTCAAATATATTCATTTAGCAATAAATTTCCAGACAGTGGTATTTGCAGCAAAGAGTTTCAGTCTGTGCAGTCCACTTTGTACGCATGCGGCTCTCTAGAATGTAGAGTTTGAAATAATTTAAGTGGCCTTTGTCTTGATAATGGGCTCACAATAATGGTAATTTTAGTAAGATGACTGTGTAAGAGTATGTTAAACTGTAATTTCCACACTATGTCTGTCAACTTAACAAACAAGCATCAGTCAGTCTCAATAAAATCTAATACTGCCTCCGATTGTCCTCTCTGGTGTGCTGGAGGCCATGCAAGAATTTATACTGTATATAGTACAGAAACTGGCATATTAATTGACATATGCTGGTGATGATGGCTACCTCTAATGTTTTGGTGGGTTACTGTAGAACAATGGAACCAGTGGAAATGAAAGAAAAATGAAAGAAAACTCTTGTTCAAATATATATGAACATTGAATTGATAATTAATAAAAGCCAAAAATACAACGGAACTGCGGAAGCATTTAACAACTCTGTTTTAGTGAAGTGTTTTCTTGGTATTTGGGCTTTCAGAAGCGTGATTTCCCAGTGTTTGACTTATACACGTTTACAACAAGCAAATCAGAGACCAAACCAACAAACCAAAATGTAGTAGTTACATTCATGCAATCATCAAAAACATGAAAAATTCATGCAGCTGTGGTAAAGTGTACTGTGCGTATTGTTCATGATAATTCTATTCTTGTGGATTATACTGGATGTGAGAGTTCAAGTAGACATATTTCTAAGAAAATGATTCCAAGAGAAACAGTAGGCACGGGGTCAGAGAAGAATGCAAGTGAGAGACCACTCACAGCTGGCAGTGAAGTGAGGCGAGGGCACCAGCATGTTTTACATTTAGAATGTCAAGCCTCAGGGTCAGCTAACAGCAGCCATGGGAAATAAATAGCTTAATAATGGTACAATCCTCTCACTTCTTCTCCACCCACGTCCTCTGTCTCCTTGAAGTCTCTGATAAAACCCTCTGTGCTGGTTGACTCTTATTTTTTCAAAGTGCTGTGAAGGTTTTTTGTTTTTGCTGCACATGAACATCCTCAGAGTCCTGCAGTAACCTGTTGTACAATGCGTATGACTGGATTTCCATGGAAATGTTCCTGGGGAGCGGGTTTTGGCTTTGACAGTACAAAGGGGGTTTGGATCGCATTGAACTTTAAAGAGCACACTTATTGGTTGCCAAAAGTTACGATGAAAATGTCATGCCTTCCCCGCAAAATGCTCGTCATGGCTCCCTGCCGGGGAAATAGGATTTAACTCCATCCCCTAAATTTTTCTATGCATCCTGCCATTTTGAAAATGTTGCAGTGTCACAGCATTGTTAATATGGAATACTCACTGAAAAATAAATTTACCTTATTAGTCGTACAGTTCTTCTGTGGTGCCTCTGCTTCGTCACTGCAAGGAGAAGCTTGTCCTTCACTGGTTTGGTTTTACAAAGTCAGAAGCAGCCTCCCAGCTCTGTTTCAGGAGACTTCAGGAGATTAGAATCATAATGTTACAGGCCTGGCCTGTCACTTTACATATGGAAGCTGATGATGGGATTTGCTGGTTGCATGAATCTGTGTAAATCATCTCAATGTGCTCCACAAGGCTGTATATTCATGTCGTTTTTTGCTAATGCAGATGGTTTTATCCTCCAAATTGTATGAGCCGAAGAAGCTGCAAAGACTTTATATTTATAATGAGACCTACTTCCATTCCAGTCACCATTTGTCACTATTTTAATAGTTCGTCTTTTTTTAAATAACATTCCTCTATGATGCTCTACTTGGGGTCTCTTGAGTGTATGTGTGTGTGTTTGTGTGTGTGTGATGTTTGCATCCAGGTGTTGTGTGATAATAAATGTACAGATTAGCTCACTGCTGACAACATGCATGTTTTGCTGCCGTTTGTGTAGAAATAAAGCAGTGAGAGCACCGAAAAGCCATATCATCTGCCCAATCTCAGAATAATTCCTGGGCTGGTTACCTGCCTGACCACAAGCAGGAAATACAGAATACAGAAATACTAAGTCTAATCAGCACAGTGTGACTTTAACACAACCGTTGCTGGACCTGTGAGGATAGGTAGGTAGGGCTGCATACGGACACTATGGTGCTTTGTGAAAATCACTTGACCTGAATCTCTCCTCTTCACTGATGGACTTACTGCTTTAGCAGCTTACTGAGGATTCAGGAGATGCAGCTGAGAGTTAGTTAGAGAGTTAAAATTCCAACATTTGCCAACAATGTTCTCTTTTTCATACACACCCTGCCTCTCTGATACAGTAACAAAATTCAGCAGAAGCAGCCCGGCATGACTACAACCAGTCTTATGAGACGAACACCCTGGGACCAAATGTCTTGCCTTAGGGCACATCAGTGGTGTTCAGAAGTTCTCTGATTCAATGTGCGTGTCTGTTCAGCTGTCAGGATCAAAAGACCAAGTAATTTGTCCCGTATATGTCACGAGTCTATGTAGGGAGATGATCTGTGGACCACAAACCAGTAGCAGGAGTCTGTGGAAGACTGATCTTTGGGTACTCCTGCCTGCTGAAGTTAGAGCAGAGAAGAAAAAGCTGTTATTGGAGGAGAGCTGCTGACAAAGGAGTCTGAGGGCAGCACTCTAATGCCTCAATGCATCAACCCTTCAAGTACCATCCGCCTGTCTCAGTTGGTCTCCACACAAACACTGCCACATACTGACCCTGCACTCAGCCTCCTCTACCTCCTCATAAAAACACACGATTAAGATTATTTCTCCGAGAGGACGGACGTGACTTCTGAGGTGGACTGTTGTGTTTTTGTTGATGGTATATTGAACTATTTGCTTAACCACGCCACATTTACTGCTTTGTGAGTTTTGCTATGGAGCACTAACAGAACCAGGTGTCTGGCCATTCAATGGCTCAGGGTTCAAAACATGAGTGGAAACACAGCAGCAACACTAGTAGAATAAATAGCACCTCAGATGAGTGGCTTGTTCCACCAGACCAATTATATTTTGGAGCAGTATTTAGTGTCAAAATTACATTTGACTATAATTCAGAGAAAGAGAAATCTATTAGTAACTAAGTAACAAATGTGCAATAGATAAATATAATCATTACAGCCAGTAGCTTATACATGAGAGACAGGTAGCTATGACAGTGTAGTATATTCAGTATATACAGCAAACAACTGAATCATATTAATATTATAACCACTGTGCTCACCAAGTTAATTATTCTGATCTGAACATGACAATATTGCTAAGAGGATTTCTGGCAGGGCAGATTATTAGGAAGAGAAAAGACAAATAGCAGAACGGTGAATTGTTGTATTTTAGGACAGACCTAGTTACGGAGGGTTGGTGGTCCTCACTAAATTCTGCTGATACTCAAGTGCAAGATTGAATGAGTTTTTCATTATTTAAGCAAAAAAAAGCAATACTCAATTTGCAGAGTGCCTCTCTAAACCTTTTAAACATTTCAGTAATCATGTTTATAATTGGCAAGCAGTCTTCCTCTCTTTCTCTGTGTTACCCCCATCAACTGCTAAGAAGTGAAACAGTGTGGTAGGGATGCTTCAAAGCTCTACTTCTCTGTAGTCATCAGTAATTACTTCACACATGTCTTTTTAAAAGCACATGTGTTGATAACAGCACCAGACACAAAAAAAAATTGTGGCATGATCATCAATACATTATTTCATAACAGTAGTTGTGGCCAAAACCACCAAAGGGTCTTTAATGTGTGCAGGGCTTTGCGACAGTATGAATATGATTTATCTTTTGAGCAGCGATTACGCATGCACAGCCCTTAGTTTTGACCATTATTTTGGTGATGTACAGTGTCTTGGTCTTCAGTCAATATTGGTCTCAGGCTTTACCAGACATGTTCATTCATGCATTTATTCATGTGTTCAAAGCAGATTTTTCGAGGTTTTGATCTGTCCATTCACATCTGTCGTCTCCCTGCCACTGTCAATAAGACTGATAGGTGCTGCTCATTATCAGGGTAGGGACGGTGCACTGGGTTTGACTACAGGCACAAGAGAGCTTTTAAAAGGGCATATTGTTATTGCGACAGCTCCAGCAGATGTAGTGTGGTAAAATCCCTGTAACTTGCCTGGAGATGTTTCTCTGTTCGGGCTCTTCATCTGATACTGGTTATCTTCTCTTCCTCCCTTTGCCTTTGTCTCGCTGTCTCTCTCCTTTAGGCATGCCCAGTTTTATCAAGTCCCCTGACGATCAGACGGGAATTTCAGGAGGAGTGGCGTCGTTCGTATGCCAGGCGGTCGGTGAGCCCAAACCTCGCATCACCTGGATGAAGAAGGGGAAGAAAGTCAGCTCTCAGCGCTTTGAGGTATGACTCTGAGCTGTCTGATGTGCTGTGCAGCGGCTCCCTGTCTCACACCTTCACTGCTCATTAGCTCTCTGCATTTGTGTTCGTCGAAGATGGAGAGACAGCAGGATAGACTGTGTACTGCCGTTTTTACAGCAGGGTGTATTTAGCAGCAGCGAGGCTGTGCAGTAAGATGTGACTTTGTTTAATAATTACCACTCTGCACATCCATACTCGAGGCTCAGTACCACAGGAGTACAGAGCTCAGTGTAGGTTAAATAGTGGCACTGACAGGTTGGAGAGCAGAGCTATGATAACCCACTGTATCTGAGCCAGAGGCCAGCATATGATCGGCTGTCAGATTTATTCAGCGTGCCTGTTTTTAAAGTTTACTGAAGCACACACTGACACCTCTCACCTCAGACCTCCAATGTTCTCCAGTTATCGTTTATATTTTAAATTTGATACACTGTCTCATCTGATAAATTAGTGCATTTCAATTTATTAAAAGTATGCACATAGCAGCAGTCAATTTAAAGGGGAGGCAAACATTCACTTTCAAACATTTCAAGGCGGTGTACGCTGTGCCGCCACAGTTTGTTTTATAATCAGAAATCATGAGCTGATTAGTATTTGAATCTTCCTGAATCAATCCCTTCATCACAAAATAGAGAAAAATGTCAATTCCAGAATCCAGAAGTTCCCCGAATCCAACATAACATCCGCACGGTCCTTCATGCTGTGTGGAGCTCAGCAGGACTTGCTCCAAATGCAGATGACAGAAGTGAAGCAGTTTAAAAGTGTTTTTTTTTTTTTTTTTAATCAGTGGCTTAGTGCCTACAGGCAGGTGGGTAGTAGAATTACCAACACATGACAAGACTGGATGGAAACAAGGGCAAGTGGTCTGTGAGCAGAAGAATGGGGACTGGAACTTCAGGATGATGCCTGCTGGCAAGATAGAGGGGCCAGGAAGCCACAGACAGATCGTGTTGGAGACAGGGCTCCTCTGGAGGTCGACCAGAGATGTGGCGATGGTGGGACAACTCCGGGCAGCCCGTGGCAGTCAGGGTGTTGGCCAAGATGGCCAACCAGGAATCAGGAAGTTGGAGCAGGGCGTCTGGCAGAGTGTCAGGCAGCTGAGGCTGGCAATGGTGTCTGAAGTCAGGCTGTCCACACCTTCATCTTGGGACTCCACAGGTCTCCCTAAAATGGCTGGATGAGTAGCTGCAAGAGGTGGCATAAATACAGGCGTAGGTGCAGACTGGAGGCCAGTCGACTAGAGGCTGACAGACCAGAGGTCAGGGAGAGCAAAGGTTAACTCCTCTGCCAATTCAGGTAATTGCTCCACTCGCCCGGGCTTAAGGGAGAATGGCTGCTTGTGCTGTGTCGCTGCCTTAGCAATCACTCATGAAGCACACATCATTCATTCCTCCACAGAACATGCTGCTTCTGTTGGGTCCATAATGAGTCAGCTCGACAGACAGTCCATGCTTTTTTAATTACACCAGCATTATCCTTCAAGACATAGTAATAGTAAGACATTACTGTTGTTTTTTACTACATACAACAAGTAGTACTTAGAATAGTAGGAAAAACAGCCTGTGAGGTCTGAACACTGAAGTGTGAGGTCAAATGAAATAATTATTGGCCTTTGAGAGAAGATCCTTTTGCAGCCAAGACCTTCTCACAGTATGTTATCAAGGAACAGAACCAATAAAGGTTCTGGACTTTTCTCAGATTCCTTCACAGCCAATAATATAATAATGTAATAATATAATGTAATATAGCCATACTTGTGTTTAAGTGGTCTTGTGAAACATTGAAAAAATAATAAAAGCATGCACACTAGCCAGTAGTAATGCCAAACGTTTTACATATACTAGACTACAGTTGTTATTCTGGTCGATATGAATCTTTCCAATAGTTGAGTCGTCAATTTATCAAAATCATGCCCGCTGTGAAACGTGCTATGACATTTTGTGATGGAGACCTGCTGGCTAGTCATCTGAGGAACAAGCAGGCCTGTTACCAAGGTGGCTGGTCGATCAACATTCATGCTTTGGTGAGAAAAGTTTTTGGCAGCAGCCTCTGAGTAATTTAACTGTGGCACTGACTGAACATTATAAACATACAATGGGATTGTCAATAAAGAAAGAAAGAAGGAGAAGGATGCATTAATTTTGAGAATTATATTGTTTAAAGCTCAAACCTTCAGTGCAATGTGAAGTTAATTATTGAATCAAGTATTTCAACAAAGCTGCAGAGCAATAGAAACATTTTAGTAGTTTATTTTTGTCTGCAAAAATACAAAAAGGACATTCAGTGTGACTGATGTAAATGACCTGCTACCACTTTGGTCCAGCCCCTCTCAGTCTCCTGTCAAGTCTGTTATACATTTGAATGAGCAGAGTCTTTCAGCGCTGTAGTAAGCTGACCGGAATCTGGACATTTTACACATGCAGCTGCATTAACACACACAGCAACTGTTTGATTAATGGGACAGTATGAACCTTCCTGCAGGACTGGGGCAGCAGGAAGGCTCATTAGCTGCCAGCCAACCCAAATGACTTCAAGCGAAGTGACTCAACATGAGTCCAGCGTAGGCAGAGACACTTGGTTCATGTCGTTGTGAGTAATAGGAATTATCTTCCACCTGTCTGCTCAGCATTACTCAAACTGATGGCTACCCCGTGTGTGAGGGTGGGTGTATCTTCCCCCAGCCAACAGAGACAGTCCAGCTTTCCGCTTCTCCTTTATCTACGCTTTTATTCCATTATATTAATCAATCTTGTTTGATTGATTAATATATATGGGAAACAGGATCTTTAGTCAAAGGTCTGTCTGTGGTCAAACACATAGATGACTTAAAGCAAACATTTCAAGCATTATTGTCCACCCAAAAAGACAGTTCAACAGGAAAAAATTCTTTTATGTCACCAAAAGAGTCATATTAACTAACTATGAGCTTAATGCTGATAATTTCTCATTTCAGCCAAGTAAGGCTAACATAACTTACAGAATACTGTAAGAACGTAAAGAAACTTTCTAGGATTAATGCTTTGTTTCCCCAACCATCTTCCACCAACTTTTCTTTGTCACTTTACTTGCACCACATTAATTAATACTGTGGTGCCACTGTGTTTTCCTCTTATTCCGACACGTATAACAAAATATCTAGTTATTATTGAATTGTTTTATGAGACACAAGATCTCTGTTGAAGTAAGTTAAGCATCTATGGTGATGCTGGTGGATTAGGATTGTCCTCAAACATTCCCTCCTCCTGTTTTGATTTGAACT
>JAOXYL010000105.1:752102-765588 GCA_028564955.1 Terapon puta | reverse complement strand
TGAGGCTGCAGTCCTGTCCGCCTGGAGAAGAGAGCGCCCCCTATCTCCACTGTGGCGTCATCATCTTTTCACAAAAAGAAATTAATATTGGCGACTTCAACATAAATATATGTATAACAGTATGTAACATGTATGTAATTAAATAAAGATTTAAAGTTCTAGCAGCAATGTGCAACGGGGGGGTGGATCAGTTGTTTAACTGTAGTCAAGTGCGCGGCTCAAGTTCTCTGTTGGGAGAAATGGATTGTACTGCTCTGTGGAAAAAGCTGCTTTTCAGTCTGGTAGTTTTGGTCTTGTTTCTGTACGGCTTTACAGAGGGAAGAAATACAGTTTGCTCATGTGCAGTCAAGTGAAGCCTTTCAGGAGCAAAGATTGATCCATCACATACTCGGTTCTGATTGGTTGTTTTGATTCAGGTGTGGTGGATTCTTGTCCAATGAGCAACAGGTGGAGCCAGAGGAGTCAGATTTTATTACAGATTATTTGTCTCATGTTCTACTGTCAGCATAGAGAGACATTAATATATGAAATATGACTAAAAGTTATTTTTAAAAAAGATATAGATTAATATTGTAAAGACAGGTTTGTTTGCTCTTACACCCACTTGAAGGTACTGTTACACAAGGAAACTCTCTTACTGTCGCTGAATGAAGATTATGGCAAATTCCTGCAAGGAATTTGACAAGACATATAAATGGCACTCGTGCAGATGACACAGTAAACAGTCCTGCCAAATTTTTCACACTTTTTAACAGGAAGCAGTAATGTGGCAAGAAACAGCAATGCTACAGCAGAATGGGGAAAGAAGCTTGGACAGGACTTTAACACTTTCATACATCCACTTTGCAAATGTTTTATGAGGAAGGAAAGATGCTTTTTAGACCTCAAGCATACAAACAATGACTTTTGGTAAGAAATACTAAATGTAAACAAAACAAAAAAAACACCACAGGGCACCTTAAATTTGTCTTTGGTTGTTGGAATATCCTGCAGATACTTGATAGCTTGTTTAATTTAAAGTTGTCTCCACAACCCTCTTCTGACAGTGTAGCCATGGCACCGATCACAACAGTGATCACACCACCAGCAGCAACCAGAAGCCTTTATTATTCACTCAAGTTATTTTATTATTCATTATTCACAAGTGAGCAGCTTCCAGGTCATGCTGGAACAATAGTTGGCTCCCAAATAAAGTTTAGATATCATCTGGACACATCAGCTCTTTGTCAAGGATACAGAAACCCAGGAAAGAAGAGTCTGCAGGTTAAATGGCTTTTCATCCATCCCACAGTGTGTGTGTGTGTGTGTGTGTGTGTGTGTGTGTGTGTGTGTGTGTGTGTGTGTGTGTGAGAGAGAGAGAGAGAGAGAGAGAACAATAAAATGATATTTACTGATGTACTCTGTTGTACAGCTCAGTGACTGTTAACTGACTCTGCATCATCCTTGTCGTTCGTAGCAGAGGACGTTTGCGGCCAGCTCTTTCTCCGAGCCAATCACGGTGAAGCTGCACAGCGGGATGACCCGACAAACCGAGGACCCGGAGATGCTGTGGGTCATGGGTCCGGTGCTGGCCGTCATTCTCATCATCATCATCGTCGTGGCTATTCTGCTCTTCAAGAGGTGAGGCAGCCGTTTGTTTTGATGGATGTGAAGGGTGGAAGGGAAGGATTAAGATGGGGATGGGGGGGGGGGCTGAACCTCGTGTTTCCCCTTTTGAAAACATAAAGCCTTTCCCAGTGTTGATGGGCCTCACATGTTCTTCACTGTCCTCTCCGTAGAAAAGTATTTGACTCACTGACTGACAAACTGACACACTCCAGTAAAGGAAAAAACAATGGAGACAGGATTGTTGTTCTCTATAGTTCATGTAGCCAAATGTACCTAATGACCTTTTCTCCAGTAAAGCAGCACACACACAGCAAGGCAGAAATAAAATATAAATCTGTGGTGAGAACAGGTGTTCTGCTGCTAGTCAGACTACTCCCTCTCAGACTAGTCCAGACAAAAGAAAAAACAATCAGAGATAAGCAGGGACAGTGTTCTCTATCTCTAAACTACATCTCATGAAGTGTTGGGTCTCTATCAGTGAAACATAATGTGATTTTATACAGCGTCCATATTCTAACAAGCTACCAGCTGTAAAAAGGTTTGAACTTCCCACTCGCTGCAAGTGAAATAAACTTCAGCAGCACTGTCAGCTCACAGACGTTCCTTTTCTGGGCTCTTTTCTAAAAAAGACGGGAACAGTTTCAGTCAACCTTGAAGGCAGTGAGTGTTCATGGCGTTCCTCTTCATCTCGCTGGGCGATCACTTCAGCCCGGTCCAGAGAGACCTGAGGCGTTTCAGCGCAGCAGATGACGAGAAGGTTTTACAAGAATCTGGCACCAAGACGCGGTCGGAGCGGAGCGTTTTAGAGCAGAGGCAGACATCCATCTTGGCTGAACCGCCCTGAAGGCAGAGGTCCCTCCGCAGCATATGGGGGGAAGGCGCTGTGAGTTACCCTGCAGCCCTGCAGCCCCGCTCCTCCGGGCTAACAGTTGGCCCGTGATTCTGTGCTCGGGTCAAACATCTGGAAGTGCTGACTGGGCTGACGGAGGCCTCCATATGGCTCTGCTCTGTTCAGCACTTATTAGTCTTTTCCTCATCACTCCTTTTGTGTCCGTTCTTTCCTAATCAAGAGGAAATATATGTGGTATATAGAATAATTATCTGAGATTATCTGTCTCATAAACTTGTATGTCATGTATTTGACTACCGTATTTTTCGGACTATAAGGCACACTTAAAATCAACACTGCGCCTTATAGTCCGGTGCACTTTATATATTAATTCTGGTTGTGCCTTATGTATGAAAATAGACCCGTTCATTGATACTGTGTCTTATAAGCCGGTGCACCACAGTACTAGTTATTTTGCATGGGGTCAGAGTTGGATGCTGCAGCAATTTTAGTGGAGAGGAGGAGCTTTGTGCTTTCCTTTTGAATCCATTTTCTCTTTTCTTTTTATCTGACAACGCCATGTTCAGGCAAAAAAAAATTAAGTTGGCGACAGGACACATGCATAGTGCACAAAAAGAGGAAACACGGGGTGCTGTCAAAAGGACCCCATGACTTACATCTGCCCTGTGGCCCCCTGGAGTTACTCTGGCCTTAGCAACAATCGTCATGCAGTGTCCATGCCACGGTCTAGTATGGTTGAGAAGAGCAGAATTTCCACAGGCAGAGAGAGGACGCCAGGCCTGGGTCAGCGTTTAAAACAGGATGTAAATCAGTATTAACGCAGTAATAACGGCTCAGACTGCTCTACAAGTCATTTGGCGATATTGTCGTGTCACAGTGATAGATGTGAGGATGTGTGTGAGCTGAGAAGGTGGCTGAGGATCAGATATAGGAGCACGGGGGGAGTGGTGGCGGTAAGTAAGGCTATGATGAGCACTTCCTGTTCACTGCTGCTGACAACTTGTACATTAATCTTCTTTCTCTGCCCCCTTGCTCTCTGTCTGTGGATGCAGCAAACAAGAAAGGTTAGTTCCTCTCACATCACAACCCCCCGCCCCCCCTCCTGCCCACACCACCATCCCTGTGTGTAAAACGTGCATTGGGTCAGACATGTTCATATATTTTGACAGTGGTGATGTAACTTGACAGATGCTCGTTCACGCTGTTTTGCTAGCTTTTCTGAGCTGTCTTCGAGCTTTTCTTTTTTTTTTTTAACAGACACATAAGCCTCAGCTGACAGCACTCACGAGCATGTGTGTGTTGTGCGTTTGTGGTGTGTGAGTACGTTTAACATTTTTGTTTCTCTGTGTGTGTTTTCTGCTGCTCAGCCCCGCGTGCTGAGTTCACAAATCCCACTGATCTTCCCCTCAGAATAATCCTCCCTCAGTGCTGTCTTCACCTCTCAACCCCTCACACAACTTTGCCAACAAAACAAACAGCAGACCTGAAAAATCCAATGCTCGCATCACCCAGAGGCAGCTACTGACATCACGCTGACCTTTTCACTCCTCGAGATAGAAACGTACCCTTTCTCTAATCAATCTACGTTTTCTTAGACACTTCATGAAAACTTCAATAAAATTAACTGACCATTTCTACAGTGGATTTGCAGCCTTTGTGTAATAGTCCTTGTGAGGACAGAGACTCGGGCACAGAGAGGACATAAGAGCGGTGAAAAGCAGTCAGCCGTTCACAGGAGGTCAGTGTGAGGAGAGGCAGCAGTACAGACAAGTCTGAAGTGGAAGAAGAGGGCAGTGTCAGAAAGCCAAGAGAACTAACACAGGTAGACTGCTGGAGATGAGCACAGACAGGAGCAGGGACCAGGTGGAGATGACGAAGAGGGGGGGGAGGTTAGAGCTTTCAAAATAAAACAGGAGACAGAAAGTGCAAAAGACTTGGGACAGTCGACTTTCATAAATCATGTTTTGACTCTTGTGAGTGAGAAATGGTGAGAAAACTAATATGAAAAATATCAAGAATCTTAGTACAGCAGGGAATAAAAATGATTTTATTTACAGTGATTTAGTCATCTAGAGAAAATAAACAAAAGAGTGAAGCTCAGTAAGTATTTATATAATACATCAGGAGAGATATGCTCTGTGTACTTATGCATACCGACTGTGTGGGCATCTATAATCACATTAATACTTATCCACTCATCTTCTTATACCCCTATGCTTTTATTTCATCCATTACCGCCATGATTTCAATACACTATATGCAGCACAGCCATTTAGCCCATCTTGTAATGATTAATAATTCAATCCTGACTGATTTTTAACATTTTTTTTTATCTCATCCGATGTGATATTGAAGGCGGTTACTGTGCAGGTATGACTGAAGACAGGGAGCTGAGGAGCTGAAGTCAGGGGATGTTTAAAGCCTGTTTGCCTGGTTCAGAAGGGAGCTTTTCCATCAGTAGCTTCCACAGTGTTTTTAAGGGGCTCACAGGGATGGAACAGAACAGGCCGACACCCACGAGCATGTCTCAAGACTTTAAGATAAGAGTTCAATATCTGCGACCCAAAAAACAGAGAGAGATAAAAACCAGGCAGGCACACAGAAAAAGGTAAGGGGCAGGTGAGGAATCAAGGGGAGGATGCAGGTCAGGCAGGTAGGACGAGGGAACAGGAAACAAGAACGCTGAACGTTTATCTCTACGAAAAGACAATGTGCCAAAAGAGTAGTGTTAGTGTGGAAGTGAGCCAAGCTGTGCCAACGTCTGCCTGCACTGACCTGCATGAGCCTCGCAGGACTACGTGCAGCTGAAGACAAAACAACGAGGCTGCACGGCATAAAAACATGGGAGCACAGAGCTCAGCTACAAAGTCTCTTTTGCCAAATAATGTTTTCACCTACCTCACTTATGAACACTCTGAAAGGACAGAACAGCTCCAACTGTGACAGGAATCTTCTGCCGCCTGACGTGCATTTAAAAAAGCGACTATCTGAGGTGCTGTACGGAAACTGTAGAATAGAGTTCGCCCTGAGAAATGTTAAGAGGTTAATAAAGGAAGTCTGGTAAATACTGCCTCTGCTGAGTCTCATAAAACACTGATGATTAAGAAACCATAGATGTCAGATCATTTATCACCAGTGATGAACCTGTCTGACCACTTCAGCTGCACAGAGCCACCATATAACAGAGATAACTCAGCTAATATACTTTATCTTAAACATACAAGACAAATACAAGATAATAACTTGCTCATAAAAAGCTCACTCTTCAGGATTGTAGGGGTTCTCTAGTTACACAAGTTTTGGTGCTTTTTTTTAGGTTATTAAAAAGTTGAGGTTAATTAAAATATTAATTATTATATGATAATAATGTTATAAGTAGCTGTAAGTAGCTTAACTTATTGACAAATAAATGAGTATGAATGCCAAAAAAAGCAAAAAATAAGAAAAAGGAAGAAAATTACATACGAATTAATGTAATGCTAACTATAAATACAAATACATACAGGCACATTTTTCATTTCCTCCCTTAACACAAACCTGTGAATATTCTCATTCATCCACGTCATAGTTATCTCAAGGAAATTCAATCGAACACGACTGGATTTGGTTATATGAGATTAGTCAGACCAGGCCCAGTCCAGTCAGACAAGCGTGAACTGA
Source organism: Terapon puta (assembly GCA_028564955.1). Classification (NCBI taxonomy): domain Eukaryota; kingdom Metazoa; phylum Chordata; class Actinopteri; order Centrarchiformes; family Terapontidae; genus Terapon; species Terapon puta. The sequence continues at coordinate 759,470 of JAOXYL010000105.1, read as the reverse complement.
TGCTGAGAGTTGAAATGTCCAGTTGAGTTCAATTCACTTTCCTTGAGAACATTTATGACTTGTGACATAAAGATAACCGATCATATATCCGTCTGTGTTGTTTCGTACTGTACTAACAGTAACAGTCAGCTGAAGGTGGCACTTTAATCCTGATCCACTTTGGTTTGTTCTTTCACATTTTTCTTCTCCACCTAACCTTCAGCCATCAATCTACCAAAGTTTCCCCTCATAGCTTTAGTGTCATGATGAAAGCTTCTCATTTTGATAATGAAGCAGGTCATGCGGTTAAAAAATAAAAAGCAAATGACATTTTCCCACAGTAACATATTGTGCCTGCTGTCCATGCCAGTCTCTCACTTTTTACATGAAAGAATTTTATTTTAAAGTTCTTCCTAATTTAAGGTGAAGTACTAATCAGCTTTGGTCTCTTTGACCTGTTGTAACTCGGTCACATGGTTTCCTCACCCATCACCTCTCCTCTGCTTTCCACCAGGAAGCGAACATCTCCAGCCAAAGATGAGCACATGGTGGGCGTCAAGGACTCGCTGCTGGCCCACTCCTCTGACCCTGTGGAGATGAGGAGACTCAACTATCAGACACAAGGCATGGACAGACACACAGACACCTGGACCCAGCACCGACAGGCTTTTACTGTCACACTGAGACACACACACACACACACATACACACACACACACACACACACACACACACACACACACACACAAGCCCTAAGTTGACTGTTACAATGTGTGCACAGGCCGTGGCTCTAATAATACCAACAATACAGCACTGCTCACAGTAGGGACCTAATTAGTAAAATGAATGCAAGTCAGTGTTCATTATTAAGAGTGACTCTCAAAAATCGACTCAGCGCATCAGATAACTTTGGCTTAAATTCTGAGGTAATGTACTAAAATATATTGAAATAACAATGGCGGTGATTTTAGAGCTGTCACAGCAACGTTTCGTAAGATACTGAGACTTTACATGAGCACACAGGAGGTGCAGCTATTCATTCATAATATGTAATATTTGTGCAGAGATGTTACACATAGTTAAGGTAAATACATGACACAGGGCTGACAGTTGTAATCGTAATTATTCAACACCAACACTGGATGAGAAATTCTGGTGAAACAAAATGAAAATAAACTGTCGTCTAAAAACTCAGTAAATGATGACAGTGTACTAATACACACTCAAGTTACTTTGAGAGCATTACATAGAATTTATTGATGGCTGTAAACCCATTGAGCAGTACTAAGGAGTGATTTAGGAGACCTTGCCGTTGTCTTCTACTCCAGGAAACTGCAGCCTCGTGAGTATTGTAGTGTTAAAAGCTGTTTGCTAATATTCTAACTCCTTTATGAGAGTTAACAGAAGCACATCTCACTATAGTGTAGTCAACAAATCTGAAGGCTATAAACTTCGAAAACTACTTTGTTAGAGTTTGGGAAAGATGGTTTGGGTTCAAATACAATCAGTTGTTCAATAAAGTTTGGGATCTTTCATCATCCTACCTGGAATAACGTGGTTAAGTTTAGGGAATGATCCTGGTCACAGGGATGACTGTCAAAAGAAAACTGGCAACAAACAGCCAAAGTCAGATTTTGTTAATCAGTCAATCAAAACTTTATTTGTATGGCACTTTTCATACAGAGAGTAGCACAAAGTGCCTCACAGAGATTTAAAACCACAGAAATTAAAAACAGAGAAACAAATAAAGAACACCAAAAGAACCCACTCCCATATATATGCATACAACAATACACGTACACTCACACAGACACCACCACATACAGACACATACACACACACACACACACACCCATGCACACGTACAATAGCTGTCACTAAGAGACATGGCAACCATCCAAAAAAGATGACAGGTTAATTCAGCCCTGGCATTTAGTAAGGACTCACATGAATTTCATATTTTGTCATTTTGAAATCCTACCACACTGTGGTACTGCTACTTAAACTTCACTGAACTTTTACCACCAGTGTTCTTGCTGAAAGGAGGGTTATGGTTACGGTTAGGGTTAGAGGTAGGCATCATTTCAGACAGCAGTCAGAAGGTGCTGTCTCCATTATCTTCAATGTAACAGCACAGTAAATCTACAGTATTTGCTGTCATCAGATAGATTACTAGAACTGAAATTGTACCAAACACTCTTTACAGTGTACTCTGATCAATGTCTATTTATTACCTGCATGAGAAATATTATATTACTTTTATGAGGCAGTTGCAGGTAAGCTCAGTTAAATGCAAATTAATTTGACCATGCATTCAGATGACGAACCGACCAACCAATGAAAAAGCCACCTGCTGGCCTGACGAAGAATTCAGGTGGCTTTATCTGTGTGGGGATGTAAGATATTTTACTGATAGCTGCAGAATCGCGCGCTCCTCAGTTCTCCCTGTGTTCCTTTCTTTTTTGTCTCCTAACTGACCCCTGTGCTGTTTGTTTTGCCTGGTCTTTCGCCCGCAGGTTCCAGTGCCCTCAGTTGTCCGAACACTCCAAGTTAGTTTTCCTTCCTCTCTGTGTGTTACTAATGTTCCCATTCCCAACTCCTTCTCTTTCTGTTTTACACAGCAACCATCTGAACCAGAGCCCTCTCATTTAACCCCGCCTCCTTCTTTTCTCATGATCTGGCAATTTACACCAGAGCGTATGACATCAGAACTGAGAGCTGAAACGTAATCCAGTAGAAAGATATTGATTGATCAAAGATATAAAGGAACAAATACAAACCTAAGATGTTGCAGGTACCCCAAAAACCCACTCACCTATTGGTTTATGCCATGGGATTTCGTTAACCAATCAGCATGCACTTTGACGCTCACATCACCAGTGTGGTTATAGCATCCTGCTGCAGCTGTGAAGAGCTGCACAGTCAGATATCATCCCTCTGCTCACCGCTCAGCACTCTCACCGTCACCTCATATCACTGTGACAAGTTAGCGCCGAGCCCTCGACATGCATCTGCACCCTGGCTTGACTGTCCACTTCATGTCGGTGTGTGCGTGAGACGGACTGGACTTAACACGTCAACTATTTCTGCAGGGATGAGGGAGCACCCTCCCATCGCTATCTGTGACCTGGCAGACCATATAGAGACACTCAAGGCTAATGACGGCCTGCGCTTCTCTCAGGAGTACGAGGTAACTTTTCCTGTTCTTATACATGGTTTACAAGGGAACGAACACACATGTCAGCCACGTTCCAAGTCTAAAAATGACTAAATCCAATGTTCCTCATGTTTCACCAGCTTCTGAAACACATGAATGAATATGTGCCACAGTAATGCCAGGTCATCAGTAAGGCTTATTGATATTATCATTCTTATGTTGTTTGACATGAATGCACCTCTGTGACCACCTACACAGCTCTTTACAGAAGAGATCCAACAGAAACAAAAGACCACTGAGTTAGTGTCAGTGCACAGCATATGTACTTGAAACAAACATTTCTGTACACTAATATTTATATGACTTGTTTTACTAAATTAGAATAGATATTGAAGTACCAAGTCAGATACTGATCATTGAAATACCAGTAATACTTGTCATCTATATAGAAACACCAATAACAAGCTGAGAGAGTCTGTGGCTTCATCTGCAGTGAGTCCTAAAAGCTAAGAGTATTTTTGCTGTGAAAAAATCAGGAACTTCTCTTAACCAGTGTTTACTGTTGTGACATGTGCAATTTGAGAAATGTATGTTTAGGTCCAGTATATGTTCAAGTGTTATAACTTAAAATCAAGGCTCAAGGTTCAACAGTGCAGGATAGCACAGTGAAGAGCAGCTGTAGCCTCCTCCACAGTGCACACAGGAAATGTATAAACACATATTGACATTATTGTAGAGACATTATGGATCAGTGTAGTATGGAGTGGGTGGAAAAAGTACAAAGTTGTCTAGTTCATGACTCTCTTAAGTAGGCCTCATTTATCATCAATTCTGGGTAAATGAAGACTTTCTTCAAGTTACAGAAGCGTCCACATCAAGCTGCTCAGCTCTGTTCATTCCAGCACAAAATATTTCCTGCTAGAGTCCAGCTGTTACAACTTTATTTTTCTGGGATATTCAGCAAAGAGCATACAAAACACATCCAGTAGTATAAAATCTCAGCTTAGTGCAGATTTGAGATGCTGTGCTTTGTTAATGTGGCAGGGCTCAGTACTTCTGCTGACTCATCGGACAGGCTCAGGATACTTTCCATGGATAAATGAAAAAAACTGACCATGTGGGAATTACTGCAGACTCAAAAAACTCTCTCCCTTCTGTGGATTCTTACCATAGAAACATAAGTCTGAGTTAGCCTGGTCTTAAGATAACCAGGCTAACTTTTTAGGATTAAAACGGGTCAGTCGGGTAGTCTCTACCCTGAGACTAATCTGAGAACCACACTTGCTCTCGCCTGACACTACATACATAGGAGAGTCAGAGAGTATAACCCTGGTGATGTCATCATGATGTCATTGAAGGGTTGTCAGCTTGGGCTCCGTGACAACAAATTCTGAGTTTGAAAAACATTAGTGGAGGAAAAATAGCATCCCATGTTGGATTTGATCCATATTAGTAGCCCCTGCTCGCTTTCTAACGAATTTGTATGAGCTACAGTCTTAACTGAAGTGGCTTTGGTTAATTAGTATACAGAGGAAGGTGCAAATGATTTCACATCTTCTTAAATCATTAAAGCTGGTGATAGTTTAACCTGTTTTATCTTTATTACCCTATTATTTGAAAACCTCACCTGTCACTGAGAGGCAGATAGTTAGACCCCCACCATGGAAGGGCGGGTTTCATTTCCTGTTTTCACCATCAACTCAAAGTAATATAATCCGACAAATGTCTTCTTTTTTTACACCAGGGGATAAATATATGTTTACATGCATGCCCATCAACAGTCTTTTTTCTCACTTAAATACCTCACACAGTACATTTTCCAGGCCAAAGTGTCCCATGAGATGTTTCTACTCATGTATGGAGCTGGTTTACCATTTAGGTGTTAAAGTTCAGCATTGGTTTGAAAAAAAAAAGGATGCTGCTAAGTATGCATAAATTCTCTTTCTCCTTTCCAAGAATAATATCCCACTGCTTTTACCTACTGTAAAAGCCAGTGAGGGATTATGGCTTGTTGATGTCCTACAAAGGAAGGCAATTTGCATTTAAAGTGGTGAATTTCCAAGCAGATAAACCAAGACAGATGGGTGCACTGTTTATGCACAGCAGAAGGAAGGGGGCATATAAATTATGAAACAGAAACTGAATCGTAGTTCCAACCACTTTCTCTCACCCAGTGTGTTTGAAATGGTGGAGACTTTTTGGAGACAGGTTGTTTGACAAAGAAGGTAACATTCAATTCAGATTAGAATATTTGGTGAGCATTGCTTCAAACAAAAGGAAATGTTAAAACTGTGTTTTGATAATACACACTAACATTTTAAAACCTAAAACATTATTCTAGTGGTTCTGTTAGTATAGTGCATATAAATGTTCTGTACTTTGACATGTTATGAAACTAAAAATCATTTTAGTTGTGACACATATAATGCACATAAATACAGACCATACAAAAATACTTGACGTACATTGACAGGGTCTAAGGACAGAGGGGAGTGTTTGCTGCACAGATATCTACATAAAACTACATAAATTGAGATGATTTGATTTCTTGACACATTTCTTGCTAAACTTGATTTCTCAACACTGGACTGACAAGTAAATCACATAATATGAAGGGCAATATAAAAAAGAGCAGGTTTTCTGTAGGGTAAAGGTGCATGATTCCAGAAAGAAATTCTCAAAGCTGAATGTAAGTTTGATTCTAAATGCAGGACAGGTTCAGGGCCAGGCCAATCAAATAATGAGAAACAACAGCAGTGCACCGGGGTGACAGGGTCAGACTGGAACTACAGAAGCCCACCAGAAGAAGGGCCAGAGCTGGCTGTGCTTCCTGCAGAGGGTCAGCCCTGTCCTGCAGATCTTCTCAGCCTGTGATGGTCGGTGCCACCTTTTATGCTGCTCGGTGAGGGCACAGAAATACTAACAAGCTCAACATGCTGGTTTGGACTGTTGAGTAGCAGGGTTGGACTAAGTTAGTATTGTGAACATCTCAGAATCAGAATACTTAATTTATCCCTGGGGGGGATTTGGTTTCCTGACCCCTCCATGACATGCTGTGAAACACACCATCAGCCGAAGTCACACAGCAGCCAGAGTGTAAGATGCTCTGTGGGCATCTGATCCTGTACAATTCAATAATCTTTGATCTGGAGTGCACTGATGATAGAGACACTAGGTTTCTCACTCTCAAATACACACACACACACACACACACACACACACACTGTTTGTCCTCCTGTGCCCTGTTGCATAGAAGCTATCAACTATTAGTCCACAGTAAGAGCAGCAGGGCTTGAAATGAAAAGCTGATAATGGCTGTGTTTAAAATGAGACCTGCCAGAGGATCTCACAGCTTGTTACATCTGATGAATGAGTCAGTCTGTTGGGGGATTACTGGAGACCACTTCATATACTGCATAGAACCTAAATAACAGCAGCTCCTTTGATTACATTGTAGTCATTATCTTCATTTTTTGCCATTATTTAAAAAAAACACAAATTATATAAAAGCAAATAAAGATAACTGACTGATTTTTGTTTAAAAAATAATAATAATCTTGCTATATTCACTTTAACATCTTCACCTATTTGATAAAACATGTGCACCATTTAGAAAAACATGCTGCAAAGTGAGAAAGACGACCAAATACAGAAACACGGTGAATATCTTTATTTGTTATTGCCATAACAAACACCATAAGTGCTGTTAGAAGAGGAGCAAAACTGTTGTTGGTGGGACAACAAGCGTGTGTCAGGTGTGTTCATCACTTTTAGTGTCTCCTGGAAACCATTTGCACTGGTACCACTCGCAGTCCTTCTGTATTTGGTTGAGTTTCTATTTCTGCAGGGCCTTTCTGTGTTTGGTTCTCCTTCTGGACTTCTAAATGTTGCACATGTACTGTCAAATTGTTGAAAATGCTTTCTTAATTTTCTTTTTGTGCGTTGAGCTTTCAGGGCCACCATGGTTAAAAGCTGGTACTAACTGAGCATCAGAGCTCCTTAACAAAGCTCTTTTAAAGTAAGGTGTATTTCCCCGCCTGTTACCCACCTCATCACAATGTTCATGCTACTGCTACTAAGAGGATCTTTTTCAGGGTAGTCAACAGAACATGTTAGAGCTGACATTCACACACATTTTATGAACTAATATACATCTGTAATATATTAATAATAGGAGTGTCTGTATTATTCTTGATACTTTCCAATGTTCTGTTTTGACGTTTCTGTGACTC
>JAOXYL010000105.1:708259-733139 GCA_028564955.1 Terapon puta | reverse complement strand
CTCAGCACTGCTGATCTTCCTTTTGAAGTCTGTTAAGAGTCTGAAGTCCAGCCCACATGCTCCTGTATTTGCTGGTGACTGCAGATCTTTGTGTTAGTCACTTACAGTATCTGTCTCCATAACCCTGTGTTTTCATCAGGATGGTCAGTCGAGGACCATCAGGCAGTTTCAGTTCACTGACTGGCCAGAGCAAGGAGTGCCAAAAACTGGGGAGGGATTCATCGACTTCATCGGCCAAGTTCATAAAACTAAGGAGCAATTTGGACAAGATGGACCCATCACTGTGCACTGCAGGTAGTGTGTGTGTGTGTGTGTGTGTATGTCTCTGTGTGTGTGTGTGTGTGTGTGTGTGTGTGTGTGTGTGTGTGTATTTCTGTGTGTGTGTGTGTGTGTGTGTGTGTGTGTGTGTGTCCACTACAGTTAGGCAATTATTAGACGTTGGGTCATCCTGATAGGCAGTGGATGTCTTTTGGTTCTGGTGCTACTTATCATTGCAGCAGAAGGAGGCTCAACACGATGTAATTCAATGAGAACCAGCTAAATGTAGGATTGTGGAAAAACGACGTAAACATGCATATTTTATTTGTTTATTCTATACATGAATCTCAGGGGCATTACTTGTCTGTCTTCGCACAGATCTGATGTTTTATGTTACAGTCAGACTACAATGTAAAACTGTGTACCGTGTGAGCTCAAAATGCACTTTGGTCCCCAACCGGTCACTGCCTGCTGTTTTGATGCCGTTTGAACATGAATGTAAACAGACAGCAGTATCTCCACATCAAAAGGCCAGAGCGTTGTTGAGTTTTCAGTGATAGAAGCAGGTGTTAAAGTGGTGACTCCATGTGTTCCTGTAGCATCAGACTGAGATGTATGTGTGTATGAGACACGAACGAAGAGTCTAACAGTATGTGTGTCCACCAGTGCTGGTGTTGGCCGTACTGGTGTGTTCATCACCCTGAGCATCGTCCTGGAGAGGATGAGATATGAGGGAGTGGTCGACCTCTTCCAGACTGTCAAGACACTCCGAACACAGAGGCCAGCCATGGTGCAGACAGAGGTATGATGCAGTAGGAGACAGGAGATAAAAGTACAGCTACACTACACTTAACCCAGCTGAGTATTCAGAGATATGAATACCCAGACTAACATGGTTAATGCAACAAGGAAATATGAAAATGGGAGGAGTTCATGAGGACTGGAGAAGGTTATTTTGCTGCTTTTCAGTTTCAACACACATGCTCATCCAATGGCATACACATAATGTATTGGATTCTAGCTAAGCAAAGAAGACATAAAACAATGAACATCAAATCCATTTGGATGGGCCTTAATAGATCAGAATCTTGTCAAAGAGCTATGGAAATCACAATGATTTGTTTCCTAATTTAGAGTCTAGCACCTACATACTATGCAAACTAAGATATGCCAAAATAAATGATTTACATTTTCAACCCAGTTAAAGAAATGTTTGAATATACTTTGTATTTCCAGTGGGGGAAAGAAGTATTCTGACCCTTTACTTAGCAGAGATACAAAGATATAAAAGTAGTTACAAGTCTGCAAGTGTTTTTAGGAAAATGTTGTTAACACCCAAACCAAGTATGTTGTCTCACGTCAGTCCCATTATTTATAACATTACAGGATTATTATTACTACTGTGTAAGCAGGTAATGAAATGTTGAAACTAATCATGGTGGAGCATGTTTCAACTACTGCATCTAGGGTTGGATTTAATCTATAACACTGCATTACATTTTGTAACTTGATTCTATGTTTTAGAGAGAGAGTAGAGTTTTTAGACTTCTATATCAGCATCACATTACATGACCACAGTAATCTAATCTGGGCCATGTGTAGTGATTATTACCATGTCTCTCTGCAGTTCCCCTCAGCTCAGCCTTGTAGCATCTTCCAGGTTTTGTTCAACACTGTTTTGGTTTTTACAGCTCAACTTCTCTCACAAACTGTGCACTGCCCGCTCAGCAGCCCGCAGACAGACCAAGTTAGAGAGAAGCTAGTGAACTTACATCAAATTATATAAAGTCACATTTTTACATTATCAGCTTCTGCATCCCATAAATGTTCTGAAATATCTAAACACACTTCATTATTTATTTGTTGCTGCTTTCATTTTAAAATATTGTTTTTTGTCACTAGGACCAGTACCAACTGTGCTATCGGGCAGCTCTTGAGTACTTGGGAAGCTTTGATCACTATGCAACATAACCCCGCCTACACACCCTCAGAAGAGTTCGGTGTCTCCCCCGAGCCATACCCACTCAACTCCATCAGCCCCTGCGGCCTGATGAAGAGGCAATGAGGAGGACTGATGAGGAGATTACCACAGCAGAAAATTGAGGAGGTTGGAGGGAAGAGGAGAAGGGGCAGGACGACCTTCTGGACTGGTGCCATGATTCTGCCACAGACCCCACAACGAAATCTCCCAAAAACCAACCCTGAAAGACTCGTAGTCATGCCTCATTCTGATTCTTGACTGATACTCTTGTCACTCCCCTATTTCTGCCTACTCCTAATAGCAAAAACAAATTTCATTTATATTCATCGTTACTGTTGTTAAGAATATTTAGAATTTATTTTGTAATCACTTACACTGGTTATTATATGTCTTAATGGGTCTTTTGGGTTTTTTGATTGCATATATTTTTATTATTTTTATTAGCACAAATGATATGTATTTTCAATAAGCTCTCAGTTATTAATACTGGAGAGTGTATATTCACAGCTGCTAATAATTTTAATTCATACCATAGATGTGATATTCAAATGTTACCATCACTCACTTTCTTATTTAGGGGAAATGTGGGTTTTGATTTTGACTTGTCTTGACCAACCTGATCCAAAAGAATGATGATGATGAAAACTGGAGGCTTCCAACAAAAAAAACTTGTTGCTGTGGGAAAGACTCTTTGCACCATAGTTGTTACAGCCCCTCTTATGGCGGACTCAGGTAGACAAAACACAGAGGGCCTGTTCTCGAGAATTTTTGGTGAAATAAGTGTGATTATATGAACTGCTAATCACATGCCCCAATCATTGAATAATCAATTATAACTATGTTTTTTTACTGACAACTTACAGTCATTATAATGTTAGTGTGTAGATCATATGGAAATCACACTTTCCTGACACCCTCCATGCCAAAACACAAAGACTGTTTTGAAATTGAAAACAGTCACAGGAAAGCTACTGTGAGCACAAATACACCAGTGACTAAAATCAGAGTGACATTTAGAAAAATCAGAAGATTGTTATTGGAAAAAATGCAAAAAATGTATTAAGATATTTTTAATAACTTAAATCTTTCAGTGCTTTCTCAATACTTTTTTTCCAGTTCAGGTTTTGTTTCCAAAATTAGCTACTGGCTCCATAAAATAATGTGTCCAAAATATTTAATCTGTTGATATTTTAAAACAGTTCATTGTTTTAAAATACAAAATATTATGGGCCAAGTCAAAAGGTAGTTTCCCAACCCTAACTCTAACCCATCGACCCTGAGGCTTCTGTCGCCAGCTTTTTGGTTGTTACATGAAGTTAGCTCACTTTAGCTAATAATCTGTCTCATTTTTTCCCCTCAAGCTACTTTTGTGCTCATACTCATTTCACAAAAATAGTATGGATAGTGCATTATTACATGATGGACTATATGTCCAGCACGCTACATGACTCTTTCACGATAGTTGGAAATGTTTAAAGGGTTCCCACACATTTCTGACTATCCAACTCATCTAATAACTGTTCTGGCTTTACACAAACAGGACACATGAAGATATACTGGATCCCCATTCATGATATATCGCAGCTCAGTCATTGTATCACTGTGTTGCAGACTGACAGAGTTGTACCTTAGAGCAGTGTCAGTGTTCAGTGGTGGATCTTTATGGTTTTCACTGGATGAGATGACAAAGTGTGACGTTTTTGGATGAAGTGGGCCATAGAAGGGATTCATTTCACAGAGTTGTGCTGTAAGGGTCCTATCTGTTGTATACATGATCTGTTTTCTATTTGTTAATAAAAAGCAGAGAAGTGTATTGAAAATCTTGATGTTAATAAAGTTATATAATTGGGTTTTTCATATAAAAACAGTGGATTTCTTTCATGTATACATTTTATAAAGAAACTGACTTGACATGTAGTGTTTTACAAATAAATGTGTATTCAGAGATTTTAAAGTAAAAGTAAAAGTGTTTGCCAGAGAGAAAATGTGGGTGTCATATTGGATCACTGGGCATCAGGTCATTGCTGGTGCTCCATGTAATGAGTCTCTGTCGGACTTTAGTTGAAACTGAAGTTAAGGAGTGAAAGAGTGAAAAGAAACTATGCCATTACTGTTCCTTGGGGTGTGAGAGTGTCATCACAACGTCAAAGGCACAGGCAGCAACAGACTGAAGCCGGCCACTGAGATAGTCCATAATCCAGGATGCAATGTCGGGGTGCAGAGGTACCTCCAGAAGCTTTTCCCTTGGAAATCTGGGCAGGGTGGTGTTGAAAGCACTGGAAAACTGAAAAAACATGACTTTCACAGTGACTTTCAAGACAGCCGCATCCTCCATTCCTGTGTGTAGCTGCTCGTCAAACTGCAGTGGGACCAATTATTATTTATTATTAGTAGTAATTATTATTACTCACTTCACTTTTGCACATTATATTCAACAATTGAAGGGGCACTATGATTATATCCTGGATAATTATATGACAAAACACTTGAACTAATCACCAAGGTAGTTATAAGTGGATTTAATAATCTGTGGTCTGGATACAGATCTGAATGACTGCATGCCTTGATATTATCTAACTTATTCTAACAAACATTACTATTAAAGAAACTTAGATACAAAATAATAGCATTTCAGAATCTTTTCCAGACTGTGTTCTTTAATGCCTGACAGACGGGAGGGCGGCACCAGCGTGTCTCACCCCAGTTTCTCAGAGATAAAGAAGAACAAGAAACACGCACACACACACACACTTTTAGAGAAATCCTTATCTGGAGGGGAGAGCGTTGTGATTGGCTGGGGGACTACGGAAGCCCCTCCCGCAGAGCACCATGTAAACAAACACACACTGGGCATGCGTCACTGGAATAATGGAGGACTGTCTTTTCTACCCGGACTGATGATGTTTGATATTTCCATTCTACAACTGGTTATCTGACAAAATAACAACTCGTCAACATTTTAGCGTGTGTAAGTTGATGTCTGACACTTTGAAGCCGGTTTGTTTGTAAGAAAGTAGGAGTAACTCTAAGTTTGTCAACAAGAAACTGACGGTCAGCAACAAGCCGTGTTTGCTAGTTGGTTAGCTCAGAGCGGAGGCAGCTGTCAGATCTCTGGGTCCGCTACACACTTCTTGCTTCGGCTTTCAGTCAATTATTATCGGGTTTGACGGGTCGACTTGCATTATCTATAAATGTGGGTCATTTGCCGCTTAGTCCTGGATATGACAGTGACTTGTTTTTTGTTGACTACACTTTCATTTCCCGGGGGCAGAGCATGCTATTTTGCAGTTAGCATGTTTAGCTAGCGGACTAGCTAAACATCTTTGCAAGGAGCAGCGCTGTCAGTGGGCCACGGTGTGTGACAGACGTGTTATTCACCCAATCGCCGACTGAGCTTCAAAATCAGTCAGGATTTTATCCAATCAGTTTTACACGACGGACCCCCGAGTAGTCAGGCTTTATATGTATACTTAGTTTAGAGTCCGTTACTTGTCAGCTAATAGTTATCATCCATCCAAACTTAACATATTCTTGCTATTCATACCACGTAAGTCAAATTGGATGTTTGTGAGTTTAGCCTTCAGTAGCGTTGCGTCGAAATAAGACATTTCTCTGAATTTTTAGTATTATATCGGTTTCAGTGTGCTTGTTGTGTGTGTTCTGTTTTTCCTTTTCACAAACAGAATGAAGGTTTTACAAATGTGCAAATGGTTCATACGTTGTTGACAATGTAGGCTTTATTCAGTGTAAGTATTCTGGTTCCTGTTCTCCTTATATCATCTGAGATGGACAAATAGAATCAAGCTTTGCTTGTCAATCGCGTTCCAGTGTAAAGATCTCAAGATGTGTGTGGTGTGGACAGAGAAAAGGCCCTCTAAATTAACACTTTAACAAATCTGATGTGATAGCATTAAGCCTGTAATGGTCATCTCTAGTGCTGATAACTTGAATTAGTGTAACAATGGGGAATTGACCAATGAACAGTCTGACCTCATTTTCCCATCAACCCCTGAATCGGAGAACACCGGCACATATGTGATGTGGACTGGGTTTGTGGGTGTGGAGTTGAAGCAGCTGCTGTGACGTGAGACTGGCACTGTCAGACTGTCACACACATTACCCAGATTTTAACTCTATGTCTGTGTCCTCCACCAATCAGAGCTGAGGTCAAAGCAACAGTCCCAAGATGACCACCGACAGTCCAGCTCAGAGCGTGGGCTCCAGGATAATGACATTCACGCCCTCCAAAGAGGAGTTCAGGGACTTCAGCCGGTACATCGCCTATATGGAGTCACAAGGAGCACACAAAGCTGGAATGGCAAAAGTGAGTAGGGTTTCTATGGTAACAATGATATTATGATGTATAAGGGATTATTTGCACTGAAGTGTACTGTGTGTTGTCACACTATCTGTAGTTATTACATTCATAATAGCCATGCTGTTTGGGTCATTAATGTTTCACAGTGATTAATGAGAAATGTGTGCAGGATGTTTTGAATTCCACTGGCAGTGGTAAAATTGATGACATTGAAAATCATTTGTGAATAGTACGTGTTGTTTTGATGAATGTAAGATAATATAAATATCTACAGCCCTAATTCCATCAGTACAACATGCAACTCATTCCCAGTTGCTCTGAGTTTCTTTTCTTCAACTTGTTTTTGCTCTGTTCTATTCTTACAGGTTATTCCTCCCAAAGGCTGGAAACCTAGACGGACATATGATGATATTGATGACCTGGTGATTCCTGCTCCTATTCAGCAGGTGGTGACTGGTCAGTCAGGACTGTTCACTCAGTACAACATCCAGAAGAAACCAATGACCGTCCACGAATTCCGCAAGACCTCCAACATGGACAAGTCAGTGTATAGTCAGATTATGAGAGACAGTTGTTTGATGAGTATACACCACACAGTGATTATAAGATTGCAAACTGACATTGTGGTGCAGCACATGATTTCCATCACTTTAATTACCAAATGAGCTTTGACTTCAGATGTTTTTTATTGATTACCTCATACCTCATTTCTCTCTGTAGGTTCTGCAATCCACGCTATGTGGATTTTGAGGAGCTGGAGAGGAAGTTTTGGAAGAACCTGACCTTTAACCCACCCCTTTATGGGGCTGATGTCAGTGGAACACTGTATGATCCAGTGAGTGCTAATAGTTTGAAGATTTCCACCAACTGAAACTCTCATCTCTTCATTGTGATAAAAACAGAGCTGTCTGGTTTATGCATACACACCCAGCTATCTCTAGTAATTTCTTGTTTTTCTCATTAGTTAGATGCTGCATGTTGCATTTGTACACCGACGTCTTTGCCACTTTCAGCCTTTGATGAATCTCTCTTCATTAGGATGTGACTGAGTGGAACATTGGCTGTCTCAACACCATACTGGACACTGTGGAGAATGAGAGTGGGATCAAGATCAAAGGAGTCAACACGCCGTACCTGTATTTTGGCATGTGGAAGAGTGCCTTCGCATGGCACACAGAGGACATGGATCTATACAGCATTAACTACCTGCACTTTGGAGAGCCAAAGTCCTGGTACAGTAACTGACACACTGCTGCACCAACGCATCACACGTTTTCTCTGTTTCACATTACTTCACATTTATTAGCTGCAAACTGCCAACAATCTTAACTTACCACTGCGGCCATAAAGAGATGTGCAGATACAGTGTGGCTCAAAAACATGCCCTAACAGTTATATACTTATTCTGTTAGATATTGAGGAAACATCTTGCTATCGATGTGCATGTTGAACACTTGTCTTGACAAATGACCCCAGCTATCCCGGAAAGTGATGAAGTGTCCTGACAAAATTAGTATATTAACAGCCTGAAGTTTTACTCTGCTGCTAATATTGTAGCCCTCGTTATACATTTTGTGTGATATATTTGTTCTTTTGTTGCTCTTCAGGTATGTTGTCCCACCAGAGCATGGGAAAAGACTGGAACGCCTTGCCAAGGGTATGTGATGGGTTTTTCACAACTACAGAGATGCACTTTATTGTGTTACAACAGACACTCAGTCCCCTGTGGGAATGGAGCATTCATGTTATTGCTACTCAACATTTAACCACTGGGTTAAAGAGGAAGTGAAAACTTCTATCAGTAGACCTCTATACTGTGTGGAAAGTACCTCAGAAAGTTTAACATAAAATATGCTTGCATGTCCCATGTATGGTAATTTATTGTAATTCTTCACCGATGCTGTGGATGGTTTCCTGTTTTTCCAGGTTTCTTTCCAGGCAATGCTCAGAGCTGTGAAGCCTTCCTGCGCCACAAGATGACTTTAATTTCACCCTCAATCCTGAAAAAATATGGCATACCATTTGAGAAGGTGACCTTTCTTTTCTGTGTTTGTGCTCTATGTTCTAAGTTGGTAAGCTGTAAATTCAGCCATATGTGTTGGAGGACAACATGAAGTTTTAAACAAACAGACAGACAGAAAGTAAACTTGGTGGTTAGATAATTACGAGATGAAAGTATAATTGGAAGTTTAAAATAAAATGGTGTTTCAGCTCTCATACTTCTGTGTTGTTTCTTTTTATACAGGTCACTCAGGAGGCCGGGCAGTTCATAGTGACGTTTCCATTTGGCTATCATGCTGGTTTCAACCATGGCTTCAACTGTGCTGAGTCAACCAACTTTGCTACCCAGCGATGGGTTGATTACGGCAAACAGGCAACACTGGTACACAAAAGCATACTTTAGACTGCCGTCCATCGTGTGATTACGTGTGTGCAAACTACAGCAGCACCTATGAAGTGATGTCATGCTAGAAAATGTCATGTGGAGGCATTGTAGTTCGTAATGTCACATTATTGCACACCAGGAAAACTCCTACTAATACTGGTAGCTAGTCTGAGTATGTCTTTCAGAGTATATTCAAGAGCTGGAAGCTCACTGACTACACACAATCTGACAGAGGTGACCACCACATAATTCTCCACGCATTGTGGAGCATCCACATCTGTCACCTTTTTTATTCTGCCAGTTAGATTTCAACTTGTAATTGGTTGCTCCTGAGGAAAGGTCACAGTTCCCTAATAGAATATTTGAATTACCATTAAAAAATACCATCAAGCTCAGCAGTCAACAAAACTGTTTGCAAAGCATTCTTTATCAACCCCGCACTGAAATGTTGGTCTGTGTTTTCCTTCCAGTGTTCGTGCCGTCAGGACATGGTGAAGATCTCCATGGATGTGTTTGTGCGCAGGTTTCAGCCAGACCGTTACAAGCTGTGGAAAGCTGGGAAAGACAACACTCCCATCGACCACTCCAAACCCACACCAGAGGCTGCTGAGTTTATGAATGAGGAAAAGACAGAGGCCTCAAAAGAGAATCCCAGTGAAGCTGGATCCGAGGAGCCCACTACTCTCCTCCAGGAGGACAAAAGGTCTGAAATTACAATTGCTACAAACACATCTCTTATAACATTCACTTCGGTGCACAGTTTCACTTCGGTGGATGTGAACTGTTGGTTATGTTAATGACTAATAATACATTTTCTTCAGTGAAAGCTTTGCTTAAGTTGTGACATGGCATATCCGTGTAGCACTTCCCATTCTAATTATTTCAGTTCTAAACTGGATAAACACAAGTAAATTGTTTCAGTCATAAATGAAGTAGTATCAAATGCCTTTCCTCCAGAGGTGTAAATTGTGAATCACTTTGCTAATTACATCTCTGTTGAAAAGCACTTGAGTGGTTCTGATAGTAATACTCTTAGTCACCAGTTGGGAGCAGTGATTGCAAAAGCTGCTGGTTCAGTCAGTGACAGAGGTGATCATGTGTTGTCAGTTCACTTTGCAGCTTCTGTTTTAAATGCATGTACTTCACACTCCAAAGCTTCACTTTGCGTTGTTGTCTTGACTCTATGGGAAACTGTGTTTCCCTTTGAGTCCTGATGCACTTACTGTCACAAATGCCTCCCATGCATCAGCCTAAAGCCCCAGACTGGGACAAAGCGGCAGCTTGAAACCATTGACGCCTCTGAAGACATCAAACCTGAGCTGACAGTGAAGGAGACTGAGGAGGTGGAGCCAAAGAAGGCCAAGCTGTCACGCAAGGAGTTTCCAACTAAAGTCCTTGTCAAGCCAGAGAAAGGTACTGCTGTTTTTTAAGCTTCTTGGGTTTTGTTTATTCAGAATACAATTAAATCTTGAGAAAGGTATTTTTAAGTTTAGAGCACTTACTTCCTAAATATACTTTCAGCCGCTGATTTTTCTTTTTCTTTTAAAATTTCTTTCAAGTTAGTTTGCTAAAAGAAAAACATTGCAATCAAAATGTCAATAGTCTCCCAGCTAAGCATTCTGAGCAACCGTGAGTAAAATGAATCTTCAGTTTCACACTTTCTCCACCCTCTGTTGGGCTTCATTGTCAAGGGGTTAACTAAAAACAGTGCAGGTTACCAGAGTAGGTCATTTACCTCAGCTAATACAATTGAATGAGCCTCAAAATTGGATGTAAATACCTTTTATCTGCTTTTGTTTGTTTTGTACCATATGAATCAAACAGACCACTCCATCTTCAGAGACATCTTCCAGTTTTATATCATATAGAGTCAATCTATCTATTATATCAATTTATATTTTTATTTTCATCAGTTATCAAAAAACAAGCATCACATAAAAAGAAAAACGTATTCTGATGGTGTGCCAAGTACCTGATTGTGTTCAGGTACTTTTATTATTTTTGCACCCTTTTCCATCAAAGTCATCTAATGTCAACAGTTGATGTCAGTATTCTGCCAAGACCTAAATGGATCTGCAGTAAATAACTGTAACATTACATAACTGTGACAAAGGATGTTCTGTCAGCTAGTTACCAGGTAACTAGGTTAATTCTGGGTTTTCAGTCTGGTTACAAACATATTGTTGTGAAAGAGGCAGAGGTGTAATACAACATCAGTATTAACTATGAAAGTCTTAATACAGTAGGATCATTTTGTGTCAGGATGTTAAATAGACTTTCAAACACAAAGGCTGTTTGGGTTGCTTTCAAAAGAGGAAGGTGATCTGATGTTGACAGAGTAGAGTGGATTAGGCTAATCCAACTGTAATTACTTCTGTTTTAGGATTTAACAAGCTTGAAAAAGTTATATACTGAACCAATTTCCTGTAAGTGTTCTGGACGATGGTATCAGTAGTTTCATTAATATTTGTCACTGCTGTATTATTTTTTCAGAGACAGTCAAAGTTAAGCCGGAGCTTAAGAAAGAGAAAGAGAAAGAAACCAAGCCGCAGACTAAATCTCAGTCCAAAGCCAGCACAAAGAAAACAAACAGACGAAGCCCTTGTAAAAAAGAGAAGAGTGACGTGCTGGCTGCAGATATCTGTCCTCCTGAGCCTGCTGAGAGCCAGGTGGTGGCTCTGTGCTCTGAAGAGGCAGGCAGCAGTGAGGAGCCTCAGCTGGGCAACAGCTGCAGCCCAGCACACAAACTGTTCCAGAGGACGCTGAGCCCCGCAGACGTCCTGCACGTTCACAGCTATGCCAAAGGAGACTACGGAGAGGGAGAAGCCCCGCCCAAGGAGGAAAAGAAGAGTGATGCTAACGAGACAGAGAAAGACAACAGACATGTTAACAAAGCAGTGAGTGGACACATTTGTTACACACAGCTTTTACTCACATGATAAAGAACCAAATGCAACTCTGGTGGAAGTTGTGTGCAGTTCACCATTAATTGTCATCCAACCATCATAAAGCAAGCACACATGACCAAAAGAATGAATGTGGATATGTCGTGTGTTGCATTCAGAGGATTCCTCTTGCCAGCCAACTCCAAACTCAAATGCACACACAACAGTTTTTTAACGGTCTTTTTTACAGCAGATAGCAGTCTTTGTTAGTCTTTGAGACGCTGCAGACACAACACAGAAAGATGATGAATGTTTACTGTGAAGGATCATCTGTGTGATGAGAGTGTCATGTTAGTAAGTGTGGTGTTTTGAAGAAAAAAAAGTAGTCCAGCCCGGATGCAGAGGCTAAGAGTTGTTGCGTCTCTTCACCAGGTTGCAGAAGAGGTGGCTGGAGATGGAGAGCCAGAGAGTGACCTGGGGCAGCTGCCAGGACACCATCCACTCATGAAGGACGGCATGAGTGATGAAGGTCTGTCTGGGGAGCCGCAGCACTGTAATAATAGCTGAATATGAATGACACATGCAAAACATACAAAAAAATGTGTATGTTAAATTTGCTTTTGTGCATGTTTGTCCCTCAGAGGCTCCACAGGAGGCCCCCCCAGTAGAGGAGGGTGGGCTTGAAGGGGAGGGCTGGACTAAACCTCTGGCTCACCTGTGGCAGAGCAGACCTCCAAACATGAAGAAAGAAAAAGAGTACAACCAGCGCATGGGCTCCAAATCTCCATACTGCTCCATCTGCATGCTGTTCTACACATATCAGCAGGTAATCTGCACCAGGCCAGTGGGTGGAATACAAGCAGAGTTAGATCTGTGATTAAGGAAGTGAAGGTCTGAGTGCAACATGTTTACCACAGAGACAAAACTCATGTGTATTACAGTAGTATGGAGACATGTTGCAGTCCATATTGTTGTAGAGTGTTACAAGCGATATGTTTCTGTGTGCTGTTTCTGCTGTCAGACTGAATGTGCAAACAGTGTGGAGAGCCCTGTCATGATGGCTGGTGGGTGGATGCGAACCAAACCTCTGATCCCAGAGATGTGTTTCACCACCATCACAGAGGAGGACTCTGAGTGCGAGGAGCAGCCTGTCACACCTCATCTAGAGCAAGATGGAACCAGTCTCCTCATCAGCTGCTCTCAGTGCAGCGTCCGGGTTCATACCAGTCAGTACACACACTTGAACTGAGAGTATTTGTCCACAATATGTAACACAAACTGTCTGGTGTGAAAGGAAGCCCTGTGGACCTTGCATGTCTGACTTTGTCAGTTTTTCCCCAGTTTTGTCATATGTCACCTGACATTGTGTTGTGTATTCCAGGCTGTTATGGTGTTGATCCAGCCAGTGTGAGCAAGGACTGGAAATGTGCACGCTGCAAGGCCAATGCCATGACTGAGGTCAGTGAACTCTCCAGGGTGGATTTACTTTACACACTGTTCACCACAAATCAAATATCCTCAAATCTAGTCAATAAATGCCTTGAACAAATGTCATGATAAAACATTATCAGAATATTTAATCACTTTTTTTTTTACCGAATTCTTTTTAGCTGAAAGCTCATGTTTAATTTTCCTCCATTTTTTCGGTCCTGAATGGAAACGAGCCAAAGTATCAGCACAGGGTGATGTTACAATAAAGACATATATTTTGAAACTCTGCTCAACTGCAGAAGCTCACATGCAGCCAGTAACACAAAGATTTTATTGAGTCTCATGATCAAACGCTCATTAGCATTTGGCATCTTATATAAGTAGAACCTGGAGGATCCATTAGCTCATCTTAGAGTGGGTGGGAAATGAAGTTTCTTTTGGTCTTCAACCTCTTTCATGTTTGTGACAGAGTCTGCCATCTTAGCAGGATCATTGACAAGTTCTTAAAGAGCCTCTGGTGTTCCAGATGGAACAATCTGGTCTGTGACTGTGCCATTATATTATGTTTATATATGGTTTTAACTAGTACAATATAACACAAACCTGAGGTGTGAAAGCTCAGTGGTTACTGAAGAATTTGTAAAGTTATTAGATCAAACACACAGCTGCTGTAGCTGTTGGTTTTAATAATGTCTTCAATTGAAATGCCATAATAATGTATGATTTAGCTCTTTATTGTAAATTGATTGATGACACGTTCTCTTTTGCAGAATTGCTGTTTGTGTTCCCTGAGAGGTGGAGCCTTGCAGAAAGCCAACAACAACAAGTAAGCTGTTTAGAGTCACCAGAAATGGGAAAGCACATCGAGCTATTCTGGAACATACTAGATTCATTCTAGTTCTTTTGTCTGACTTTATTGTTGAACAGGAAAACATTTAGTTATTCACATCAAATCCCTGACAACAGCATCAAAGGTCAGTTATAAAACTGGAATAGCCATGCTATAACTAATAGTATTACTCTTAATAGTGTAACAATACACAAAATTCAAAGTTCATTATGTAAAGTTTGTTTGTTGTGGGCTGATTTGGGAGAGTGTTTTCCACACAGTGGGGTAAACCAAAGACAGGAGAAAGTAACTTTTTTGTCAGAAAAATGTAAACATTAAATGGTGTCTCATTTGCTATAATTCTTTCTGCAACCGTTAAGGCACTCGTATAAAGGCTTATTGTCATTTTAACAAATGAGATAGAGCAGCACAGTGGACTGACTAACAGGCACTTGTTGGTGCATTGTAGTTGGAAAACCATTTGATTTCATCGTGCATTGGATGATGAAGGACAGTCAGATATCCACAGTGGTCTACACTTTGACACAACTCGTGGCCTATTTTCACTGTAACTAATCAGGAAACCATAATGCCCCCTTACAGTGGACCTAAAAAGGTCTCCAGCTCTCTCTACACCACATAAGCCTAACTGGGCTAAACCAGCCGGCATGATACAGTTTCATCAGATAATGCAGTCTTAGCCTGATTTCAATAGTGATGCAACATGAAACTACACACATCTTCTGTCAGCACTGAAAGGCACTGATTACATGGCTATAATAGAGTGCAGCCTGAGATCGTGCAGCCTGTGTTTCAGTGCTCCACTCGCCCCACACAAACAAACACTCCCAGCAGGGCCAGGGGCAGAGTGAGGGAAACTATCATATAGATATTGGCTGCTGAATAAACACATTTATTGGTTATTCCCATCATTTTTCATTAGTTCAGTCCCAGCATGTCTAATGGCTTTTCGAGGAGTCCTTGCGTGATACACTAGAAGATACACTACCAATACATTTGAATTTGTACAGGACCTCTGTACCTCTGCAATATTTTATTTCATCACTCTGCATCACTCTTCCAGTTACTTTGTTAAACACGCCTGCAAATGTTTCTTTAACACAAATAATCTGAAATGATGTGAAGAAACACACAGACCATGGCAAGTGCTTCAACAGTGTTTTAGCCCAGGAACATAAATGAAAATATGGAAAATAATCATTTGTTGACACAAAAGAAACTGGCACATCAAAATGAGAATATATTCAAACTGTTCCAGGAAAAGTACCCAGTATTTCCATTAACTATATAATAACTGATGGCACTCAAAATAAATAATATCGTAGTACCAAAAAAGAAACAGCAACACAAACAACATGCAGTATGTCTTTTGTGAAAAGCAGTGTGTTTGTTGCAGGTGGGTACATGTCCTGTGTGCAGTAGCTGTGCTGGAGGCGCGCTTTGTCAACATCACAGAAAGAAGTCCTGTGGATCTAAGTGGAATCCCTTTACAGAGATTCAAACTGGTGAGTTCAGATAACAGTCACATGACATGTACTGATACATACTGATACGTACTGCAACATACAGTGATACAAAGCTGGTGTTCTTCAGTAGGAATGACAACCAGACTGGGTTGTTCTGACCTCGATCCAAGGCTTATACTTACTGCAATTAGGAGATGCACCGAATTTCAGACATATTAATAAGTGGTGTAGCCACTTGGTGTATCAAATTTTTCATCTTAAGTTATTATGAATCTGCTAAGAAGCTATGAAAAAAGTTGAAATGGGAAATGTGAGAGAAAGAGAAACACCCACAGTGTGGGCTGCATACTCACATTGAGGTGGACAAAACACAGTTCCACTACATTACCTGTATATTAGAGTGGGAGCTTGGATCATCCTCATCACCAAAGCTCAGTGTCAGCTGAGGACATTGTTCATTTTCAAAATAAACAGCAAGTTGAGCTATAAAGCAGGGAGAAGAAGAAATGACAGGCTGCAAATAAAGCTAGTTTCTCTCTACATCAAAGGCCCCAGTCAGTATTTGAGCAGTTACAGTATATGTACATCCCAAACTGTGGTCCTCTGTGGCCAAAACGGTGACAGCCTGTAAAACTGAGGAACATCCAGCTGGTCCTTGTGTGTTAGCTTCACCTTCACTGAGCCCCTGTGTTTTTTTTATTCTCTGCTAGAAATGTTACTACTGTAAGAAGCGGATGAAGAAGGCATCTGGCTGCTGTGTGCAGTGCTCTCATGGCCGCTGTCCCACTGCCTACCACCCCACATGTGCCCAAGCTGCTGGAGTACTCATGCAGC
This sequence comes from Terapon puta, assembly GCA_028564955.1. Classification (NCBI taxonomy): domain Eukaryota; kingdom Metazoa; phylum Chordata; class Actinopteri; order Centrarchiformes; family Terapontidae; genus Terapon; species Terapon puta. The sequence continues at coordinate 716,730 of JAOXYL010000105.1, read as the reverse complement.
CAGATGAATGGCCTTTTGTGGTCCATGTTACCTGCTGTCGACACAAAGGCCCCACTCAGATTGAGGTATAGAATCACTGAGGATCTGGTAATCTTTTCTTTAAGAACTTACTGTAAACTGCAGAGGCATTATTTGAATTCTTTTGCTCTGTCTGCAGTTGTTACAATAAAGTGTCCCAAAAGTTGTCTCCAGTCAACATGAGTCCGTCATAAGATGTGTGATATCCTGTATCTCCTCTGACAGCGCAATAAAGCAGCCATGCATGAGCTGACTGTGGGACAGAAGGTGATATGCAAGCACAAGAATGGCCGCTACTACCAGTGTGATGTGGTGCAGCTGTCTAAAGAGACGTTCTACGAGGTCAACTTTGATGATGGTTCCTTCAGTGACAATCTTTTCCCTGAAGACATTGTGGTAGGTCATTTAAAAGAAAAAAAAAATCAAATAAACATAGATTTTATAGGCTGGGATTTTCATTTAACCCCTCTAACTGTGTTTTGTCCATTAGAGCCGAGACTGTGCTCAACTTGGACCCCCACCCCAAGGTGAAGTGGTTCAGGTGCGATGGACAGACGGCCTGGTGTATGGTGCCAAATTTGTGGCAGCTCATGCCATCCACATGTACTTGGTGAGATTCTTGTTACACTGTGTATACCATTGTACATATAGCCTCAACTGACCTGAGTCATCCAGCAGTGGTCATATATTGTACTCAGTATACTCAGCTATACTGATTTACTCTTTTATTGCCAGATTTAACATTTAGCTTTCAAGCAAATCAGGGTCTGAAGAGATGACATGGTTTGACTGCTGAGATAATTCAAGTGTATCAAAGAAAGTAGTGGAGAATTGTACAAACGGTCATATTTGGTGCTGCTTGATTTTGAATTTGTGAAATAACCGACTGATTCAGATTTCTTTATTTATCCCACAGCGGGGGAAATTTACAACACAACAGCAACCAAAACACACATTGTAAACTAGAAAGTACACAATGCAAGACATAGAATGAACTAAGAAATAATAATAGAATGTAAAAAGTAATAATTATAATTTAAGTATAATTCCTAAAAAAAAAAAAAAACTAAATATGACAAGTTGCTGTACCTGCAGTGTTTGACTGACTGAGCAGAGCTTAGTGAGAGTTGGAGTTTAGAGTCTGCACTCTTTGAATCTCAGGAGCTGTTTTTAGTGCAAAAATGCTTTGTGAATTGTTGTGGAGACCGGAGGATAAGACGAGTCCCCTTCTGCTGAGTTTCTCCTAACTCTGTTAGTTAGCTGTTTTTAGCCTTTGACCTTTGCCCCCAAGTCTCCTGTTTGGAATATCCTATCCAAGCAGAACCACTGCAGTCGACTTAAGGGCACACCAGCTGCTTGTACTTTTTAAGCTGTCATGTGAAGTTTCCTTATTTTATGTTATGTTCTTATTATATGGCATTTGGATATGTTTTGTATTTGAAAAGTAGACACATTATTTTGAATTGGATTCAGCAGAATCATTTAAAAAAACAAATTAATGAAACTGGCCTGGACAAAAATAATGGTACCCCTGAAAATAATGTAACCACAGGGACATGTTATACTAAGGTGTGTCTTCAAACTTAAAATCCAGCAGCCTGCCTATGAGCATGGACCACAGGAAGCCCAGGAGAAAGTCATCTCAGAAGATTGAAAATAAAATGATAGACAATCATGTTACAGACATAAAAGTGAAGCATACAAAGAAAAGAACACTGTGCCTACTGTGAAACATTGAGGAGGTCTGGTTATGTTCTGGGGCTGCTTTACAGCATCTGGCACAGGGTGGCTTGAATATGTGCAGGGTACAATGAAATATCAAGACCATGAATGTATTCTGCTGCCCAGTGACAGAAAGCTTGGTCTCAGTCACAGGTCAGGGTAATGACCTAAACCACACAGCCAAAAACACCAATGAATGGCTAAGAACAAAACACATTATTGAGCCCTGAAGTCACATTGAACATCTGTGGAAGAAGCAGAAACTTTAGTCTGGAGAAGGCACCCTTCAAACCTGAGAGTGCTGGGGCAGGTTACTCACATGGAGGGGGCCAGAATACCTGTGGACGGGTGAACAAGTCTCATTGAGAATTACAGAAATCATTGCAGTCATTGCCTCAGAGATTGTGCACCAAAATATTAAGATAAGGGCACCATTATTTTTATTCAGGCCACTCTCATTAGTTTGTTTTTAAAAGGATTCTGTTCCACCACAATTCAAAACCACTGTCTGATTTTCATTCATTATTTTTATTATTACTTTTGTCAGTTATTTCACAATTTCCTCCATGTGTGTACAAAATCATTCACATGAGTCATATGATTTTGACCACATGTATCAATGTGTGACCTGACCTGTTTGCTACATTTCTGGAGTTCAGGTGGAGTTCGAGGACGGGTCGCAGCTAACAGCCAAGAGAGACGATGTGTACGCTTTGGATGAGGAACTCCCCAAGAGAGTCAAATCCAGACTGGTAAGTGCAGTCCAAACCACAAGCAGGGGCTCTTTATTCCACTCAACATATCTGCCTAATCCTGCGAGTTCATCCATCACAGAAGGAGTAGGAACCTCTAAAACCGTTGAAACCATGTGTTTTCATGCCACCTTGTGTTTGTGTCTGCAGTCCAAAGCGTCAGACATGAGATTTGATGGGATCTTTGAAGAGAAGGAGATCATCCAGGAGTCAAAGAGACAGAGAGTGATCAACTCGCGTTACAGGGGGGACTACATAGAGCCTGTGATTTACAGAGCCATCATGGAGTAACCATCGCTCCCCGTCTGTTCACCCACACACCACCAGCACTGACAGACTGAACTGTGCTCACTGTTCCTTAAGCAGCTAGCCGCCGAGAGAGTGTAGCTCCAGATGACTTCCTTCAGGACCCACCTCGGACTGTTCTTTGTTTGATTTTCTTATTCATTCATTTATTTGTTCGTGTTTGTTAAGTCAAAGGAAATTCTGTTTGCTCTTTTTGACTGCAATCAAGGAAACTGCAGTATTTTTTATTTTCGTTTTTCCATAGGAGCAGTGCAGGAGGCCGACATCCAGCCCTGGTAGTACATAACAGTAGGAAGCAATATAAACATGGCGTTTGTTCAATAAAGTAGCATTTTGACAGTAAGGCATCGATTAAAAAAGGCTAGGCTGGAAACTTACAGTAATGTTAAATGAATTAGTCTTTACCAAACATTTCAATGAAGTCTGCTGCCTGAGTGTTTGTAAGTTTAAAGAATAACATTAACATCACCTTTTTCTTTCCTGCTGCCGTTAGTGCCTATGATACAGAGCCTGGCCGGTATCGAAGGTAAAGCTTTTGATTGATTTGTACCCTTTTATATAGAATTTGTAAATGACTAAACTGAACCCTGAAATGGCTGAATTAATTCTTTCAAATTTACAACGTTGTAAGAATTGTTTTAGTTTCTGCCCCCTCCACACACTTAATAACTCATTTGTGTGTTTAATTTGAGAGACATTGCTGGAATTATAAAAAAAAAGGTTTAGGGCAGCAACTAACATATATTTTCATTATCAGTTAATCTGCTAATTATTTTCTCGAACAGTCTACTAATTTTATCTAATCATCGTGAATTAGTGAAAATTGCTAACCGGCCTTTCCCTGAGTGGAAACTGACGTTGTGGCCCTGACATAAAGTGAAAAAGCTTTGGACTTCAAACTAAGCATTGACACGAGGCCAGAACATTACAAAATAATGAAATGAAAATGTACAAATACACAAGTAACCAGATTACTAAAAAAACAATAGATGCACTGTTCCCGTGGTCACTTGGGGTCTGGAGCTTCAGGGCTATTGGCTGCTGAGCCAGTTGGTCATTAGGTGTTGCTGATATGATCCAAATCTGACCTGACACTCGACGGTGTGCTTTTGCTCAATTTCAACTACTGTTAGTTCATCGGGCTGAATTGGCTACACCAGCTCTTTTGTGCTTTCTATTGGGCATTTGTATCTACTTGTAACACGTGGAATTTTCAGAGAAAAAGTGAGAGTTTATCAAGAAATGTGAAAATAACCAACAAAGAAAACAGTCCCATATCTATAAGGACCTTTGGACTATAGGGTCGGTGTGGAATGGATCCGGTAGCAGAGCTTTAGGTTAGACCCATGGGTGACATCTTCAGTCATCAGCTCTCATTTACTGCTGACATTCTCATTAGCTTTACAAACTACACAGCTGTTTGATTAAAAAAAAAAAAAAAGATTGTTGAAACAGGTGTCTTTCCAAACATGAGGTGATAAAGCCACAGTTTCTTACAACCCATCATGGCTAGATTCAGACGTGAATCAGAAATCTAAATTGCACTGGGATTATCCTTTAATTAAAGGAATGCTTCACCCAAAAGTTTGTGTCAGTTAGCAGCTTGCCTCTGATCGCCTGCAGCGATGCACCGAATGTTTGTACTTGTGATGCTTCATGAAAAACTACAGTGGTCAAAAAAAAGTCAATTATATTTCACAACAAACAGACATAAAGTACCAGGTATATTCTAAAGTTTTCTATTCTAGTGCAAGAACAATACCTGAGTTTCTAAGCAGACCTGATTTTGAAAAATGTTTACATTTGAACACTTGCAGTTTTGTGTCCTTTGTGTGTGAGACTGGGGAAAGTTTTTACATCACTTAATTTGACAAAAAAATCACTTGTAATCAGGAACAAAGAGGAAACAAGAATACTCACTGACAGCTCTGTGGTACTTGACAGTTGTCAGTCCTCTGTGGTATGGGCATAACATGGCATTCATTTGTGACCTTAGTAAGCGTAGTGCGACACAATAATCCTTAACCAAAGGCCCACTAGCCTTTTAACTACAGTTTGAAGCTCTGAAAAATAAAATATATGGCTTTTGAATTGAGATGATTTAGTTATGCATCTGTTTGATATTTGAGGACATTGACATGAAATAAACTGAGGTTTGATTCTCAGTTTTGAACACACTGAGCACACCAGCTGAATACTGCAAACTTTACTACCAACTTGGCACGAGGTGTTTGAAAGTTTTTTAATTTTTTTCTGAACAGTTCATATTTTAGTGTTTGAAAGAGAAAGAATCCTGAACAACTTCAGTGTGTCAAGAAACTGCTCATGCTTACCTTTAGGAACATTTGTCTCCGAGCCTTCCAGACTACATGGTTGTTACAACTGCATACAAACATATGGATGAAGTATTTCTTCAAAGGAGAGATATGCCACTCAAACCATTGATAATGCCTCTCTTTACCTGTAACTCAACTGCATTCCTTTACATTTAATGTGGTAGAAGTGAATATAGCTTTTCCATGTTGACTTGTTTTTACCAGCCTATTTATTAAGGTGCTTTGAGAGAGCAACCTCAGCATTACAGACATTAGTCTGCAGTAATACTGTGGGGGTTGAGGTTGTTGATGTATGTTCTATTTTTTCTACAGTATACAGATGAATTTTAAAAGAACCCGTTCAGATTTCTAATGCGCTTTGTCTACCCAGTTGTTTCCTCACTCTTCTACTGAAAGTTGTGCATTGCACTTTTATTGAAGTCCAGGTTGCGAGGACATTCGAATAGTTGTATGCTGCCATTGCTAATTTGTTAAAAGTGTGTTATAGAATGTTTATTGTACATTTATAAAAATGTCTTATGGATTGTACGCCCCTCTCTCTTGGCCAAGCTCATTGACCACATTGCACTTGTTACTGGGACAGGATGGCCTTCAGATGTCATCGTTAGCCTGTGAACTCGTTTTTGTGGCGTGAGACAGCAGGTGGAACGCTAGTTTTCTAGTTAGTTGTTGCCAATTCAATGACCTTGCTTTCATCAGTCCAGTGGAGAACTAATTAATTTTATTCATAAAGTATCATCAGAGTTGTACGTGGGGAGGGGGGGTTTTCTATTCTATTTTATTGCGTTGTTTTGTAAAACATGTTCTATGTGTATTTTCACAGAAATCTGTGAATTGTAAATGTCATGTAGTCTATTTTAAGATGTTATCTGTTGACCCAGGAGACAGGCTGTCCATCGTTGTCTCCTCCTGAAATAACTGAACTTCCAGAATATCATTCATGCATTTTGTAAAACTCACTCAGTTTGTTTCAGTAAAGAAATTTGCTTCAGCTCTAGTCGTTTTTTATTCCACATTAATTCACTGACTTCTTATTTGTATTTCCTTTTTTTTCATTTAGTAGCTGCCCTTTATGTAATTTAAATAAGTCAAGTAATTATACAGCGTTCCACTCTTTCAGTTTATTGATAAATAATTACTAATATGAATTGGAAATATAGATAGGAATTTTTTGTTTTAGTAAAAGATTCATATAATTTTAGGTTATACATGAGCACTCACAAGGTCTTAAAATGTTATTTGTTTTTATCAATCAATCAATCAAATTTTATTTAAAGCCCAAAATCACAAACACTGTTTGCCTCAGAGGGCTTTACAATCTGTACAGTTGTGACCCCCTCTGTCCTTAGACAGTAGATAATGTCTTAATCGAAATGTCTTAATTTGTTACATTTCAGTATATTAACTGATCAGCTCTTTCCTACTCTTGCTTGATGTTACGAGTGACAACTTCTAATCTACAACACACAACAGACAGCATGAACATATAGACAAATATATAGACATCTTTCAACCCTCTCATTTCATTATACATTTCTGAGGAGATTATTGAAAATTGAGATTTTCTTTTTTTTTTTTTAAAAAAAAAAAAAGGTCCTGATTTTTTGTAATTATTGTTGAGTAGTGAGTCAAACAATTTGCCCTTTACACCAACCGTCTTTTAAAATTATACATAAGAAGCACCATAATATCAAATTATCAGAATGAAGATTAAACACTTAAATTAAACAGGAAAAGGACTGTAGAGGGGTCTGGTGCCAATATTCCAGTCAAGTGGTTTTCCTACCTGCAGATGTTAATGTGATGACAGCAGCAGCAACTCTTCACAAGACGAGACCATTAGGGACTCATTCATTAAAGGCAGTGTATCGATCTTGTGGTTTTCTTATAAGCAAACGAATCATGTTCACTTAAAGTTTTTTTCTTACCAAATCACGTCTCCACGGGGCATTTACACAGCATACTATACTAACTTATTTTATGTTCTACTCATCAGGAATACACATCATTCTTATAAGAAAACCACAAGATACTAGTAAAACTAGATGCAAGAACTTTTTGTTGTAGTTAGTTTATAATACCCAGTCACTAAAGCCATGGAAGCAAACAACAGTTTTGCAAACTTGCACAAAAAAAAAATCGATCCAGTAACTCATGGCACCAATGTGACAGAGTGAGAAACACTATACATGTAAATGTGTATGTGAATGTGTCTGTATTCATTAGATTAGAGCCAAAGTTGGTAGGTCAAAGCATGTACAGATATGTGTATGTATGTATATAACTAGAGATCAAAGCACATATGTCTATATACATATATGTGTGCATACACATATGTGCGGCACATACATTCACACGTAAATAGAGGGAGACAGGAGACCAAAGCCAAAAATGTCAGATCAATGCCAAAAGCCATCTGTATGTGAATGTGTCTGTATCCATGAGGTCGGAGCCAAAGGTGGGAGGTCAAAGCATTTTTAGCTATATGTGTATGTATGCATGTATGTATACAACTACATGTAAAGGATCAAAGGTAACCCCTGGTGCACTGACGTAACACATACGCACGATATGCGTCCCAATCCCAGTCCAGAGCTATATGGCGCATATCAGCTGTGGGTGCCTGGTCAGGGCTGGACGGTGGCACCATCCGCCTAAGACAGCTGGTCTGGCACCCTGTCACCCGGGGAGGGAGCTGCTGCTGGAGTGTCTCCTATTTGTGGGCGCAGGGGATCTAGGGGGAGTTGTAGCTCACGTCCCAGCATCAGAAGGGCAGGCGGGCTGCCTGTCATGGCGTGCAGCGTCGCCCTGTAGTGAAGCAAGGTGCTCTGCGATGCTGATGAGAATGGGAGACCATCTGCCAGGTGTGCTCCGAGTCCATTCTTGAGGGTCTGGTTAAACCTCTCCATCCCCTGGCCTGAGGGTGGTATAAGGCAGTCCTGATATGTTTAATCCCCCCTTGCCTCCACAAAGGTGGTGAAGTCAGCCAAGATGAACTGGGTCCTGTTATTGGTGGTGATGGTGTCGGGCACCCCCCAGCGAGCAAACAGTCAGGAGATGCACCAGGGTGGCCTCTTACCTCCAGCATGGCCTCTTACCTTCTTGTGAGTGATTATGAGTGACTACAGCTAGTGACTTCTCTGAGGCCATTTAAATGGCTCACAGGATACAAATGCCCACAAACCCTACAATGGGAAAGTCAAAGGAACGGATCTGAAAAAGCAAATCATTGATCTGAACAAGTCGGGAAAGTCACTTGTAGCCATTTCAAAGCAGCTGCAGGTCCCAAGAGCAACAGTGCAAACAACTGTTTGTAAGTATAAAGTGCATGGCACTG
>JAOXYL010000105.1:674524-692135 GCA_028564955.1 Terapon puta | reverse complement strand
TTACAATCTGTACAGTGAGTGACACCCTCTGTCCTTAGACCCTCGGTTCGAGTGAGGAAAAACTTGCCCAAAAAACCATGATCATCAGATGTTGATGCCAGAGAGGGAAATCTTCCCCCCAATTAGCTGCATTTTAATTAAAACCAGAAAGTGCATCTTAGTCATGCAATGTTTCAATAATGTGAATTTAACTGTGGCTGTGATAGCCTTGCATGAGTGCAAATATACCAAACATCCCTGTGTTAATTATATTCAGTCTGTAGTTTTTGATAAGCCATTGATCATAAGGCTGTTATGTACACAACACTTCACAACACTAACTTCAGCCCTTTTTAAGGGTGTGTTCAGTGTGTTCATGCACAAACAGGAAATAAGTCCAACTACAGAGAAGTATTTAAAAAAAAAGTGTGCTCACTAATTGAATATTTAAAAAACAATGTACCATTAAAACCTTTTATTCACGCATTAATCATAAGGCAGACATAACAATCACAACATTTCAGTAACAGACATTTAAAAAAAAAAAAAGGAAATACATTAAATAAAAAAGTACAATTACTGACAAGTATCTTTGGTCCATTGAAAACAGGTCCCCACCAGTTGAGAACCACTGACGTATTGCATTTATAGTTTTACCAGCAACTATTTATGAAAAGTCCCATAAGCAGATACTGTATGGGATATATGTGTCAGTAAATTAGACTGATCATTTTGGTTGGTCTAATAGTTTACATAAAGAATTTCATGTTGTAAACATAGGAAAATTCAAGGCAGAGTACGCATTAAAAGCCTCAAAATGATGTTGTCTTCAGGAGGATGGGTCTTAATTGCTTAATGACTTCTTAATATCAGAAAACCAAATAGCTGAATGAACAGGGCAACTGTCATTGTCCATGGAGACTGGCTGGTTAAGGAGAGCACTGGATGTAAGCCACCACACTTGGCAATGATGTTTACCCAGAGCACCTTGCAGTTAATTAAAAAAAAGAAAGAACAGCTGAGGGTGATAATGCATCATCTGGACGCAATCAACTCTTAAACAGATCAAGAAAGTTATTGGTCTCACATGTGGTTTCTATTATGCTGTCAGTATGTAATGATGTATACGGTAGAATACTCATTACAGTCTCACCCCTCTCTTTTTTCCTGGTTCCTGAGAGAGACATGGAAATGAAGGGAAAGCGCTGTAGAGAATAGTCACTCATTTAAGATGCACTGTTGTCGCAGCATATTAAAGGGCAGTGATGTCTGCATGAAGTTGGAGTGGACAGAGTTGGAACATGACCAAATACCTTGTTAAGAGTTTTGCAATTTTGAATGAAACTCATTTTCAATGTACATTACTGGAAATGTCCTTGTCTTACACAGCCTGGAAAACCGCGCTTTCCAGAAATAGTGTCCACTTTAGCTTAATCACAGATATTCTGTAAATTCCCCTAACCCTAACCCTCTGAATAAATATCTTACACTTCTCTGTGAGAATATAAAAAAAATAGACAAACAAACATTAACTTGACCTGATCGAGTCAGTTATAGATAAAATGCAGGTGTACAAAACAAAATGTGTGATACATTACTTAGAGAGAGACGCGATTAAAATGTAACCAAGTTGAAATGTCAAGAAAAACAAAAATGCTTCTACTCCTCATATTGATGACACAAAATGTGCCTGCAGTCCTGAGGTGGTGCCAAACTGTTTGTTCAGGCCTTCATGTTCAACCACGATGTTGGGCAGTTCTGCAGTTATGTTCAGTTTTCTTCAATTTTTAATGGCAATGTCTTTTATTAATAAACTACGTATTCCTACTCTATTTCTGTTGGAATTCCCAGTTTGCTTATTGTATGGTTGAGGTTAGCCTCCACTCTGCTCACACTCACATTTCACCACATTACACAAACAGCTTTAGCAGTACTAACAGAGGCATTTTAAAAGACTGGACAGTTATGTTTTTTATGGTGTGCCAGTAAAGAAACCTCCTACTGTGTTTGTAATTAAATGATTTTAGTGTCATAAAGATAACCCATTAATATTCTTAATCTTATTTATTTTCGTGTTCTTTGTCTAGTGTATGACAAACAAGGGTTTCTTCTGAAGCTGGACGGTTCTCTGTAAGTATGCATGCACTATGCATTTTACTATTAATACAAGATTTGCCTCCCATGCAGTCTAGAAACTCTTTTGACTGCCTTTGGTTGTGGTTTTCATGTGTGGTAACAGTTGTAAGGGGGCCTGGGTCAGCACTGAATTGTCCCTACTGTTGGTTAATCTATTTGTGTAAAATGTACAGTATCAATAATTTTTGTGAATATTTCATCATTGTTTAGCCTCATTTCTCCATGTCCACAGACCTTTGGAATTGATGTACAAGTACGGTAATCTCAGTGAGGGAGCCTGTAAGCCTGGTTTTGCAGCTGCCAAGATGACTGCCATTTATCCAAAGTAAGAATACTTACCATGTGTTTCACATATTTGAAGTGACCACGCGTCATTTTGGACATCATTGTTGTTTATATTGTGATCAGTGTGACACTGGTTTTATAGTTATAAACTACCTGTGGTTCAGCTCCTGAATCCTTTGATCTCCTTGATTACTGTTGCTTGTGTTCTTTGAAGGAATGATCATACTTCAGTCTGGTAAGTTTAGAGTTTACTAATTTCTCTGTAAATGCAAGATATCAACAGTGTAAGACAAGATTAGCCTTGGTTGACGCCTTAAATGTTCAAGAAATATAAAAAGTTATTATATCAGAGTAAGGAAGAACGCTGCAAATACACTGAACTCAAATCAGTCAACAGCCAACAATGGAAACGTGTTTTTTGTTGCCATGGCTTGTGACTCATAAAAGGATTGGACATGGGAACTGTTTCCAAATTAGAATCCAATTGCTTCCACAGTTTGGTTTCAATTAATCAATACCACAAACTCCTGCTGTACATCTACCAGCACTGTGCTCTCTATCTCTGTCTACAGTGATGTGAGTAAAAGGCTGCCTCCTAATGTGTTTTATAAGTAATCATATAATTATCTAACACTTAATTAAATTGTGAGTTGCTTGAGTAGCAGTTGAATAATCAGTGTTGATTTGGGCAGTCCCTGTGGACACCTTGTTTCATAAAGACCTTAATCTGGCTAGTTTTAGAAGAAAGTGACTACTTATTTTTAATACTAGCTTTTTAATGTATCCATTTGTGGCTATGTAAGATTGATAACTGTAATATGACAGTGGTGAAAAGAGTAAACTTTGTTATAGTCCCATCCATACACCTAAGGTTACTTGTTCCCTCCACTTCATTTCCCACAATGCAGGAAGGGCAGTCTGTCACAACTTGGGAGACAGTCACTTAGTAGCTGTAGTGCCGGGAGTCTGATCTCCACACCACACTGACTTCCTGCAATATAAACAAACTCTCTGTTGTTGCTGGTGACCTGCGCTGCCACTGGACAGCAGCCTGCTGTGCCTGCCTGCTCAGGGAGAGCCTATGTATGGGAAACTCAGTAACAAGGCCGGTGTAAAGTGCCAACTGTACATACAGTGATATCCAACATGTTAAAATAGACAATAAAATAGATCGCGAGAAGTGTATTAATTCAAGATTCAAGTTTTGAATTCTCCCAAAAGCTTGAATTCTCTGACTGACCAAGGTTGACTTTGTCCTTGCACCGAACATGCAGAGCCACAAATGATATCTGAGGATATTCCGTGCCTAGATGATAATCTTGGTCCTGGTCAGTGATTGTCATTTTGACAACATCATCAAATCTTTTGAAATACAGAAGATTTTTTTTCATGTGATTTCTTGGTGCTCAAATACTTGGAGTTCTGGTAGTGAAACTAGTTCACAAGTTGAAAGGTTACTTCCAAGCATCTTTTACTCAGTTACCATGATGGTTTTGGCCACAAGATGTCGCTGCTATCCTCCTATGACAGCACTACACACAGTTTGACCATGTATGGTCTAAACTCTAGTGCTTAAAAATGAAATGAAGAAAATTGATTTTACTGGTACATTAATGCAGGAAACTGCTAACAGACCAACAATGTTATGTTGATGGAACAGCACTCTTATATTCATAAATGTGTGTTCTTCATTTGTCACTGACAAACCTCCTTACTGGCTCTTGAATAAATGAATTTGTTTTCAGATTCCTTAAAATGATTTAAATTTGCTATTTGAAAATGAAAAAACAAACTTTTTCTTTCTTTCTTTTCTTCTTCTTTGGAAAAACACAAAAATAACTGGTTGGCTAGTTTTGGTTTTCTTATTTTTTACATTACTCACTGTAAGATAAAAGCAATAAAACACATTCATTAACATTAAACTCTACAAAAAAACAATAAAACTGAATCCATATCCATTTTTCTGCTTTCTGGATGATGGATCTTGGGTCCATGTCAAAAACATGCAGTCAGGGTTAAGTTGCGTGGGCACAACTTAGCGTCTCATCATATGTTCATATTAAAGTGAGCAGTCACATGATGATGTGTGTATTTGCAAAGTTTTGTTTTGCTTTACTAACTGTGCTCAGAAACTTCATTCCTTAGATGATCCCGTTTTACATAAGGCGGTAGTTGTCCCCATGGACCCTTGTGTGCTGGTGTTTCAGTGGTTAAGAGGAACTCTGTGGCTGACCTAAAGTTGATCTCAAGTTCTTAGACTGAGATGTATTGCAATGTAGATTTATATATACAAGGAATTAGCCGTGGCATATTGGTGCATAAAAATAAACATGGTTAGTAGAAAAATATGAGAAAGGATGAAAGGATGTTAGTTATGCTCTAGAGAACATCTTAATTCAGCTACTGTACTGAATGCCTAAAACTGTCCTAAATCAAACAGTCCTGTTTTATAGAAAGCTCTCAGAGCTTGGAGAGTTAAAAAGATCCCATTCCTGGCTTTGCATTATTAAAGACTGCAGAACTCTCTACACCATGAAAGCCCTTCATCTGCTTTTTAGCACTGTGTATAAATGAGTCAGAAGATGCAGGAGTCTGAATGGGCCCATGTGTTGTGCAGATCTATTTTTATCCTCTTCTGCTCTGGTGGTGTCCCAGTGCGTGAGAAAACCTCAGGCCAGTTCACTTACCCACTTACTCTCTGAGCACCAGTGACACGCAACCCTCAAACCCACCCGAGCACTTCCGACAGCAGAATTACTAAAGCATGCACACATAGTCCAGATTGTGACCTGTTCATAAAAGTTAGGAGGATAAAGAAGGAAAATGCCCAGGGTATCCTTGACCCATTTAATTCTATGCCGTCTTCATTCAGTGGGCTCCTCTGCTGTAGCCGTTAGCAGGTGATGCAGGTGAGAGGCAAGCTCCGGAAGCTCATTCATAAACTTGAATCAAAATACTTTTTTTAGTTTTGTGCTCCAGGGTTTCAAATACAAAATTTAGTTTGTCATTTTCATTTTACATAGAAATATCTTCCTGTTCCTTCTGCAGCAGAACACTAAAAAAGGATGAAAATATATATCTAAAGAATCTGTTTAGTCCAGTGTCGACTGCTGGTGTATGTCAATAAGTCAACAGCACTGATGGGCCAGGGTTGGGCCTCTTTTGTTTAAATGGTGTTGTTTGGTTGCTTTGTAGTTACCAAACCAGGATATGAGGTTGCAGGTTAGAATGATTTCAGCCCCTATAGAAGGTGAGGGTGAGGGCTGGGGTAGCAGCCTACCCTTCCTTTAACTTTCCAGGGGGCTGGAGCTAAAGTTAAGATAGCAAACCCCAAATTGTCCCGAAGGTTTCGCCATCTGTGTGTAAATTTGTGTGAATGGTCTGAGAGCCCATTTATTGTTTAGGTATTTGCCATGGTCATATTGCAATTTTGACAGTACTTATTAATAATACTTTTTCAGCCCCAGTTTGTGTGCTCCAGTGTCTCCTGGACTGGACTTGGCATTCTTTGTTCTCAGTGGTGAACAAGTCTCTCCAGGTTTCTGACCGGCATCCTTCAAGATGGTTTTGATAATAGTTCTTGTTAACCTGTCTTTGTTTAATCTGTCTTTTTGTTTATTGTTTTTGTCTCTTGCTGCAGTCAAAAACTCCTTCAAAAAGCATCAGATCTTTAATTTGCTTAATTTTAACTGAATCGTTTTCATCACTGAATCATTTTTACCAGAGCATATATAGCCATGCTGTGAAGTTTTGCAAGGACATTTGTTTGAGGATAAATCCTGATGAACTGTTGATAAGTTAACTTATCATGTCTTGTTAGGCATTTTTGACAGTGACTGACCAGTCAGCTGAACAGGCTACTGGAAAAAAAACTCAGCACAATATTGAGCTTGTAGTCTGCACTGATATTGACAATCGGCCTCTTAAGTAGAACATAAGCTATAGAAGTGGTTGTTGTAGTAAGATTATAGAAAATACCATAATTTAGAAAAAACTTGCGATGTAAGCTTAATTTTCGAAATACATCTTTTTAATACCCCGTGTCATTGTATTGTATATTGTATTTTTTGGAACCTTAAGCAATTTCAAATGTGGTGTAAATGTATTTATTTTATTTCTTTTATGATTCTGAGGGCTAAATCCTCCTCTCTTGATTTATCGAGACTGATCCAACAGCCTTTATAGATGGACATTCAATTAGGATAAACACCATCAGACTCAGTGTGGAGAGAGAAAGACGAGACGCATCATTAGTCGCTGACTTTTTTTTTTTTTTACTCTGTTTAAGTGTTTTCAGAAAAAAAACTTTCAGTTGTTTTGAAGACCCTCCGACTCTCACTGATTAGCAGCAGTTTTGTCTTGCCAAATCAGAGCTCATTTGCAGTTCATTATGTTCATATGACGCATGAAGAGCAACAAGCTGCCAAAGCTGCAGGGGTTGTCTCGGTTAAAGAAATACTTTTCCATCAGACAGTTTTAGTTCTCCCTTAGAAAATACCTGTGTGAGCTTGAATTGAGATATTTTTAAATGTAGAAACTATTAACTGGATTTGACATGCACTGCTGAGACAAGTTTATTATAAATTCAAATGAAATTGATTTCAAATTCAAATGTATTTATTTCAAGCCCAAAATCACTGTTTGCCTCAGAGGCTTTACAATCTGTACAGGTGTGACCCCCTCTGTCCTTAGACCCTCGAACCGGGTCAGGAAAAACTTCAAAAAAGCCTTTAGGTCGATAAATGAGTTCATGGTTTTAGTCTATGTGTGAAGGAATCACAGGTGATGGAAATGAATCCATGAGTCCACTGTAAGGGGTAACAAGAGAGTTAACATAAGAACTATTTTCAAGTCAATGTTCAATCCTTGGTTGGGAATCCCTTTGCCTTAATCACTGCTTCGATGCACCGTGGCAATGAGGCAATCAGCCTGTGGCATTGCATGGGAGTTATGGAAGCCCGGATTTCCTTGATGCTTGTTGTCAGCTTTTCTTTGTTTTTGGGTCTGCTGTCCCATTTTCCTCTTGATAATACCCCATAGATTCTCAATGGGGTTTAGGTCTGGCGGGTTGGCTGGCCAGTCAAGCACTGTGATGGCATGGGCATTAAACCAGGTTTTGGTGCTGCTGGCGGTATGGGCAGGGGCCAGGTCCTGGAAGCATTCTGGTAGACTGTTTCAGTGACCTTGGATTTAAGAAAGCAGAGTTTACCAACACCTGCACTGGACAATGAACCCCAAATCATGACTGACTGTGGATATCGCACACTCAAGCCTCTTGGGTTCTGTTCCTCACCTGTCTTCCTCTAAACCCTTAGACCTTGATTCCCGAATGAAAGGCACACTTTATTTTCATGGGAAAAGAGGACCTTGGACCACTGGCCAACATTCCAGTCCTTCTTCTCCTTAGTCCAGTTGAGATGCTTCCTACATTGGCTCAGGCTCAGAAGTGCCTTGACCCGAGGAACCCAACAGTTGTAGCCCATCTCCTGGACACGTCTAAATGTGGTGATTTTTGAAGCTATGACTCCTGCCTCATTCCACTCTTTCTGGATCTCTGCCAGATTCTTAAATCTCCTGTTTGATAATCTGCTGAAGCCCAGGTCACCTCTTATTCTGGTGCATCTTCTCCTGCCATATTTTCCCCTTTCACTTGACTTTTCATTGATGTGCTCGGACACAGCATCCTGTGAACAGCCAGCCTCCTTAGCTATAAACTTTTGTGGCTTATCCATCCTATGTATCAATGATGGTTTTCTGGCCAGTTGTCAAGTTTGCAGTTTTCCCCATATTGAACCAAACTGAGATAATTGAACCAAACTGAAGCAATTTAATGATACCTGGGGAAATCTGTGCAGGTGCAGTGAGTGTTGTAGATGATTAGTGTGTGACACTCAGTTTAAAACATTCATGCCCTGCAAAATTTGTGCTTATTTCTTCATAGTTTTCTTTTTGAATTCCTGGTTTTATGTGTTGGAAATCATTTGAATTACAGGCCCCGAAATGGTAATCTATGGAAGTTTAACCTTTTTAATGAAATTATGGAAATAAATACATCTTTCCATGATATTCATTTTTTTGGAAAGGGCCTGTATATCTGATTATTTTATTTACTCTTCAGGTTACACCTAGCAACATGCAGCATATGTGCCTTTATTTTAGCTAAACCCACATAAGACAGACCATCAGCTGATATTAGTTCATGCAAATATGTTTTCATTGGTGCATATGGTGGTTGATGAGGTACAATAAACTGCAATTGTACAACATTGTGTATTAATGTTGTTGTCTATACGATCACCTGATTTATCACTTCCAGATTTTTTAAACTCTCAACACCAGTATCAGCCTTAAAAATCCAGTACAGGGTGAACTAAACTTTCTTGGCCAAGTCACAGTTTTGATTACATCTGCCTTATCTACAGATATGTGCAAGTCAGGCTTTGCTGCTGAAGCTTCTAACACCACTGCAACCCTCTCCTTATATGCTTATGTTGCATACATTTGGTAAGATGTAATGTTCATGGATAATGTGAGTTTGTTAAAGGGGATTAACACTGTTGTAGAATCCTCGTTGCTGCTCGGATTCTCTGACAGCCAAGCTTACTGTTTAAACATGTAGTAAGAACTCTGATGAAAGTGATGAAGGTACAAGTACCCTGTGTGTCCGATGTCATTAAGATGTGTCCATTTCAGAATAGGTTTTTATTCTCATATATCAACACAGGGATCACTTATTTGTCTTTCTTTTTTGTCTTAAACAAGTCATTTCTATAGATGGGTTAGCTAGAACAAGCAGTAGGAGTTGCCACATCAGTGACGTAACACACAGTGGAAGGATGTCTGTTCAGTCCCTGAATCACCAGGATAAGTCAAAGGGGATCTGAATGGGCCATGCTTGCCTACCATGCTTGAATTGCCCATAAGTAAGGCCCTCGACAAACTGCTCTCTTGTGGCTGCTCAGTGGCCAATAGGTCAGACTGAAGATCTGTTCCCAGCTTCACTGAGTGGAATTTGCAGATCTGTCCTCTCCCTCACACTTGTCTCTAAGTTTGTTTTGGTGAAGGCAGATTCAGACAGACTGGATTATCTTGAAATGTGATTCTCTTAATCCTCTTAAGCATTCTGCCAATAATCAGTGGATCTACATGCATCAGGGCGGTACGGGTCTTGGACATTGATAAATAGCACTTCTTCTTCTTGCTTGTTGTAACTTGTTTGCTTTTTTACCAACAGATTCACCAAACTGGCGTCCATGTTCCTTGATCCAAATTACAAACGATTCTCCAAGATCTGTGATTATTTGCCACCGTTTGGTGTAAAATCACAAGGTATGTTTACACACACAGGCAAATGAGTTTGTGACCACGTATAAAGAGTGTTTTACCTGTTCTGAATCACCACATTTGATGACGAGTAGTTTAATCTCCTACAACCTGCCTCTGTTCCAGTCTCTCCAAGATTTAGGTCTTTTGTGTGTCTTTGTAGTCTCTAAATGGAGATAATGAAGAAGATCAAAACAAAAGGAGTTTTGAAAGAGAAACTCAAACCCTGTCTACTTTCACCTGCATGAAGTAGGCACAATTGTTATATTAGATAGGTTGTAACAGTTGTGGGGTTTCAAACACTGTTAGACACTCCAACAGGCACTTAATTTAGAGCATACCAAGACCTTTACACACACATTCTCCCACACTGGTGTTCAGCCTAGCTCCATCTACTCTATCCTTTACATATGAAAAAGATTGAAAAAGTGGTGTGTTTTTCTTCAGGCAAGTGTCTCACATACAGTCCACATTTACCGGCCAATCACAAGGAGTTTCAAAGGTGATGAAACCTGTCAGCAAAGTTAGAAAATCGAATAGTAGTTTTCAGATATTGCTGCACCTATAGACTCCAGACAGTGTATAAAAGCTTTTGAATTTGCTGTCCCACATAGCAGTACTGATCACAGCACTGATCACCAAAGATATCAACAAAAATGTAAAATCATGGATCCCACACACAAACTTTCCTGTATATTACTTATAGGATTATTTTGGTTTGGGTCATCATTTCTAGCAGTGATGATAACATTGTACTTACTGAAGTAATTGCTGGGACGTCTAAAAGTGGTGCATATGGCCAATTACCATCTACTGTTTTCTTTTCAGTACAGGCAAGACATTTTTGACATTTTTGTCATGCTTTCAATTTAACTGAGCTCTCACTAGACACATCAGTGGGAAACTGTCTTTCAAAGTAGTTACTCAGATTTGGTCATCACTATGCCTGCCATCACTGCTGTGACATGTCCAAAAGATAGGCTTCTACCACAAGACTCAGACTGTGTGAGAAGGCAAAAAAAGATTTCTGTCTTACAAGGCACCCTAGACAATACACAGGATAAAATAACAACTCTCCATTCCAGTGTGCTGAATTCATGCATTATCAAGCAAGAGTATTTTGTCCAGGCCGCTGGTGTATGTCCAGCATAGCACATTGCTTTCTGGATAAACCAGAAGCAAAAAACCTCCCATCGGAACTTCCTGTTGTGTTGACTACATGTTTATCAAAGGAGACTCAGAGGTGTTTGCATCCTTACCAGACCAGCCTGCCATTTCCTTATTGGTAGTTAACATTAGCTAGCTGTAGACTGGAGAAAAAAATATTTAATTCACTCTTTGGAAGCTTAACTTGAACTGTTTTGGTCTTGGACTAATTCAAGACTGAAAAATATCTTCCATCGGGCAGTCTCTGCTTTGAAGAATGGTCAGGAGATGTTGCGTGCGTGAGTTGATGACACAAATCGATTGACACATTATTTTTAAAAATTAGAATCCCAGAAATTAAAACTGAATACACACCCAACAAACAGACATCCAAGTATACGGGTCTAGCCTTGGAGTTGTTGGTAAGTGTATTTTTAAATTTTGGACTGAGCCAGGGTAGCTTATTCCCCCTGCTTTCAGTCTTTATGATAGATCTTTACCTCTGGTTTTACAACTAACACACAGACATGATATTAATAACTCACTCTCAGAAACAAAGTACATGCACATAGTTCCTAAATTGGAAAGTGGAACAAATTCTTTAACTGAACCGCTTTACCCGGTGTGAATGCTTTGTGTGAGTCTCCAGTGAGAATATGATTCAGTGTTTGAAGGAGTTGGCTGCTTGTCATGTTGTACTAAATGACAAAATACTTACCTTCCTCCATCCTGTGAAGTGGTGTGTCCGTCCTTCATGGTGTGATGTCGCTCTTTCATAAACCCAGTGTTGACTTCTCAGAGAACAAAGCCAAAATGAACCGAATGTCTGAGCACATCAACAAGGATTTTAGTTTCAAATTGTGTCGCAGCTGAGGAGAATTGTGTTGTTAAATAATGTCCCCCACATTTCCACACATGCGCGCGCACACACACACACACACACACACCCCACCACATCACGCCCATCCATTGTATCACACTGTACACATAATTCCCTAAAATCAGCAAGTGGAGTGTCTCTGGCCTCCTTCCTTGCTTGGCCACCCATCTTTAACGGTTGTATAACATGAAGAAGTATCAGCCCACCCAGCTACTGACTCCCCGTACGCCTCATTCGTCACAGCGGTTCTAGCTGTGCATTATATAAAGGCATCATCACAGGGTGGAATGTAGAGGCAAGAATTATTTTACTTTCATCTTGATCTCACTTTCTGCCTGTTTCTGTCTCTTGTACCTGCAGAGAAAATTATAGATATTCTTCTTTCGACTACTAAAAACTATGGCCTTGGGGAAGAACTGGACAGGTAAGTTCATGGTGGTTGTCTCATCATTCCCTCATTGACATAGGGCAGTCATTACAATGGGCCCTTTCTCTATTCTCTTTCAACTTTCTATTTAAAGTTACCATAAGGAGGATTTGTGAACTACTGATCTAACTTTTGATAACAGACAGTAAGTACAGTAATGTGCCAGTTTGTGTTAGCTCTAATTCCAGTCCATTAATATGAAACATGTTGCAGAGCTCTCCACAACACTGAAGTATGGTATGTATGTGACTGTCTTGTTTGTTTTAGATTTCGTCTAAAGGTGTTTGCACTTTGTGTAGTTCACAAATTACTTGTATATCTTTTAAGTCACCATAAATATCATAAAACTGCATTAACAACACCTTTTAAGGACAAAGTTGAAAACTAAATACAAATGACTATGAATGCACATACAGCAGTACGAGCAACAAAAAATGCAATGTTTAGTTTAGTTTAGGAGTAGGTAAACATGTTAAAATCTTCACTTTCCAGCACAAAATATCAGATCCTATATGTTTCCTTGTTTTTTTTCAAAGACAGTATATGTTTCATCTCCCACATTTTTGGATAACACAGTGTAGCTCAATGCCAACCACCAACTGTAACCAACACAAACATGTAATCTGCTATTTCACACTACTGGATTATCACAAATGATCATCATATTGTGAATTTTATCATAAATTCCACAAAAAGTGTTACATATTCTGAACAAAGCACCTGTGGGTAAATGAAGTCTGTCCTCCTACTGTGAAGCAACATTAATGACTGGATCCCAAATCAGTTATTGGGGCATCTGTGTTGTTTGATTCAGTTTGGTTTGAGGTTTTTGTCTTTATATGGACCTTTGCGTGGTTTCACTGACACTGTGTACTGACCCTGTTTCATCAGCCAGCAAAGACAATTAGGAATGTGTGTATTTTTCCACCCAGAATTAAGCAGCACAGACTAAACACAGGACACATGTTGTACAATATGACATGTTAGTCATAATAATAACCAAAGTGTGACACATTGACTTGTGTTAATTGTCCACTTGTGCTGATAGTGCCTCAGGGAGTGGTAGGAGAACAGACTTTATTTACCCACAGGCACTGAACACTGAATCCTTAGAAGTTTTACTTTTCTACATGAGAACCTCAGTGACTGGAATGTAGACTGAATGAACATATAAAATGTATAATATATTTTGAATTGTTTGTTTTTGGCTGCACTTAAAGCTTGGTTACACACATCAAATGCCCAGCACAGAGTGGAGTAGGGGAGAAAGCAGCTCTCCATCCATACAGTGACTGAGAGCCTACAGTTGAATCATTTTTGAAAAATTTGTTCTCTTAGTCTTAGTTCTCTTTTAAATCAAACATCTTGAGATGTGAGTGGAGTATTTTGCTCTTATAATGCAGAAGGTGATGAGCAGACTATTTCTTGAGAAAGCTCAGATCTTTCAGTGTATGCACCAGATGCTGGACATCTTCTACCAGTCTGTCATCACGAGCGCCATCTGCTGTGCTGCGGTCCGCTGCAGTTTCAGTGCCACAGATGCCAACAAGATCAGTAAATTCATTTCCAAGACTGGGACTGTCATTAGCCCCCCCCCAAGGCACACTTTTTTCATATAGAATTTTTTAAGAAATTATACCAGCCTTTTTCCAATTCACAATTCCAACCAATTCTTTTGGACGGTGAACAGGTTGTTCTGCACATAATGAGCTATCATCTGAACATACTGTTTAAATCAAACATATATTGTGTATGTTATTCATTGCCATTTTTGCACACCTATGTCTACATACTGTTACTCTTTCCTTTTATTGTCATTATATTCAGGGATTTCTTCTACAGATATGTATTTCTGCTCATTATTTTTAGATTTCATTTTTTTGATTTCCTTTTTTATTGCTATTATGCAGGCCTGTAATTGTGCTTTTAATTGATTATCCTAATTGTATTGTTGATTGCTGCTGTAACAAAAAACAATTCCCTTACAAGATCAAAAGATTCTATCTATTATGACATAACCACTGACCGTATATCTGAGTCTGACTCAGTTTAAGAAGGACAGGCAGTAGTGAGGGAAATCAACAAGGAACTTGAATCCGTTACTTGGATATAAACAGATGAGGCTCTCGTTTCTGCCATCTTTTTTGTTCTGTCCCCTGATTTTCAAAAGAAAAAAATGATTTATATGGGGACTAATTTCTTCATTGTATCCTTGTTTTCTTTCTTTTTTTAAAAAAAAGTTCTCACTTCACCTCCACAAGTTAAAGTCATGGATGCAAACCTAATTTTAGTTTTAACACACTAGCTACTTTTCATACTTCAAACATATGTTTTAATGGTAGATTGATGATGATACATCTCCTCTTTATTACAGTCTGAGCTGTAAGACATGCATCATCGTTGGGAATGGAGGAATACTCACCAACAAGTCTCTGGGACAGAAGATTGATGAGTTTGATGTGGTGGTCAGGTACGATATGACAGGACTACAGTCAGCACACACTTCACTGACAAAAGTATTTAAATAAACTTCAAGGTAAAATAAACAAATGAATGAGTACCAACAACCAATTCATGGCGAGAGTCATTTCCATCACATTGCATTAACAACACCTTTTAAGGACAAAGTTGAAAACTAAATACAAATGACTATGAATGCACATACAGCAGTACGAGCAACAAAAAATGCAATGTTTAGTTTAGTTTAGGAGTAGGTAAACATGTTAAAATCTTCACTTTCCAGCACAAAATATCAGATCCTATATGTTTCCTTGTTTTTTTTCAAAGACAGTATATGTTTCATCTCCCACATTTTTGGATAACACAGTGTAGCTCAATGCCAACCACCAACTGTAACCAACACAAACATGTAATCTGCTATACTTCAAAGAAAGGGATTTGACCCTGGTGGACTCAAAATTCTCAATTTAGCTATCAAAATAGCTTCTTTCTTAAAGAGTACTTTTTAAAAATCTCACCTGGATCCTCTGTTTATTTCATTTCTCATTTCTGACCCATTCTGATGTTTGGTCTGAGCAACAACTGACCCTCTTAACCATGTCTTCACACTTTTATGTTTCGACTCGTTGCC
Organism: Terapon puta; assembly: GCA_028564955.1. Lineage (NCBI taxonomy): Eukaryota > Metazoa > Chordata > Actinopteri > Centrarchiformes > Terapontidae > Terapon > Terapon puta. Next base: position 676,868 of record JAOXYL010000105.1, on the reverse strand, counting down.
ATTATTTGATTATTTTCATCAAGCTGGTTTATCTAATAATGTGACATCTATATGTATATTTAGATTTACATTCTTTAGCTATATTGAATATTTAGAACAGAGTTGCAATGGCATTTTGTTCTTCAATAGTACCACTGAGCTCTAAATATTTTGCCAACATACTGTATTTTTTCTTTGGGCCCTCTGCAGTCTACTCACTGATTAGGTTAGGTTTAATCTGTGATGTGTTAGCCATAGTATGTTAGTTTTAGACTAACCTTATTTTTCTGTTTTGAAGCATAAAGAACTACTTTGCTGAAGTAACACAGCTGTCAATTCTAACCAGTGAGAGGCATTGTTGTCAACTTCACAACTTCACATGTTTGTTGCAGGTTAAATGAGGCCCCAGTGAAAGGCTTTGAGAAGGATGTTGGCTCTAAGACCACCATCAGAATCACCTATCCAGAGGGAGCCATCCAGAAGACTGAACACTACGAGGCCGAGTCCCTGTTTGTCCTCTCTGCTTTTAAAGCTTTGGATTTCAAATGGCTTCGTCACATGGTCTTCAACCAGAGACTGGTAAGACATCTGAAAACTGTTCGTTTTCCACTGCAGCAGTGTATGTGGTTGCATCCATACAGCTGGTGATAGAGCTCACTAACTTGGTGGTCAGGAACACTGTTTTCTTCAGTTTTACATATTTCTTCAGTTTTAATCATATTAACTCAAACTGTCCCTCCGTCCTGACAGTAGAACATGAGACAGATGATGTGTGATATTTCCAGTGCTGCACGAGTGACAGCCTGTAACAGTAGCTCCTGCTCATCTTCGAGCTTTTCTTTTCTTTACTTTGATACTTTTTTTATTCTTCCTATTTTTTGTTTTTTATCTCATCATGCACACATGGCTTGTAGAATTTGTAATGGTGGCTCTACTAGTCTTTGCACTTTTTTCGTCCGTGTCCGGAGACCTCGGCTTCATTGTTTACAGCAGGGATCAGCTGTTGGCCCTGCGGAGCACGCCTGTGCTACCTGAGCAGCGTCCCCATGTTCCCCGATGAAGAGGAGGAGACAGGGGCACTGTGCCGGGGTCGAGCTCCTCCATCATCATGGGGAATGTGAGATCTCTCCCCAACAAGATGGACGAGCTGGCGGCGCTGACTCGGCATCAGCGGGAGTATTGGGAGTGCAGCCTCCTGCTGTTCACAGAGACGTGGCTAACTGCGCTGACTCCATCTTCAAACTTCTGGGGGCAGACAGAAGCAGGGAGAGCGGAAAGAGGAAAGGAGGAGGGCTGGCAGTGTTTGTTAATGATAGATGGTGTAACACTGGGCACATCACTGTCAAGGAGCAGCACTGCTGCAAGGACATTGAACTGTTGGCCGTCAGCATGAGGCCGTACTACCTGCAGAGGGGGTTCACACAGGCCCTGGCAGTGGTCGTGTACATCCTCCCCTCTGCTAACGCCGATGTAGCCTGTGATGTCCTGTTCTTAGCAGTGAGCAGGCTCCAGACACAGCACCCTGATGCCCTCCTCCTCATCTCTGGAGACTTTAATCTCAATCCTCAATCCTCCTCTCTACCCAAATTCACCCAGTATGTCAAATGCCTGGACCTCTTTTATGCTAACACCAAGGAGGAATACCACTCACTCCCTCTTCCTGCCCTGGGCCGAGCCGACCACAGCCTCGTGCACCTCCTGCCTGTGTATAAACCTTTTGTTCACGGTCAGGCTTCCGTCACCTGTACTGTTCAGAAATGGTCTGAAGAAGCTCAGGAGGCCCTGTTATATGACTGATGATGATGTTCTCTGTACATTTGGCATCTATTGCACGTCCGTCCTGAGCCTGAAGCTGGGGAGAGCGCCGCAGCTCTGGAAGATGTCCTGCATCGTCCCAGTGCCAAAGACACCGTACCCCAAGGAGCTCAACAGCTACAGGCCTGACGTCTCTGACGTCTCATCTGATGAAGACGCTGGCTAGACTGGTCCTCGTCCATCTGCACCATTGGTGAGCTCCTTCATGGACCCGCTGCAGTTTGCCTACCACCATCATGAAGCCATCATCTACCTCCTTCACACCTCCCACACTTACCTGGAGAAAGTTGGAAGCACTGTGAGGATTATGTTCACTGATTTCTCCAGTGCATTTAATGCCATCCAGACCAGGCTGCAGGGGGACAAGCTGCAGCTAGCTGGGGTGGATCACCACCTCACTTCTTGGATTTTGAACTACCTCACTCACAGACCACAGTTTGTGAGGATGCAGGGCTCAGATCGGCTTCTCTGCAGCACCGGATCTCCACAAGGAACAGTTCTGGCTCTGTTCCTGTTCACCCTGTACATTGTGGGTTTTTCCCATAAGACT
>JAOXYL010000105.1:661283-674424 GCA_028564955.1 Terapon puta | reverse complement strand
GGCCAGCTCTGTCCTGGGATGCCTCCTGGACTCCGTGGAGGTGGTGGGAAATGGGAGGATGATGGCAAAGCAACATGTCCCCCCCTCTACAGGAGACTCTGACAGTGCTGGGCAGCTCCTTCAGTGAGCGGCTGCTCCATCCACGCTGTGTGAAGGAGAAGTACCGCAGATCTTTCTGCTGCTATCAGGCTTCACAACAGACAAAATGTTCGCTAGTCTGCACACAGTGGACAATAAACAACAAACAATAAATAACTGACACAACTGGACTACTTTCACTATTTTGCACTGATCTACACCTGAGATACTATATATTTCTTGTACCCTCTCAGGCACACTCTCTCTGTACTATGTACAGGTATACTTACAGACATAGTTATAATTATTTGTCTTTGATGTTCTATTTTTATTATTCTTATTTTTAATTTAATTTAATTTAATTGTTCTATATTTTCATATTTTTATTTTATTATTCTTATTTTATTCTATGTCTTGTATTTCTACTGTCTATTTCTACACTGTGTATTGTGCTGCTGTTATGCCATAAATTTCCCCGCTGTGGGACAAGTAAAGGAAATCTGAATCGGAATAAAGTCAGACTCTTCTGGCTCCACCTGCTGCCTCTAAGCTCATTGGACAAGAATCCACCACACCTGAATCAAAACAACCAATCAGAACAGAGTATCTCATTGGACCAGTCACTGCTTCTGTAAAGGCTTCACTCCACTGCACATGAGCAAACTCAGTGAATATAAAGGGTGGATAAACAACCACCTTACAACAAGAAAAAAACAACATTTACACGAAACACAGATAAACAGAAGAAAATCAAGAAAAATCCCTGAAAGAAAGAATCATACCAGGTGACTCTGTAAAGATTGGCCTTGGAGGCAAGTTAGGGTACATCTCCAAGAGAGGGGACGGACCTGGATGTTGTCCACCATCCTCTAAATCCCACTGAATGTAGCTTTAAAGTGGTGATTTTCTGTGACACAGAGATAAACTCATCAGTCGTGGTGATACTGTTTACAGGATTGCCTCACCAAAAAGTCTAAATCTTTTGCCCAATTGGCTTCAGTTAAAAGAGATTTCTATCAGAACTGAGGTTGGCAAATCAAGTCTGTCTTTTACAGTCATGGGTCCTGGAATGATCTGCAAGCCAAGCTCAAACTTGAGACCTTTATCCCTTTATATGATTTTTAGTTGCAGATATTTCAGCTAACAATTAACTAACTTGAAGATTTCAAGAATTTCTTGTAATGCAATCGGTAATGACCAATTGGTAATGAAATTCTTAAATCCCAGGCTCCCCAAACAATGCAAAAAATATTAACAACAATAAAGACACTGAACAAGAAAAAATAGATTAAGAAATGGAAATATGAATTAACATTTCAGATTAATAAATCTAGATACATATTAGATTCATATCATCAGATACATATACAATAAAATATATACAATAAAAATATATACATACTAGAAGTGAAATTTGTGTTATTTAAAGTGATGGTGCTGTGAGTTTAAAAGTCATATAACTTGCAGTATTAAGCTTCCCTGAGCCTGCTGGTTCAGCTCGAACGCTGCAGAACCGTCGGCCAGACGGCAGCAGGCAGAACAGTCTGTGGTTGGGTGACTCAGATCCTATAGTAGAGAGGGGGTTCCTTTTTCCTCGCATGGAAAAGGAACTGTCATTCTCTGGACAGACACAGATTTGGTTTGCACAGATAGCTGGTTTTAAAGCAATGGTCAACACTAGTTAAAAAGAAGAAACTGCCATCATGTTGTCCTTTGCTAATAAGAGAGAGTGGAAAAAGAAAAGACTCTTGAATTTATCAGTGTTGAAGCTCAGTGAATCTTAGTTTTTTTCTAACTGTTCACACATGAAAAATTTAATTAGCTTTCGAAGTCCAACCTAATATATGAGATATATTTGTTCATCTATTTACATCAGAAAGGTGGAGTAAACATAGAGCACACACAAACTGCAGACTCCAAAATAACCATCATTATCTCAGAAACAGTTTGAACAAAAATTCAACATTTTGACCTTCAAGAATACAGAATTTATATCTAGAAATTGTACTTGACTACATTGTAGTTTTAGTCAGGTGCAAAACATGCAACTAATTGTGTATCCATTGCAATTCTGAATGTATTTTGAAAAAACATCATTACTCTAACCTGTGTTAGGCACCATATATTTAGTTACACACGAGCTGCTTTGAAATGCATAGATAATATAACATACCCTGATATAAGGTAATATGTCAAATAATATGTTAACCTAACAGTTAGTTGTATTACTCACAGTTCTGCCTGCTAGCCCAGGAGGGACAGACAGGAGGAGACAGATACAAACATACCTTTGTTTTACCTAAGGTTTATTTAGGCAAAACATATTTAAAAACTCCCTTTGTAAATGTCATCCAAGGATACCTTTTTATTCCAAAACTTTATTTTGACTTGTACACCCTTCCTACATGTGTTTTGTTTTTTTTGCCCAGAGTCCCTCATGTAGTGTGCCTATCCTGCTCCTGGTGAGAGGGTGATTGGTGGAGTGTATAAAACTTCAGCTCTGATGCACATCAGAAAGCAGCCGTCATTTGGCTGCAGCACTGGAGGCTGAGCAGCAAGCCAGGGCTTCATGTGGCTGTCACCAGAGTGGTCCCACTCCTAGATCGCATTTCCCCTCCAGTGACAGGTGGAAGCACAGACAATCTGTCTGCTGTGTTGCCACATCCCTATCCCTACTCCAGGCCTGTGGCTTGTCTACAGTAGAAATGACTTAAACATAATTTTGTACTTATTGTTGTCCTCCACAGCAGATCTGACATGCGCATCACATTGTCACCACATTTCTACATCTATATGTTTAAATGGGGCTGTAAAGCTGAATACTGAAAACATTTTAATTTCTATGCATAAGCCAAACAACAAAGTACTTTTCTTCTCAAATTACTTTTTTTATTTATCTGAATGAATTTACAAGTTTAGCGGTTAGTTGTTGGGATCATCCGCAAAGGTTTCACAATCCGGTTTATGGCAGAAATCATTATTTGTATTTAACTGTGACAGTTAGGGTTGATTGTACATATTTGTATGGTACACCCTGTCAGTGTATCCAGACAGCTCAGCCACACCTCACAGAGGACTTATGTAGAGTCTGAGGACAACTGAGAGAAGGGTTCATTATTCCTCACACAACTACTGAGAGACCATGACTGCTTTCTAAAGAATGTGTGATGTTATTTCCATTTGCACAGTGCATTGCATCAATGCTAAAAACTGCTTAAAGGACAAGGAGAGAGATCAGGGAGGCAGACAAGGTTGGATAGTATGTACATAAATTGTTTCAAAAATACTGAACTCTTCAAAGATCTCTCTTGTGTAATCGGCCATGGAAACTTAAAAGCAGAAAGTATTACTGTTCGAATCTGTCTTTGTTGTCAGTGCGTAAAAGGTGTGACATCTGACACTGCCACACACTTGGTTGAAGAAAAAGTAATGGTGTTAAATGACCTTGAAGCTGATGAGACTGGCTTCATTTACAACTAAACCTCAGGACATGATATCAAGTTCCCGCCACTACAGCATCCCCGGGCCAAGGAGTGCAGACTACACACCAGTTAAGAGACACACACTCACTAGTTGATGAGCAAGTGTCTGCTGGAGGCAGACTGATGGCACTGATAAGGACAGAGCTGGCTTTGTGCTTTAAGGACACAAATGACAGCCTGACTGACTCGGTTCCTTGGAAAAAGTATCTCTCGCAGGAATGATAATGTTGGTGGTTCAGTCAAGTACTGGACTAAATTAAATGTTGACTTGACTGTAGCAGTCCATCCAGTAGTTGATGAAGCCGTTTCACCACAAATTTCAATGTCACGGTTTGAATTACCAAAGCTATGATGATGCAGTCCTAAGAACCATGAACTGACTTGATTATTGACTGAATATTTTGTATCTTTTTCATTTGTGTTGACATTTGACATGCATTAAAATGATACAGTTTTACTAATAATACAATTTTTATACTATAATTCCTTTTCTCATCTTTGCTCTCTTATGTTTGCAGCACAGTTCCAAAAAATTGCAATAGTCACTCTACTACCTTGTTCTCGACTGAAACTATTGAAATTGTCTTGTCTTTTTAAGGACAGTTGTTTTTTCCAGAGAGTTAATCCCAGTCACTTCCATCCTCCTCCCCTGTAGTGCAGCCTTTTTTAAAAAAATCAAATATCATGGCAACCACTGAATAGACTGTCATTAGCGTTGGACAGATATCCAAGGTGTCCTCAGAATGAATTTTGATGACTGTGGTAATTCCCATACTCAAACTGTAACTGTGCTTAAATACAGATTAGAGAACAACTACTGTGTCTGTACACTCTTAATCTTGTTTCTGACATACATCCTAAAAGTTCTATATTAACACACACACTCACATTAATGTTTCTTTCTATAGATGTATGTGGAGTTAATGTATGTAAACGTATTCACTGACCCTAATGTGAGAAGTGCTTGTCATTTGAGCCTGTCTGCTGGATGCAGGTGGGCTTTCCACAGACACTTGTGTCCTCCCAGTGCTGGCAGAGAGCACAGGTGTTGAGTTTCCAGCTTGGATGGAAGAGCAAAATGTCTCAGTCAGACAGGATTACCATCTGATCCGTCAATGAGGAGTTTACAGTCTAGCAGGGTTACAGTGCTATGCTAGCAAGCTAATGGCTCATATCCTTGCTGTTTGGTTTCTTCCTGACCTGTGCTCATACCTGGGCGGTCTCACAGACAGGTATCCCACTGACTGTAAAGTGCCATCAAACCTGCTGCTGTAATTAGTGTAATGGCCCCAGGTATACTGATACAGGGGCTTTCTTCTCTGAATGGCTTTGTTTTCTCTGCTTGTTTTTCATCAGTGTTTTGGTGGTGTTGACCTCTCCCCCCCAAGGATCAGATCGGGGTATTGCTTTCACTGGACTGCTTAAGCACCATCATATTTTCCACTCCTGTGCCTTTTGCTTCTCATCCCATGGTTTTGTTGCTTTTTTTTTTCATAAATTTGTTTTTTTGTTTAATATAGAAAAACAGCAGCACTAAAAATATTGATAGAGCGCAGTGCTTGGTTGTCACTGTCATATACACTTTCATACTTTAATTCATACTTTGATATATGCTTTGAGATATTCTATAAAAGTGAGTTCCAGTTCAGTTTATGTAGTTTTTTCCTCAAATTCCTTTTTTCTCTGATTTGCTCTCTTTGGTCCTGTCTGCTGTCAGTTTTTAACTGCTCTTTATCTAATAGCTGAGTCCAACATAATTCCAAAACTTCCTGTGGATAATCTCTTTTTAAAAAATTGGTCTGTATTGCACTGTCCCTCAAAATTACACACTAATCTCCAAGTTATGTATTTGTAATTCTTTAGATAAATACCTGTCCTAGCAATTGCATTCAACAGTGGAAAAAAGACAAAATTTCCATTCAGCTTATGCAAACATATGAGCACTAAGACTGTCCTTCTCACTGATACCTTCTAATAGCTGCTGATGATGAGATATACTCAGTCCTCATCTTTCTAGGCCTAGTGCTACCTTTGGCACACTCTCCATTTATAGCAACATCTATGGTGTCCCTCAGGGGTCAGATTTGGGTTAGTTGTTGTCTTCATACATGCTTCCTCTAGAGCACGTCTTCCACGGCCATGACATTTCTTTTCATTGATGTGATGATGGCATGCAGATCCACTTGCCTGTTAGAGCCACTGATCCTAGCAAGCTGAGCTCTACATGACAGCCTGTGTGGTGTGAAAAACTGGTTCAGTGTCAGAAGGCATCGAGCCTTTAGCAAAGAGTCTTGGTGTTAGTGGTGGTTTGATTAAGCTTTGAGTAACACTTAACAAAATCTGTGCAGTCTTGTTTCAACTTAGAAATGTTTTTCTTAAATGTGACCTCATTTATCTTTAAAAGACACAGACCATTTTACACAACTTCTTACACGTCGAGTATTACAACAGTCTCTTCACCTGCCGCAGCCGAAAATCTGTTCATCACTGTTAACAAAAAAAAAGGGATCACATCACATCTGTCTTAGCCTCCTTGCACTGTCTCCCTGTTTTATGAGTGATTTTAAGGTCATGCTGGTGACTTTTAAGGCTCTTCAGTACCTCTCAGCATGCTGTATGAGATAGAGCACCAAAGCTATGGCACAAGCTGCCTGAGGAATTAAGGAAAACCAGTGCCTCTTTTTCAGCTCTTCTGAAAAACATTTATTCCTTTGATGAGATTTTCCTGATTTTCCTTGAATTGCCCTGCCCTTCTGACAACGCTCTAATTGATTTTATTTGTTCTATTTATTTTTCTTATACTCTGTCACTGTATAACTGTTCATGATCTGCTTGTGAGATTGTTGCCTTGTGTGAAGCACTTTGGTATGTGGCTTTAGAAAAGATTTTGATTTTTAAAAGATGCTACTAATCCCACACAGTGGTTATTTAAATATGCCCTATAAACAAATTCATTCGGCCGCTCAGCTCTGCAAGGATCGACTTATCCAAAACTGCAAGTTTTGAGGTGTACATGTGACTCAGTATGGTTGTCACACTAAGCGCACTGTTTAATTGACCCCCTCTTCGCCTCTCAGCGCAGCACTGATGGATTCTGGAAGTCGGTGGCCAGGCACGTTCCAAGGGAGCCCAGTGACATGCGCATCTTGAATCCCTATTTCATCCAAGAGGCCTCCTTCAAGCTGATTGGCTTACCGCACAACAATGGACAAATGGGCAGGGGGGTGAGAAACCTTGTTTCCCTAGCAGTCAGTTTATATTTACTCTTACACTGTATACTCTAGACCTTCTAGGAGACAGGTAATGGTTCAGCTACTTCTTTAATACAAGCTCTTTATTATTTCTCTAAATGAAATGCTACATACATTGTAATGATGATCGGTCTAAATAGACTTGACAGACTTTGATTGTTTCTTTGTGTTGAACAGAAAAAGGTTGGAGTTTCCACTTATGGCCATCTTTTCCATTTGTTTTTCAGAATATCCCAACCTTGGGGGCGGTTGCCATAACAATGGCCCTTCATAACTGCGATGAAGTTGCTGTGGCTGGATTCGGCTACAACATGAGCACACCACATGCCCCTCTGCACTATTATGAGAAGATCAGGATGTCAGCCATCAAAGAGGTAACTTAAAAACCTGATTTGGTAAAATGTCAAAATAGGTTCTGAAACTGGTGCTAGTGTTTGCTTGACTTGCTGTAGCACACGATAAGTCAGTTCATGGGCTGTGATGTTTTCTAAAGTAAGCCCACACACAGACAGCATCAGGACACAGTGGTTGGCATGAGTGGAGACATCAGCACACCCCATTATCCTGCACCACTTTATATCACACTCCCTCCGCAGATCAGCACATTCAGGCTACAGTATTTTAACATCCTCTCTGTCCCTATCTGGTTTTCCTCTACAGCTGGTAAATGACACAAAAAAAGAGCCTCTATGTGTGTGTTATGCCCTTAAATCACAGCAGTTTCTTTGTCTGCCACAGTGTGATGTATCTCTGAGAGAAACAGAATATGTCAATTGTAGAAAGTTATGAGAGGGATTTCAATCAAATCCTTCTGAGGCGATTGGATTGCTAAAAGGTGGGTGTAGGTGAGGAAATACTGGGCAAAGCTGTACAGAGGACTGTTTGCCTCCAACCATACCTTTGGTTGCATTGTAAGGAGTGACAAAACTTGCGGAAATAACACCTCCGCTTCATTCTTATGGAAACAACGTTTTTCCAACTGACACCCACGATATGACCGGGCTGGTTACTACAACCCAAAGGCTCAGTCAGGTTTTATGATGGGCAGGACATTTACAGTAAAAAAAAAAGGGTGTTTCTGCTGAAGTTTGAAACCTTGTGGCCATTTGACAGAAACACTGATTATCCTTTTTGTTGATCTTATGAGAAATTAGTAACCCATACTGGAAAGGGACTGAATCTACGCTTACTCTTACTCATGCAGTGAACTTACAGTTTGGATTGATGATTCATTCCCTCTGTTCACATTGTGTGACACACTATTTCCTGCATTTTACTCCTCATGGATGATACTCCTACACAATATTCACAACCTCCAATCTGTTAGCATTCTGACCAACCTGTCAGCCAACATCCTTTTTGTTAGTCTTCAAGGTTTACGCTGGACGGGAACAGTTTACCGTGACCTTTCTCTCATTTAAAATGCCTCTCAGGAATCTAGGAGGGACTTACCCAGCATGCTGAGTAGTAGCCTGGGATGTGTATGAAATCTCAAGTGTAGGAAGGTAGGAACACAGTCATAGTACACCACATAGTGTCTAAATTCCCATTTACTCCACTTTAAAGTCTCACAATCTCCAGCCTGTTAATAAATCACTCTTAGCTCAGGTTATTGAAACAGACAAGCAATGGCTTCATCTTATTTTCACTAACTGCCACAGACTTGTGTCTCTGGTCAAAGAGACATGTATAATTGAAATCAGTGAGGAATTTGCTTACCCTATAATACAGATAAGACGCATCCAATCAGACCAGCATTATGTTGTTTATGTTGTTTTTATTCTGAGTTCACATTACAAAGTTACATAGTCTGAATGATGAAGAATGAAAACAATTTCAACAATAATGAAGGAAGTAAGCTGTGTGTTTTCTGCTTGAGCTTGAGCAAATAATGTAGACAAACCAAAGGAACATGTCAAATAGTCAGCAGTGTGACAGTGATAATTAATCAAGTTAATTTAGCAGCTTCTTGTGTCTCCATATACCCTGTGACAGTAACACTTCTCTTTTCTACTGTGATTTGATCACAATATGGGAAACAGGACCGATGGTGTTCTCTTACAAGGCAAATACCTGCTGTAAATTCAAAGGCCTGTGATCAGATGTTATTCTCCAGATAATGTATAGATGCAGGTCAAACGTTATTTTCAGGTAGAGGTGGAGTTTTTGTGTCCTTTGTGTTCACATTCAGAATCTGGGTTGATCCTGTTGGTCAGAATGTGATCTCAGAGCCGAAGCAAACCCACACCATCAATTATCTGCTGCAACTTGCTGGAGAGCTCAGAAATGTAAAATCTCTGTGACACCTTTGCACAGATCTTTTTGTCCAGCACCCCTGCAGGTCATTTCTCCTCATTCCCTCACCATGTTTCTTGTCTCCACTGTCAGCACTGGTAAAAGGCAAAATGCAAGGGGAAAAAAGAAAAACACAAATGTGTTGTTCTCAGTACAACATTAACATCATAAAATAGTGACCTAATACACAGTTAAATCCATCACCTAGATTTGCGAGTTTCCAACAGTATTTTATCAGTCCTGCCTACCGAATCCCATAATTAATTTAATTTGCTGTCATCAAATAAATAAAGCTAATCTGCTATTACCTTTTGTTTGTGGTTTATTACTAAATTAGAAAGGACCAGAAAAATAATAAGCATAGTATTATTATAGTATTATTTAATTGTATATTACAATAATTAACCTTACTATCTGTTACTTGTTCTATTCTTTAGTCCTATTCTACATTTATTCTTAATTGCACAGTTAAGGAGCTAACAGTCATCCGTTTATCTATGATCATACCCTGTGTGATTTTATGTGCTGAATAAAACTACATTTGAATCAAATGGATGATGGTTGTGATGAGTGAAAGTTTCTCAGAGCACTTTGTGGTCACAGGGTTTTAACCTTCTGCACACCGTGAAGACAGCAGTGGAATGACCCCTGCTCTGTTTGTCTCCGTCTCCTCCGCAGTCCTGGACCCACAACATATCTAAAGAGAAGGAGTTTCTGATAAAGCTGGTGAAGGCCGGAGTTATCCAGGATTGGACCAATGGGATCTGTGGCACAGGATGCTGACGGTCTGCACTCGGGTTCATCGCTCCTGGATGCAGTTCTGCGCTCACCTCCACCTGCTCCAGCACCTGAGGAGGGAAACTCAAAGCTCTGTGGGCCCGGTCCCAGCAGAGAGCAGCAGCTGTCATACACAGTGCTCAGTGCAGAGAAGGCAGGACTTATTGAGAATTATTGACCCGGACACACTGCAGGCAAGCACTGTCAAGTAACCGGCCGCTGCATTGTGTCACAGTAGCTCGTCCTAGTTGCAGGTTAGTGTTTATTTACATGGATGTGGCACCCTGCTCAGAGGCACGTCAGCAGTGCGGGGGATCAAACCAGCACCTTGACCAGGCTGCTCTCCCTCTAGAACTGCTGCCAGCTGATGAGAAGAAGGGACCATGAGGATGTTGGGTTTAAACATTGAGCCTGTGCCAAGAATACCTCTACAAGTGTCCTTCTGCTCACACATCTGAATGTAATCTGAAGCCAATATATAGTCATTTATTGTGTTTATATCTTCCAATGTCTGTTACACAGGGTACACACTGCAACACACACAAGTCAGCCGTCCTCCATTCTCTGACACCAGAGGATAAACCCTCCTCTCAGAGCAACATGCCAATCAGAGCTTGTTTGGCAGTATTAAGCTATAAAACTGTCCAAGGAACGTCCGCTGGATGTGGCTGGAGTCACGTTTCGCTTCCAATGTAGCCTGAGCAGCTTTTATTTGTGACCCGTGTCTTGGTTTATACTGTCGAGTGTCACTGTTATGTAGGCCAGACAGACAAGTGCAGCATATATTATATTTAAATGAAACAGTACTTGATCACATTTTTTACATAGTAGTGAACTCTCTTGGAATACATTTCTGCATTGGAAAAGTCCAAAGTGAGAGGCATATCTTTGATTTTTCTTTAGGATTAAATCATGCAGAAATGAAATCAGTTGTTCCTATCTCATCACCTAGTACTGTACTGTATCTTCCTGTTATTGATTACCTGTTGATTTTATCTCAAAAGCAGACTTGTGCTCAGTAGGTTTATCTGCAGCTTTTGTCATAGTAACAGTTCACACAGCTCAGACCTGCAGGAGTGCATCCTATTTAGTAGCTAGGAGTTTTCAAGATAAATGCCAAACACAAAGTCAATCTCAGATACAAGTGATTCCTTTGATCAGGGTCAGCAATAGAAAAATGTATAATTACGATATTAGATAAGAACATGATATTATCTTTTGCATTATTTAACTTTCACAATAAAGAGGAAAATATCTATACATGTGAATAAAATAGGCTAAACGATAGAACAAAATTAATTCAAAATCCAAAGTTTGGGCTATGTGTAATTTAAATATATTCAGCTAAATATTTCTGGTTGTTGCACGATACCTTCGATTTTAACTGGCTGAAGTGACGTCATTTTGATTTAATATGAATCAATTTCTCATAGGTTTTACCAGCACTTTGCAAACGATGGGAGATGAGTGACTGAGAGTACTTTGCTTTGTGGGAGACTTTATCATTTCATACATGAAATATGTTTCGAATGGTTCATTAGCTTTAAATGAACTCTGTAGCCACTGTGTCGTCTGCAGTTCTGGTTCCAGGTCCGATAATCCCTCAGCCAATCACACAAGAATTGATCGTGCTTTCAACTCTCTGCTAAAGTTGACTTTGTTTACAAAAACGGTTTGGACTGCGTGATATCAGCCAGATACTGTCCAGATCTGACAGACAGCATTACTGAGAGCAGTGTGTGTACAGTCATCTGTTAAGCCAATCAAAATCACAAAGTGGAGAGCTCTGATAAGTTGCTTTCCAACATTATTTCATAACCTACTGTATCAGTTACAAAGATGTTGTGTAATGTGATTCTGGCATTACTATTTCACTTAACTCATCTAGCTGAATGAGATTTAACAGCATCTTTTAAATGTACCATGTGGACCTTTTGTTCTTGTTTTATTTGTGGTTCCCTGTTTGATTTGTCTCATGCATGAGGACCTACATGCATGTGGCTGCAGAAAACACAATCTACATTCTTTCCATTGGTTTCACACTGCTGCATTTTGATGCCCCAATAGAGACTGTAAACATGAATCTAATCTAATCTGAAGGATTACAAATACATAAACACTGTTTTAGAAAATGTTTTATGAGGAAGGAAATGTGTTTGACGTTTATTTGACCTCAAAGATGTTTTTGTGAGTAATAATCAGTGTCCATAATTATAACATAACTTTGTTCTGAGGAAACACTTTCACAATGACAACACGATGATAGGATGAATTAGTTAAACCACACTTGAATTCCTGGTTGAATCATACAGAATCATTTGCTGCTTAAACTGTAGTGTGGGTGCACTGAATGGTTGTTTCTGTATTTGTGGGAATGACCAGTTTTATGCTGAGACTGGCCTTAAAGAGCCACCCATTTTCTCTCTCAAGATCCCAAGAAAACGCTCACCTTCTCACGTCCACTTCTCCTCGTAATGCTCATTTGTGTCTCAGTTGAACACCAAAATTGCCCTCAATCACAGCCTGGCCAAAGGCTGCTATCTCAGGCCCCCAGACATCAGTTGTCATTGGTGTTAATATCAAACACATAAACTGAGCTTTATGAAGCTCTCTGACTTTATTTACCAAAAGTATTGTGAAGGCTTTGTGTGTGTTTGTGTAGCTTTGTACACTGACCTGCATGGTGTGTGCTCACCTCAGTTGATGTTCATGGACTTTATGCTGGTCAATAATCAAGCCAAAGTATTCATATATTTATTGTAAGCCATGCAAAGAAACACATTCAAAATAAAGTAATATGGAAGCTGCATTTTCAAAGTTTCTGTTCTCTATATTTAACAAGTTGCTGTGACAGGAATTGTCTTCACTATTTTCAGAAAAGGAAACAATCAAAATTTTATAGTACATTTTATTTATGTTGTGTTTATCCAGTATAATTTTTTTTTTTGCTGATATTAGCAGCACAGTAGAGATTGAGCCCCTTATTGAAGCTGAAGCATAAATATCAATTCCAAGTCTTTCTATCCAGCCACATTCTTGTACATGGACCACAGCCCAAATTCAGTTGTACTGTGATTTTCATTCAGGGGGTACACCCTGGACTGGACACCAGTCAATCGCAGGGCTGACAGAGACAGACCACTCACACTCACATTCACACCTAAGGACAATTTAGAGTCACCAATTAACCTGCATGTCTTTGGATTGTGGGAGGAAGCTGGAGTACCCAGAGAGAACCCACAGAGGCACAGGGAGAAC
>JAOXYL010000105.1:588336-611038 GCA_028564955.1 Terapon puta | reverse complement strand
ACTGTGTGTCTCACTGTCTGTCTCACTGTGTGTCTCACTGTGTGTCTCACTGTCTGTCTCACTGTGTGTCTCACTGTTTGTCTCACTGTGTGTCTCACTGTCTGTCTCACTGTGTGTCTCACTGTCTGTCTCACTGTGTGTCTCACTGTGTGTCCCCCCAGGTCTCCCCTCACCTCTCATTCAGGAGCTCCTTCTTCATCTGACCGTGTGTCAGCTGGACGAGCTGCAGCCTGCACTGAATCAGAGAGGTACGGACGTGGAGACAGTTCCTTTATTTTGATCAGTGTCATTTAACATGAGCTGTCCATGTGATGTTATTTTGTGTTTTCCTCCTGTCAGGGATATCTACTCGCTCTGGATGGATCGGAGTCCTGCAGGACATGTGTGGCCCGAACCATGTAGGTTTAACGTCTTCTTTCTTTCTTACTGAAAATCACAGGTACAATAGAACGTAGAACCCAGATGTGATGTTTCTTCTTACATTTCAGAGACTTGACTTGCACACAGAGGAAGAGGCCAAACATGAAGTTATGAGATCGCTTTTTACACTCGTCTTCTATGGTTTCACCAACAACTTTGTGAAAAGAAACTTTACAAATTTAAACACCCCATCCTTTCTGAGGGCTGCAGCTAAATGTATCAGACATTTTTTACTCACCGCCGGCATACATAAGCCTCTCCAAAGTTTAACTGCTGAACAGCGGCCTCTTCTCAAGCTCTTAGAGAAGCGTATCAGAAGTGTTAGTGTGTGGCAGTCCATTGACCTGTCAAACAGGAAGACACAAACTGCGTTGTACATCCTCCATCGCCTGCTCGACCACGGGGAGGCTGAAGAACTCGTCGTACATGTGCAGTGTCCCATCATGCTGGCGTGGCTCCTACATGGAAGGGGATCTCAGTACATAAACCCAGAGCTGAAGGACCTACTGCACTGCAGACCGGGATCCTGTATCTCACAAAGTGCTTCAGCCAGGGCAGAGGGGGCCGGTTGCAGTAGAGGAGCAGCTTCAGAGGATGAGGACAGTCAAGCGACTCCGTGCAAACGTTCAAAGTTGGATTGTGTCTCTATGGAGGAGGGATCTAGAAAAGCAGACTTAACTGTGGACCCACAGGTTCTGTGTCAGACCTTCACTCCGTGTGAAGGTCCCTCAGCAGGGACTTGCCCATGGGGACAGATCAGTTGTCTGGAGATCAGGCAGTGTGGGTCCGAGTCCCTCACAGTGCTGAACTCCGCCCTGCCCACCTTTTTCTGCCTCCGCTCTCTAACCCTTCATAGCTTTTGTAAGTTTGATACTTAATGAGGGGTTTGGCATCATTTTCATCTTGGAATCATCATCATTCATCTTGGTTTGAATACATTTCCATCCTCATATAACATTAGCAAAGGCGAGTCTTTAAAGTATGTCAAATTCAGCTTGTTAAAGGCCTGTTTACCAGCTTTGCTGTTAGATGATCGCCCCCTGCAGATCAGTGTATGTGTTGCCAGTGTGTGAATGCATCCTTTAGTGTGTGTACATGAGAAAAAACAGAGACCTTAAGAAATTGTCCTTCACCTGTAATGAGCCAGTCAGTGTGTGTTCAAGAACATCAGCTCTCTCTAGGCTCAGGCACTGTCACAAGATGTGTAAAGGACAAAGCCATCTTTTTTTCTTCAAGCTAAATTTGTTTCTAGCTTAGATATCTCCCCTTTCTCCGTAGGGGTGAATGGATATTTCTTGTTAGTGTTATTGTTGTCAGAAAGACTGATACTAAATACTAATTGAAGCACCCTGCGCCTTCAAAAAATGCATAATTTATAATTTAAGACTTTGATGAAATACTTTGTGTGCTGAAATTTGCATCACAACCAAACATGAACTGCAGATTTGGCCTTGCACTGCCACAAAATGAAACATGGCATCTGTAAAAGGGTACTGAATTCTAAAACTCTAAATTCTAAACTACCTGTTTCAGTAGTTGACAAAACTGAAGTAGGTGATTATTTCACCTTCAGAGAATAGTTGCCACACTGACACACATTTTTGTGTTGTGCAGGGATGATTTGTGTTTGATGTTTTCCAGCGACCTTCAGAGACCTGGATGTTCTGGGCCTGGCTCGAGGCCTGAAGCAGCTGACTGACAGCTCCCGCAGCTCCCTCACTGACCTGAGCGTCAGTGTCTTACCGTACACCAAGCTGGTGGAGATTCTGCTGAATGCGAGCCCCAACGTGACTTCCCTGTATGTCGAGATTCAGACTGTCATTTGGGGGCCGCGCTTCTCTTTGCGTCAACCCAGGACCGGAGGGTCTGACATGTCAGGTGCTTACCAAAGTGAAGTAACTGTTGAAGGGTCAGGATTAAAAGTGTTGTAGCTGACGCAGTACAAATGCTGGCATTGTTAAGTGGAGGGTGACTGTGGATTTACCAAGTCAACAACATTTGAAAGGAAGATGTAATGTCCAGCTCTTCATGTTTTTTATATAGGTTTGTTATATAGGATATAGGTTTTTTATATAACTTGGGTCTTCAGGAGTAAGACCCAAGTTTAAAGAGTTTGTATGAAATGGAGATCAGAATGGTACTTCTCATACAGTATCACTGTGAGGTAACTGCTTCTTAACCTTCTTTCAGCAGAGCTGCCCTTGAAGAAGCTGACAGTCAAAGTAGCGGAGCTCCAAACAGACCTGCGCTTCATCACATCTGTGCTGAGACGTTCTCCACATCTCACCTCGCTTCACGTGGCTGGGATGAGATTACCAAGCGGCTCCTCTCAAAGCCGTCTGCTCACCACTCTGTCAGGTAATGTGACAGTTCAGGCCTTGTAGAGGCTGAGCACAAAGCAGCTGCACTGTGTGTTAGAGTCTGTGCTGAGTGCTTCGCCTGTAGACAGGAGAGCTAGTGGGTCAAAATCACTAAAAAGTGAAAAAGTGTAGGTCTACAGTGCTGTCGGTAATGACATGTGGTCACTTTTTAGAGTCAAACCACTTCTTGAGGAGTCTCCACTTGGAGGACCTGAAGCTGTCTGACTGTCTCCCTGAGATCTTAAATCTGCTGAGGAACTGCAAGTTGGAAGGTAAGAAGGAAGAGAAGGAGACGGAAATGTTTTCTAGTCATGTTATTTGTATCCTTCAAGCTGGTTTGAGGTCTGTGTTGTGTGTAGGCTGGCAGCATTGTGTTTTAGGGTCGTCTTTTAGCCATAGCATAGCTTTTATCATGGTGTTGCCCTTCTACACAACAACATATGGAAGCAGCTGGTGCTAGTTACCTGTTTTAAATAAGAGGGAGGAAGAGCCAGCAGTGTGTGATCACCTGGACAGACAGAGGTGCTGTGAGGATTACATTTTTGGACTTGAACACCATCCAGTCGGTGTTCCTCAAGGACACACTGACAGATGGGAGTGGAATCACACCTGCTGGCATGGGTCACAAACTACCTGTCAGGCAGACCTCAGTACGTGAGACTGGGGACCTGCAGGTCCGACACTGTGACCAGCAGCACAGGAGCACCACGGGGAACTGTTCTCTCTCTGGTCCTGTTCACCCTGTACACGTCCAGCTTTCAGTACAGCTCAGAGCTCTGCCACGTACAGAACTTCATCACATGGTGTGACTCCAACCACCTGCTCCTCAACACCACCAAGACCAGGGAGATGGTGGTGGACTTTAGGAGACACAGGTCATCATCTAAGGGGACTGTGTGGAGGTGGTACACACCCACAGGTCCGTGGGAGTGCAGCCGGGTGAGCTGGACTGGACAGGAAAGGACAGAGCTGCCTGTACTTCCACAGAAGGCTTCTGTCACTCAACATCTGCAAGAAGCTGCTGCAGATCTTCTACCGGTCTGTGGTCTCCTGTACTCAGTGGTGTGCTGGGGGGGCGGCCTAAAGAAGAAGGACGCAGCGTGCCTGGACAAACTGCTGAGGAGGTCCGGCTGTCGTTGGCACAGAGCCGGACAGCCTGACATCTGTGAACAGGCTCCTGTCCGTCATAGACGATCAAATCATCCACTGCACAGCGCCACCTGCAGGGGAGCAGCTGCACCTGGAGAAGACTTGTCAGATGTTGTTTTATTCGGATTCATGTTCTTTTGATTACATTTTATTTAATTTGATTTTATTATTAATATTTTTTGTATCTCCTATTTTGAGTTTTATTAGAGTATTTGTATTGTGTGTTTTTCCACCTTTCAAGCTGCTGGAACTGTGAATTTCTCTCAGAGATGAATAAAGTATCTATCTATCACTCTATTAGATGAAAAGCTGCAGACAGGTGTCCAATGTGTCCATATGTTGAAGGCTGCAGAACACATTTCAGCCTGTTTTGTCTTTTTTTTCCCCTTCTTCCTCTCTCAGAGTTGCAACTGAATGACTGCAGACTTCTGGAGAAGTGCGGTGACCAGGAGGACAGTCTTCATCAGCTGGTATCCGTCCTGAAGTCGATGTCTTCTCTCCACACGCTCAGCCTGGCTCAGAACCGACTAGGTAAGCACATCCTTCACATGTTTCACTAACAGGGTTCAGTTCAGGGAAACATCAGGACCAATCAGCTGCTGCACTGACATGAGGATAGAAAACTTTTAATCTCAACTTTCTCATTGATCTTTGTCATATGGCCCCAGCTCCTGAGATGTACACTTCTGACCGCTGTGATGATGTCATCACCTTTATGTAGCCTTCCTTTTGACTTTGGACCAAACAGCAATAGATGAGGTGGTCTAGAACCAGTGATAAGAAGCTTTAGAGGGACGTAGGCAGGACACCAGGAGGGTTAGGTATCTGGTCATGACCCTACTGACTCCTGTCCCAGTCAACTCAGTCATCCTCAAACTAGAGCAGACCATCTGGACTTTAGGCAAGGTTTGTTTAAAGTTAAAGTGGTATAATCCGTATAATTTGAAGGGTGATTGTGTGTTGGTGTTGTGTTGATCGCTTGTTTAAAAGGATTAAACTTTTGTCTGGACAAGCATTAACAGCCCAGAAATCCATCTTTTCATTTACAATCCCTGTTTCATCGCATCAGAAAGGCGACTTGGATCTGTGTTAGTAGCCCTTCTCTAATTGATGAATAGGTTTAAAACCAAACGTTTCAACTGTATAAACTGTCGACTGTGTGTGTCAACAGCCAAGAACGTGTGTGTGCTGGCAGAGCTGTTCTCAGGACCCTCACCGAGCCTGGTGAAACGGCTCGACATCAGGTAAGAGCCACTTTAACTTGTGATACTGGTAATGCTTCTGTTCTTTCACCTACCAGTTCCACCACTGCACCATTCAGTGTACAGCTTTAACAGTGTATCATGATTACCACGTACAGCTCCAACTTCATTCAGCCCGCCGACCTGCTGAAGTTCGCCGAGGACTTGAGGACACATCGCCCCCCGCACCGCTTGACTCTAGACCTCAGGAAGAACCCTGCAGATCGAGACTGTGACACCTGGAACAATGCACTGAAGAGGCTCCGGCCGTTCTGTGTTTTACTGGTTAAAGGATGGAAATCCACAGACACCATGGTAGACCACATAAGCAACATGTGACCAAATCTAGAAACACATCTATGACTATCACAGGACAGGAGTATGTAGTCAGTCGTTTTCTCTGTGACGTGGAGGAGGAGGGACTGTGGTCAGCTTGTTCAACGTCAGATACTTGTTTCATTCACGGGGACAGCAGAGACGTGGATGAAGCTGCTGTAGATTCTGTCATATTTATTTTGTTTTTCTACGTAATTACTATCATTTATCATCAATATTATTGTTTACTGAATGTATGGTTTCATTCTTCCTGTGAGTAAAGGAGAGTAAACGGTGTTAGTTTGACATTTGAATTGTTTATTAAACCAGCGTCCGTTACACTTCCAGTCTTCCCTCGGACAGAGTGAGTGACAGTGGACATTAAGATACAACTGAAAAACTGTAGGATTGATGTTGAGGCAGAGAGCCGCTTCACAGCAGCTGCCTCACACCTTCTCTTCATTGTCGTTTTCTTTACAGCAGACGAACAGCATCGACACCGACTACCAATTCATCATTAGTAGGAACCAAGTAGAAAAAACAATCAGAAAAACGGATTAAAAAGAGCTTAATCTTTTTCTTAGTGGATTTTTAAAGCTAAATACTGTAACACTTATTTTCTGTAAATTCAGTTTGTTTTCCTTGTATATTCTCATATTTTAGTAAATTCAAGTTGAAGAGAGTGAAGACCCTTTGTCTGCATGCTAACTGGTTGATTTGCTGGGTCTAACTACAACCATTTCTTACATAAAACAAAGACACTCTCACAGACACACACCACATACACACTCACACACACTGCCGCACTATTTCAGCTGTGCCTGGCTATCCAAGGCTTCTCATTTACTAAGTGGTTTGACAGGAAATAAGATGCAAACATTTGCCTATATTCATACCTCACAAAGAAGTCAGATGTCAAATGAGGAAGTCATTTCTTCCTTTTCACATTTTGTCAAAAACATGAGTGACCGAACAGATGAGCTCACCTTCATGACAGAAACAGGAATTCTGATCACCTTAAGATGCAAACATCTTGAGACTTGCCATGTGGACCAATTCTGCCACCTGGGTTTTGTGTAAGAGATAGGACAGTGGATACAAACTTTAGGACTTTATCCTCCTCCATGCATTCACAGTGTGGGAGTTCTTACAGACTTCCTTCAAAATCATTTTAAGCTTCAATTTCTACATGTGAAATAATTTTAATAACAAAAGGTAACTGTTAAAGTTTTGTTTTGACTTGTCAGAAGGTGAACACTTTTTTAAAAACAAATCAGGATGACATTTTCTTCTAGTCTGGAATCAAGTCAGCAACGCATTTCCCCAAATTTGGGGACGATCTGACCGACCCATGATCCTGTTACCATGGTCCGGTGCCAGGTGGTCTACAGAGCCCAGCAGGAAGGGGGCTGTGTCTGCAAAGACTCAACACAAGAGCTGTGCATATCTCTGGTTTGTTCAGACTTCACAGACAAATCACTTCTTTCTGGAGTATGAATCAGACCTACTGTTACAGATTTTGGGCTGAAAAACACTTTCTGGTACTTGAATGGATGATGGGTGGAAACCTGTGGAGTCCACAGACTGTCCAGAGATGGGTTTTAAACTGCCACCTCTATAAGATCTCTATCAGTGTGAGGAAAATTTACACTTTGACAAGACTTAACAAAAGAGAAATTAAACAACCTCCACCCTGTTAAATTAACGTCCACAGCAAATTTCCACCGTTGCATATGGTGCTTTTTCCTCTCGTTTCTCTATATACTTATTTTTACATAGTCTGTACAGTGTCAATGTACATGTTACGTATCTGTGGAGTGTATGTCAGAGTGAGTGAGCTACAAATCACACACACACACACACACACACACACACACACACACAGGACACTCATCACAGTCTCATCACAAAGAAATAGGTTAATTTAGACAAAGATGATCTGTGAGACTGAGTGTTATCTGGACCTTTAAGGTAGAATCAGTGTTTTTCCTGGATGGTCTGTGTGTGTGTCTTTGTAGAGCGTTCACATTCACATTCATCCTTTCAGTCGTGTCACTAGAAACCCAAATGAATCAAACTGGTACAGCAAGATTCACACAGTCATACATCAATACATATTTGCCCTACTATATTTAAAACTACACAATCGGACATCCAGCCACACGCGCGCACGCACACACACACACGTGCCATAACAAATACACACACTGAAGCCTACAATACAATATCTCGAGAAGGCATTAAGGAAATCTCCTCAAATAAATATAAATAAATTAAATCATATAAAAAGAATGGGTTAAAAACATAGAAATTCTGTTCATTACAGCAAAAATGAATACAATAAACGACTGTACTTTCTCATAGACAAAGATGTATGGATGCAAGAGACAGGTACATGTAAACAATGACGGACGGAAAGACAGACAGCACGCGGACAGGCGGACACATTCACAAATCAGTGAGCAGAAAGGCCTGTTGGGGCTCTGTGGTGTGAGCGGAGTTGCTGTGTGGGGTCGGGGTGGGGGGGGGTTAGGAAAGCTGGCACTTCTCAAATCACTTCCAAGAAGTCAGGCATGCTGTACTGTGTTGGACTCAAACATGGATGGGACCTCGCTGGCAGTGCTGCTATCATCCAGACATGAAATCTGTTCATGGGTTCAAGAGGGCCGCAGCCACCAGACAGAGGGACTGGACAGCACCAAATACTGTGGCAAAAAGGGACAGACGTGACCAGATTTCTTCAAGATGACCTAATGCTAAAGGATAAAGCATCGCTGTGACATCATTCTACACGTTAGGACCAAAGGCAGTCATCTGTCATGAAGTCAAGGTTCTTTCAGTTCAGTTGTCAGAGTCAGTACAGAGGGACCAAACTGGCCTCCCATGTGACATGACTGCCCCCACAAGAGAAGTGAAAATGAACATGGACACCAAACCCACCTGTACAACAGATGACCGGCTAGAAGGATTCTTTTTTTTTTATCAATTATTGTTACGACATCAGTCACATGTAATGAATTTAATCAGTTAATCAGTTTCATGGATTAATCAGTGAAATGCAATGTTGTTACCAGCAACATCTAAAACAGATTCCAGACCATTTGATTAATTAACTAAGACAACGTGATCT
Organism: Terapon puta; assembly: GCA_028564955.1. Classification (NCBI taxonomy): domain Eukaryota; kingdom Metazoa; phylum Chordata; class Actinopteri; order Centrarchiformes; family Terapontidae; genus Terapon; species Terapon puta. The sequence continues at coordinate 602,423 of JAOXYL010000105.1, read as the reverse complement.
GGAGTCATCAGAAGCGATGAATGGATGAATGGATGAATAAATGAATAAATGAATGAAAAATGAGGGACAATGTTCCATTACTGTGTGATTCTAGCTGACAGCCAGCAGCAGTGAGTGCTGGACGAAACTCAGGATTTTGAAACTGACAGCAGACCAGAATAAAGATTGCACTTTAATAGCCTCTTGTAAATTAAATTTAGAGAAGGATTCTTTGAGGGAAACTAAAACCTTTAGACTTTTGAAGATGTGCAGTTACGCTGAATTGAACTATTTGTAAAGCCAATGGTCCTCAGTTTATGTATAGTATGCAATGTTCACTTCATACTTGACATCTTTACAACAATTCAAATACAGTCTACACTATTGTAGTGTGTTGGAGCCTTGAAATCTGGTGTCCATGTTACTTGATGATGAAGTGGCCAGCAGAGCTATCGTGATCTTACTTTACAAGAACACGTTGAAGTCTCGGGTTCTGTCCCATTGAGACGACACAAGTTTGCCACCTTGAGGCAAGATGAAATGGAGGAGTAAAGAGCCTGTGTGGAGTTCCAGCTCATGGCAGTGTAAAACATGAGCCACTGGCTGCCAGTGAAAACGGTGTTGGACACTCTTCACTTTTCCACCTGGTGTCTGAGGCACGGGTGTAGCGTGATGAAGAAGCTATGGAATGGTGCAGTTAGGTTTTATATCTTGTGAAAATCTGGTGCTGAACCCTCAGATTCATTACATAGCCAGTGTCTGTGTGAGGCTATAACAGCTGTGTAGAGGTGTGGCTGAATGAATGCATCATTCATCTCAATGAGAAGTCTTGCTTTGCATCAGATGGTATCGTACACTGCAGAGGGTGAAACACTGAGGCTTAATATTTATGTTTGTGCATGTACTGATATGTGTGAGATGAGTGTTTCAATGTCTGTGTGACAGAGTGTGTGTGTGTGTGTGTAAGCAGGGAAAACAAAAAGAAAAATCACAATCAAACACAAATTGGATTTGAAATGAACCACTGAGATCCTGAACTCTGAGTGTGCCGGTGAAACTAACGAGTACAACAAAACGATGAGATCCCTGCTAATTCCTTCATACTGTATGTGTACACTGTATTAATGTATGTGAAGGCACACACAGTACTTTAACATATGAAAACATTGGAATTATAACTCAGGTGATTTTGTAAAGTTAGAGACTACATCTACAGAAATAGAAAAAGGAGCTGGTTTAACTCCAGATGAACAGTGGACAAACTCAAAACAAGGCAGTTTTTGTTAGTTCCAGAAAAGTAAATGTTGGAAAAGCAAGATATTAACCCAGCAGCAACAATATATGTGCATGATGTTCCCGTGCTGGGCGAGTGTGTGGGGCCTGTCATGGAAAAGAGTGTAAAGAAAGCTGAGGGTATGGATGGTGTGTGTCTGGGTGGGTGGAGGGGGCTATAGGATCCCATCCATGAAGCTGGTGTCCAGCCGCTGGATGAGCACCCGGATGAAAGACATCTCCTTGCGGGTGTTCTCAAAGATCACCCTGGGGTCGTCAGACTGGCAGCGCAGACAGTTGGGGGCCATGACCATGGCCAGGTTGTTCACATCCATCTTGGTGATGGCCACGTTGGCAGGCTGGGCGAATACCTGCACACACAACGCATCAAGTCAGACGTAGGCCTTTTTTTCTGGAGAGATTTTTAAGCTACCACAGCCGTTTTGATCTGAACATCAAATAATTGGGAAGGTGTCGTATGCCGGTGTCCCAGAGTTAGCTTTCTAAAGGGCACCGTGCCAGCATGTTAGAAACGTATGTTACATATGTAAATACTTCATACTTCTGATCTGTGGAGCCCTTTGATAAAGCTACTGGTAACAAGCCACAGCTGAATGGTGACTAATCCCTGTATGTATAAATACTGTATATACAGAAATATACAGAAATACAACCTGTACACAGAGTTTTGGTTTTATCTGTCCAGACTTTAAAAAGTCTCTGGAAATGCTGCATCCGCCTCAGTGTAGTGGAATTCAGTGGTATTTCTTTATGATCATGTTACTCCGGATACTCCACAGAACAGTTTTAATAGGGACGATTTCTGCTTTGGTAAAAAGTCAAAGACAAACTGGTTTCCTTGGAGTGGAGACAGCAGTCTGATATCTGACTGATATCTGGAAACCAAACCGAAACTATCTGCGGTGAGAGTTCATGACTTCATGTTGATAATGCAGTGAAAAGTTACAACCCACTAATATAACAGTTTGTAATGTTTGACTGGCTTTGTGTGTGTGTGTGTGTGTGTGTGTGTTACCTGTAGGAAGCGGATGAGGTAGCAGAGCACCAGTTTGTTGATGTGTGGCAGGCCCAGCACCACATTCACAGCTGCCTCTGGGTTGTCATAGTGACTGATACACTCCTCATAAAACTCATGAGGGATCAGTGGCTCCTCCAGCTCCCTGTACCAGAGCTTCAGCAGAGACGCTGGAGACACAGACAGAGGGAGAGATCCACAGAGGCACATTTAAAAACCAGCTCATTTAAACTGTGAGTCTGTGAAGCCATGAGTACATGACCACAACGTGGAACCTGAACCAGGTCCACATAAGACCAGCAGCGTGTCTTTAAGAGAGATGCTGCTCCAACTGTGTGTGTGTGTGTGTTTACCTGGGATGTGTGGGTCCTCTAGTCCAGTCGGGATTTTCCATTGATCCACTTGCAGCTTGAGGGCATTGACTTCATCTATGTCCCCTGGTACCCTGGAGGTCAAAAGTTACAGGCCTTGTCTTACTAACACTCTCATTCTCTTTGTATGTCCTACTTTCTACATCAAAATAATTGTGCTAACAGTGATGTGGAGAGAACTGAAGTGTTTTCTGTCACAGGGAAACACAAAGCCTTTATTACACTCCAATATGACGACATGAAAACAACGTCACCATGTTGCTCACACTGATGAAACTAGGGAGAATCAGCATCTGAATCTGCAGCTCCTCTCGGATTTACTGAGCTTCACAGAGAGTTTTTCTGCTTGGCCACGACTGTAATGTTCTGGTTCACTCTCACTGTTGTCACTGTTTTCTGTGAAGCTGTTTTCACTGTAAAAACTCTAAAAACAACTGTTGATTTCATCTGAAGGCAGCAGGAAAGACCAAAAACAGACCTAAAAGTCCATCATGTTTCCTGTGAATTGTGGCTGCACAGTTTGAACACGACTCAGGACGGCAGACTGCACCAGACCAATAAAAACGGCCGTACAGAAAGCCAACATCTGAATGTTTCTTTTCACAACAACACATGGTAAGACCTCAGTAATAATTAGACAACAACTCTCTCTAAGAGTCTAAACTCATTTGTGACAGAGATGAACTTTACACACAGCATTTGTATACTCATGTCAGAGGAAAGTCAACACAGGTTAATCAGGACTCATAATGGTCAATAAGTCAGGCTTAGGCAGTTTTGTTGCCACCTCGGAGAAACCAGGAAACACTCCTCCTCTACTTTCAAGATCATGTTGTGTTTTCTCCCTCACCTGAAGATGCCCTCCGTCTGGTCTCCATTGAGACCCAGAACCTCTTCAGAGAGCCGGGTCTGCACCCAGGGCAGCTGGCTGTCTGGATAGCGCTCCTTCTGCAGAGCCATCACCTCTTCCAGGGAGGAGCCGAACATGGAGGGACTGAAGATGGCGTTCCTGGCGTGTTTGATCTCCTCCAGACAGGGCTTCTGCAGGCCCTGAAGACACACACACACACACACACGTTTATACAACAGAACAAACTGAGGGCTTGAGGACGTGGATCAGCGAGAGAGGGAGGGGGGGCAGCCAACTATTCAGATGGCAGAAAGAAAACAGTGGTCCATCCACAGGACATGACTGTGCTGTTAGAGGTTAGCAGGTTAACACCAGTCAAACACACAGAGACATACGAGTGACAAACCATCGCTGTCAGTGGCCTGCTGAGGTTCTGGCACTGCCTGTTACACAGGCCATGAGCCAAACAGCTTTGTGCCAACACACTCACACACAGACAAACTACACACACACACACAGTGACATGCAGTGCCCAAACCACAGGCAGTAATGTGCTGCTGTAACAGCCTCCACCCTGCTGGTCTGAAGCTTCTCACCACATTTGGACCCTGGCTGCAGGGATTTGCTCCCATTCAGCCACAAAGAGCATTAGTGAGGTCACACTGGTATGGGGGGATCAGATCAAAGGTGGTGGCTGAGCTCTGGGCTGCAGGACTTTCTACCAAACTAAGCTTTGTCATATTGAAACAGTTGTTGTCTAAAATGTCCCACGGAGACCCCACTGAGATGTGACTCTCTTCAATTTGCATGTTTGTAGTGTCAAAACCCCAAATCTGAACAATGGTTTTATATTTTTCACAGTCATGTAGCAGCAGTCGTTCTAAAGTTGTAAACCATTAAACACACAACAGACATTTAAAAAAGAACTGGAACAAGATTACATTTTCAGGTCACCAGTGCTGGGAATGATATTCCACTATCATCCTCACCGCAAATGAGTCAACAAAAATGTTTATTACCATGTTTGCTCACAGTGTCACATTCCCAGCAGCTCAGGAATAATAGACACATGAGCACAGTTCCCCTTTTTAAAGTAATATGCTATATGTCTCAAACCAACAATGAACATATCCTCGTTACAAAATTGTGTGCTCATCTTAATATATCCATCTGCTCTATTGTTGTCCCACTTCATTACCATAATACGTTTGACTAAATCTCACAGACACATCCTGCTGCCCAAAATACTCCCTACAGCACCAAATACAGATCAATCTGCCACTGAAAATAGTCCCAAACAAATGCACTATTCCCTCCTGTCGAAGTAAAACAGTTGTTATAGAAAATGAAACCTTATATTTATGAGGTCTTTTCAAAGACAAATGTCATCAAAGGGAAACAAGCCCCATAAATGGCAGTGAATAAGTGAGTAAGAAAATAAACAGGAAGAAAAAATACAAAGTTGTGGGAGACAGACTAACACACGGTTGGTTCTGATCTTTTCATGGGATTTGTTGGATTGCTGAGCAGAAATGACCACATGAAGAAAGACAGAGATGAAGTTTCTTACCTTCTTAGCTCCAGTCAGAGCAGCTTTCGTCAGTTTCCTGTAGCAGTATTTAGCATAGCTGCTTATGGCCACTCCTGGAGCAACAGTGACAAGAACGCATATTTAGACCATCAGAAGACCCAGTGTTGTTAAGAAGGAAACAGGTAAGAGGTGAAACAGCCTGCACACTCGAGCAGTGCTGCGGAGGGGTGACCCAAAGATTTCTCTTCATGAGGCCAGATTACAAATGAATCCAGATTTGTTTCATTGAACCAGCCTGCTCTAAACATTGGAAAAAAGTCCACAAAGTAACTTTTCAAACGTTGCAGTAGGTTACCAAGGAAATGTATCATCCTGTCTACACCAGAAAGTAAGGTGAGGTCTGAAAAGTGAGAAGCCCTTCAGGAACGTTGGGTGTGGTGTCATCAGGTGAGGTCAGTCTCCAGAGCCCGGTCTGCAGGCAGGGAGGGCTCCTGGAGCTGAGAGGGTTACTGATGTGATATTACCAAGTCGGTCCGAGACTTTCTTCTTATTTTCAATCTTAAAAGAATAAAATATAAACGTCTGCTTCTACAAACTATCTGTGAACTTTCAACATGATTTCACTCATAAGTTAGCAACACTTCACAGTGACCACATCTCCTGACGTCACCTGAGCTCAGAACCTTTTATTGGTATTTGAAACGAGCTGAACACAGGAAAACTGGTGGACTGGTCCCTTTTCTTTTCTCATTCTGTTTGTTCGGCGATGAGGGTAATCTGTTATGCTGTCTGTTGACCCGCAGAGGGAAGCAGAGCACCGGTGGAGCTTTATTCTGTTCATTGTCTGTCAGTGCTGATGACCCTCACTGTGCCTCCCACTCTCAAACAGAAAGTGTCATTTTGTAGCTGACATGACGTTCTTGTTCCACAGCAGCTGATCTGTCAAGTTACAGTTTGTCGAAGCAGGTTTGGACTTTGGACCTTTCATGGTCTAATTGAACCTTTGCTTGCCTGCCTACACCGTCCTCTGGAGCGTCTGAATATCTAATATATCAATATGGACCAGTGGTTAACACAGTGTATTAACAGACAGCTGCTCTAAGATCACTGCTGCCATCAAAGCTTCCTCTAATATATCATCCAAATGTTTCTGGGATGTTGTGAACAGCTGAGTGCGTGCGTGGGACCCTCACCCTTAGTGTCATTGAGGGGGTCCATGTGTCGGTAGATGTAGCCCTCCAGGTAGGTGTGAAAGCGGGGCGTGGGGGGGAAGAAGGCCAAACAGATGGCCATCAGCTCCCAGCCTCGCTCCAGGCTGTCGTAGCGGAAGTTCTCTGTGGTTTGACGACACAGCTGGATGTAGAGCTCATCGCGCAGACCCTGGTTACTCCACCCACGCACCACCACCTGACAGAGAGGGGCAGAGGACCAGGTAAGTTCAGGAATATCGCCCTCCTTCTTCTATTGATGAACAGAAAATATATGACTGCAGGTGTTGATTAACCTTTACAATATTTTAGAAACTGTGTGCTGCTGTGGAAATGTGCTGTGCTTTCCATGAAGGTATATTTCACAAACCCAAACATCTTATCAATGACCATTTTGTACATTCACCAACAGAAACCTTGCTAATGTCAGTCTGCAAGCATATGACTACCAACACGTTCTATCTACATCAGTTCAGTGCTCAACTTAGGCGACACATCCTGTGTAGAGGCCGACTGATGAGGTGAAGCTGCTGCTGTCTGCTAAGACAATGTCATACGACCTCTATATCTAGGTTGTCATGTAAGATCATTCTGTCCACTATGAAAAGTTTAAAGTTGTGTTATTCCACTTATGGCCACTAGGGGGCAGAGAAACACAGAGATGACGACAAACAGAAGAGCCCTGCAGGGGCCATAAACTTTCCCAGCACCAGCTGACAAGGTTTTCAGGCTCAGACTGAGACCAAGCTCGTTTTAAGCTCTCTTTGATACACACAAAAAAATATGCACAGGACACCAAGAGGTACATATAATATAGCCCTCAAACAACATCATTACAACCAACAACCATGCCAAATATGCAAATATTTACTTTTACTTTGAACTATGACAGGGGATGAGAAGAATAAGCATGCAGCACATTACAGCCAAACTACGTGGTCCAGCAAAAGTGTAAGAAAGTCAATTTATGTATGTCTGTCTTACAACACACGGCTTTTTATCATGTTTTAGTGTACTGCTTAGTTTTATGGCGTACAAATGTACAATTTTAGATCACTCTCAACAGCTTGGTTCTCCAGCTGCAGCAGTTTACAGTGAAATAAATAAAAGCTTTGGACAACCAACCGCACAGTATGTGCTCAGCACTAAACCGCAGATACAAGTCCACAGACCAGTCAATACCTAGCTGATGACAATAATGGAACACTTTTGTTGTCAGACATTAAAAACAGGTAAGCAGGGTGAATGTGGGACATCATCACTGAAATCCAACATGTAGACGCAGACATAACTCCATCCTAGTGTGTAACAGGTGACCAGGTCACTAATGCTGACAACATGTCAAGCTGTGACTGCAGCTGGTTCTGCAGCCCCAAAGTGTCCAAAAACTCAAAGGATGAAAGTTCAATCACCGTTAATGTGCTGGCTGATACTTGCCTGCTTAGATATTCAGCAGACACAGAGCAGCATTATCATCTATTTAAGACATAAACTCTTAAAAAAACAATATCTGGGTCTTTATCTTGCTAGTTAATATCTTCCTTCATTTGTGATAGTTGCATACACATAAACAGAACTTGGAGATGTATGCCATTCCCCTAAAAACAAACTTCAATTAATTAACTTTAACACATCAAATTTCTGTATTTGCCACGAACCATTGTTGTCTATGTGTGTACGTTTGTAATAGATTCTACACACAGCTTTCTAAATGAGGCCCCTGGTGTTTTAAAAGCTTCCCCTCAAAGTCACACTGTGAACAAGGGCACACAGTCTCACAGTGTGAAGCCTCCTCACACTCCAGCAGCCCTGCAGAGAGGAGGAGACTCAAGTGATCCAGCTTCAGTTTGTCAGCTGCAGATGCTGCAGAATACTTCCATATAGATTCCATACCAGTTATTTCCCAGTGCCCATCCCAATGTAACTACTGTATTTTTCTGACTATAAGGAACACTTAAAATCCTTAAATTTCCTCAAAAATTGTCAGTGTGCCTTATATATTAATTCTGGTTGTGTTTACTGACCTCAAACTCATTTTATGTGGTTCACAAAACCCTGTCCTATTTTAGTACGACTTTGGTAAACTACAAGGCTGCACTGCTTGATGGATTGTTGAGGGGGGGGGGGGTCCACAGACCTCTAGAGCCACAGAGAGGGGGTCGGCCTTGGAACGACGGTCTCCCATGTAGGTTTGGATGAGCTTAAAGATTTCCACTGCTTCCCTCTTCACAGAGCGGTCTGAGGTCACAATCATAGGCTTCTTGATAGGCTCACTGCTCCAGGCCAGCATGTTGGCGATGGACACCTTTCTTCTAAACAGACCCTGAGAAAACAAGCGAGGGACAGAGAGAAACACAAGAAAAGATCCTGGGTCAGAGGAGTGACAGAATGGAAAGATACTGGAGGGCAGCTGCCATCCAATCATAGATGAGGAGCAGTGAACATTCTTTGTGTGGTTACTGAAAGTACAAACTATTTGGGCCATAATCAGAAAGGATGGATTTGTCTTTTTATTCTATCCTTGCTTTCAGCCCCATCCCCTTTGTCTTTCATCCTGAGCGCTGTAATGACATGCCCAGGTAATGAATTCATCAGACAATCACCACACGCTCGACCTGTGAGCATCATTCTTACATGAATCGTGGTGTATTTGATTTTTTGGGTAATCCCTAGAGTGTAGAGTGATCTACACAAGTGGTATAGTGATCTGAATATTCCTGGTGTACTGGTGGAGACAAGCGATCGACTGATTGGTCGGCTGCTCAGTCTGGGTGGTTAACGTCATTTTGACGATGTACTCTCGAGGCCAATTTAACAAGAAGTGTCTGCATATTCAGGACAAAACATTTCTATAATACTAGATATTAGTACATATAACTAGTCTTTGAAAGAATCTACAGTGAGTGGTCACACCCCTCGCCACTACTTAACAAGGTAGCTGCCAGCCATAGTCTATGGTATGGTATGCTATTGTATATCTATATTATATAGATCATATATATTTTAGTTGTCAAATTCATTATTTAGGTCTATATTTTATTTATTATTTATTTCTACATTTTTACTTTTACTTTTACTTAAACTGTTGATAATACATTTTTGAAATGTTGGACAGAATGTCCAATCGAGACTTTGAACTCATTTCTACTATCACGCTAGGAAACTGGTATGAAGCTTGTTTGCAAGCAAGCCACAGTAACCTAACACGAACAATCAGTAGCTCATGAAACAGCACAAAACAAAACCCCCATGCAGATTAAATCAGCAATAACTCATTTCCATGGACCCTATAGCAGCTAAATAACACTGGAAAGGATTTACATCTTAGTATTGCAATCCTATAATATTACAAACATGACCTCGAGCTGGGAAAGCTAAGTAGCCACTAACTTAGCGACAAACTCAGGTATATTATATTATAGCTCCTGTGTGAAGGCAGCGGTAGGTTCATGGAGCTCAGAACTGTAAATTACAGTTAAAATACATTCTTGAGATTTATTTATTGTTAAGTTGGTTTGGATGAAAAATGTGATTCTGTATGAATTTTAGTCTGGATGGGCAAGATCAGAATGACTCATCATGAAAGAAAACTCTCAACACAAAGTCTAAAGGCCACAAGATTAAAGCTGGGTAAAGCCTCAGAAACATCCAAGTTGGACCTTGTATTGCTGAGTTTTTGTCAAGCTCCTGTTTCTTAAGTCAGGAATGAGCCTTCAAGCTCCACTCGTGTATTATTTTTGAGTAGCTAAACCTGATTAATGCTCAGCTGATCACTGAAATAATATATTTAGCAGGCTTTCCCACAAACAGTACATTAACAGTAACAATCAAATCTGACAGTGTCCTTATGTCTGTCATCACATGTGGAAACAAATGAATATACTGAGCTGATATACTCAAACTCAGTAAAGACATGAAGCTTCTTTCACTGGAGTGAATTTACACATGACAGAGCCAATGTTAGAAATAGCTCAGACAAAAATACCAACAAAAGATACAGTATTGGAATCACCAAAGGAAAAACAGATGGGTATGTCATGATGTGTATGATGTCATGCAAATACACTCATGAGTCAGATCACACACACACATTCTGTGCAGTACCTGTGTGTGTTTGTTGAAGTGCTTGGACGCCCAGTTCTCGATGTCGGTCTCGGAGGAGGGCTTTCTCAGGGTAAATTCAGGGAAGATGCCACAGCTAGCGCTCGGCATCATGTTCCTGGCATTTCGACTGGCCTCAAACTGGGCACAGGCTCCGAGGTCCTCCGACTGACAGGTGAAGAGACAGAGACAGGAAGTCCAGAGACAGAGGGAGGAAACAGAAAATGTCATTCATCTCTGTGCTGCTGCAGAACATTTAGTGGCCTGAGGGCTGAAGGTTTCTGTGGTGCTCAGGAGAAAAAAAAGACTGGGATTAATACTGACGTGTTAATACGTCAGTATCCACAAGGTTATTTCACTGCAACAAACAAAGAATCCATTTACTCCTGCGTCTTGATTGAAATACGCGCTGTGGATGAACAAAATAGCTGCTGCAAGACAGACCCTGTATGGAAGCTAAAACTTTCAATCGCAGTGTATCAGTCAGCAGATAGAGTTTTACAAGGTAATGTAGATGTCCAAATCTATACTTTCACTGAGAACCTAAAGGCAGAACATCTACATTTCCATGACAACTGAGCCAGTGCTTTTTTTCAAAGCCTGTGATATAAAAGGAAAAAAAATCTTTCCAGTACTGGATGTATTACATGTTTTCTCTCCACTTTCTGGGGATGTTTTCATTTTCCAGTGCAAACATGTCTTTCTTCACTGGTATGAGCTAATAATGGCATATAATTATAACACAGTTAAAGAGGAGACCAGCTACCTTTGTTTTACTCTAGGTGTGTACATGTCAGGATCTGAATCTGTATGTGGACACATACTGGGAACTGACTGAAAACAGAGCTGGACAAGGATAAATCTAAAAGTATCCATGTGTGCTCCCTGAGCATGGTGTTGCTGAAGATGCAGTGATTGCAGCTCACTGTCCAGGCTGTGTGTTACATAAGTCGATCTAAGGCTCAGCAGCCTTACATGAAACAACCCGTGACTTTCCACCAGGACGCAGGACCACATCAGACCTGTCTGAGCCACTCAGTGATTGTGGTGTGAGTGGGTGCTTCAGGTCCAAGACTCAACTCTGCAGAAATATCTGAAAATTGTTGTTCACGCCTGCTCCACACCTGCATGTTGTCAAACAGTTCTGGAATACACTGATTGACAGACTGATGTCTTTATTTTATAACATCCTAACCTGACTACAGTAAATAGCCAGGAATCAGATGATCAGACAGGTTGTACTGTTGTAATAAGCTGCAGTGATACTAGATTTGCAGCATGCCTACCTGTGAGGGGTGGAGGTAAGGCTCAGGGGAGGCCAGGTTGGTCTGGACAGAGAGACTTTTCTCCAGCAGGGCCTGTGGGAAGCCCAGTCGGTCGAAGGTGCTGCGTTTCCAGTGGTGGCCGTCGCTCTGTGCCAGCGCCTCGTCCTCGCTGAAAGCCCTCACCACCGGCCCCGGTAACGGCAGAGGCACGGCCCCGTCACTCTCGTAGCCATCCTTTGAGCCGCCGCTCTGGGCCGACCCTCCGCCCTGTCCCGAGTCCCAGCTGCTCCTCTGCTTCATCACCTGTTGGGCCTCCCACGCCAGCCTGGCCTGGGCCAGCATCGCCTCGGACGCCGTGCCTGCCAGCTCCCCCTCCAGTCCTCCGCAGCGGGCCAGCTCCTGGGGGAGAGAAGGCTTGCGGCTCTTGCGCTTACGGTTACCTCCGGGGGAGAAAGCCCCAGGACCCCCCGTAGAAGAGGAGGACAGGGAGTGGGTCTGGCTGGACGTCCAGGAAATGGAGTCCTCATAAAGCAACCTCTGGCCTCCCTCTCCACCCTCCCCACTGTAATCCAGCAGTAGGCGGGGGTCCCTGATCAGAGACTGGCTGTGCTGCAGAGTATAGGACCCTCCGTAGGAGCCGCCGTAGCCCCCAGTGGTGCCGTAACGCAGCAGGCGGTCGGCGGTCTTGAAGCGAGGGCTGGAAGACGACTGCTCCACGTACACCAGCTGCTTGACGTACTCCTTCCCCACGGGACTGTACTCCAGACTCTGGGTCTTTTCCGGACATTTCTGCCTGGTCAGAACCAGCTGGCCATAAGGCGACTGACCCTGCTTGGGGGAGTGATAAATGGGGGCCGAAGTCTTGCGGGCAGGTGACTTGCCGGTGCCGTAGAAGGAGGAGGAGTCAGAGAGGTGCATGTCAGTGGGAGGCTCCTCGTAGATGGGGGGGGGCTGGTACTCTGATGGAGGCTCTTCGTACAGCGGGGGTTCGTAGGCGTAACGGGGCGAGGGGGGCTGGGAGTCGGCCGAGGAGCGGCGGTGTGTGCCGGCGCCGCCCAGCTCGGCTCGCTTCAGGAAGGGAGACTGACGGCGGTCGGCGTAGAGAACGGGGGAGCCGTCAGGTTCTGAGGGCGGGTTTCCTCCGGAGGAACGGCGGGTTCTCGAGGTTGTGCCCCCCCCAGAAGGAGGACCAGGGGTGGGAGGATCGCAGGGGGAGTATCCATTTCCCTGATGGGCCAAGAAGCTGGGCTCTCTGTCTGTTACCTTGATCAGCATTCGCTCTTTTGTACCAGTGTTCCACCTGAAGGGAGAAGTCCTGAGAGGAGAGAGGGAGGAGAGAGATGTCATTAAAGTTTGGGGAGAGAGTGATAAAGATAAAGAGATGTCTGCCACATCAACACTAAAGGGCCTGCCAATACTTTGGAGAAACTATTTCATTAAAGCCCAGCTCGTTCTGCTCACATTTCCTGCATGTTCCTGTCCCACCTCATATCCTTGGTGCCAGCTGTGATACTTCCACATGACATCAGAGCCTCACGCTGCTCTATTCAGATGATCTTCGAATAATACAACATTTTGACTGCATTAGTAAAGCAACAGCCCAAAATGATGTGTGTGATGTGTCTGCCGGCACCAATGAAACATTGAGGAAGCTTTAAGTGATCGATCCATTCGTGATTTGAAAAACGTGTGTCACTTTTCACGCAACAACATAAATGCCTTTAAAGACAGTGTCTGAAAATATGCTGCAATATATTAAGAGGACAGTCCAGAGTAAAGGCTGCAAAAGGAAAATTCAGTTAAAAGAAAGACATTGAATTGCTCTGTACTAACTTGAAAATTAAAATGCAAACAGGACCTCATTTAAAATACTGGAAATGGTCGCATCAGGTTCCTTTTCATTAGTTTTCATGCATGGTTATATATCTTCAAAACATGAAAATGATTTAATGAATGTCATTTTTTATTTCATTCTCTCATCCGTCATACACACACACAGTTTAATATTGGAAGTCAACCCTTCCAATGCAATCTGGATCTGCTGAATTATAATCTGCTTTGAATCTATTTTAGTTCCCTTGAAGCAAAGGTATGACAGGAGGCTTTAGTGATCATCATTTTTAATGCAGTCACTCTGCCACAGATAATATGTCACAATCTGCTTTTCTGTGCCTTCCTCCAGCTCCACTCTGACTCCTTCATTACCATTCCCCTCCCGTCCACCAGAGGCCCCACTCCCCTCCGATCCTCCACCGGACTCTCTAACCTCTCCACATCCCCCATAAGTCCAGTTTGTTCCTCCTCAGTTCATCCTCGTTGCTATGTGCACTTTTTCCCCGTTTACTTTGTAGAAGAATCTGGGTGTGCCTTCCAGCCTTTTACCAGCCACCTGTCTGTTTATTCATTAATAAACCTGTGAAGAGCATCAACTCTCACTCTCTACCCTGGGCTGGGGTCCTTCTCCTGCTGCCTCA
>JAOXYL010000105.1:501274-533528 GCA_028564955.1 Terapon puta | reverse complement strand
ACAACTGACGCCACCGTCTACTTCAAGGAGCAGTTCCTGGACGGAGGTGCAGTATGAGCCGCTCTCTGTCTGTCTGTCTGTGTGTCTGTCTGTCTGTCTGTCAGTCCGCTGTGGTAGGAAAGTGTTTTAACTGAGCCGGACAGTGTCATGTGGTAGTTTGTCCCTGACGTGTGGCCTGTTAAAGAGCGTGTTTGGTGAAGCCTCAGTGGCTGTGTGGGTCTGTGCGGGGCAGGCCGCGGTCAGGCTGTGTTAGCTCACAGCTAAGGAGCCGGACAGCTCGCTAATGTGGCGCGTGTGAAAACAGAGGTTGTTCACGATGACAGGACCTGATGGTTCATCAGCTGACAGTCGTGTGTGTGTGTGTGTGTGTGTGTGAGTGTGTGTGTGTGAGAGAGAGTCTCTTTCGCTTTTCATACCGTGCTGTATTGAGGGCTAGCCCCTTTGAAGGTTCCTCTTCTTCTAACGAAGAGTAACTAAGTAACGACTTGTGTCAAGCTGTCAGAATAAAAGCACACCCAGGTGAATGGAAACAGCCCGTAACTGTGCTGACTTGAGGTCAAATCAGGCAGCACAGCAGACACACTGTATGTTTCCGTCACCTGACAGGAGAAGGCAGGTCTCACCATCAGAGGCTTTCTGTGTTTCAGAGGGGTGGAAGAGCCGCTGGCTGGAGTCAAAGCACAAGTCAGACTATGGCCAGTGGAGAGTGAGCGCTGGGAAGTTCTACGGGGACGCAGAGGCTGATAAAGGTAACTGTACTACATGTTGTCACTGATACAGGTGGATCTGTCTGAAGTGAGTGTGTCTCAGATCCCCGCCGATGGAGTCTCATGATGCACATGAAGGTAAAAGAGGTTTGTGGTATTGCCCTCGGTACACAAAGACCTGAGATTATATCCAGGACTGGATTAACCTAACCCTACTATCACCCCCAACTCATAATGCAAGGATACAAATTACTATAGGAATATTATAGGAATAGGAATATTTGGCATAAAATGGTAGCTACATTCAGCAGAAGGGTGTGGAAAATCCACTCAGCCAGCTGACACCGGACTTCAGTGACGTGGATTCCTAAACCGCTATTTATTCTAGTTTTCCTGGTTTGCACATACACCAGGTATCCAGACCAGCCAGGACGCCCGCTTTTATGCCCTGTCGGCCCGGTTTGAGCCCTTCAGCAATGAGGGAAAACCCCTGGTAATCCAGTTCACCGTCAAGCACGAGCAGAAGATAGATTGTGGGGGTGGCTACGTCAAGATCTTCCCCTCCGACCTCGACCAGAGCGACATGCACGGGGACTCACAGTACTACATCATGTTCGGTGAGTCACGTTCGACTTTAAGAGGCACAAAGGCTTGATGACCGAACAGTGTTTGAGGAGAGAGCTCTTAGAGGGCGGCAGGCTACTAGATGTCGCAATTAAGTGCCGCAAAGCCATTGTGGTTCCCCTGTATTGTTAAAACGAAGTAAATGAATTTATTAACATGACTTGTTTTCAGGGCCTGACATCTGTGGATACAGCACAAAGAAAGTTCATGTGATCTTCAACTACAAGGGCCAGAACCACCTCATCAAGAAAGACATCAAATGCAAGGTAGCTGCATGGTAAAGCCTGTTCAATAGTTTAGACGTCTGTTTTTGTGAACATGAATCTAAAGATCCTCGCTCGCTGTAAAATGGCTCCTCCCAGGATGACGAGCTGACGCACCTGTACACGCTGATCCTGAATCCAGACCAGACATACGAGGTGAGAATCAACAATGAGAAGGTGGAGTCTGGCTCCCTTGAGGACGACTGGGATATGCTGCCCCCAAAGAAGATCAAAGACCCGGAGGCCAAGAAACCCAGCGACTGGGATGACAGGGCCAAGATTGACGATCCCAGTGACACCAAGCCAGAGGTAGGACACCGGCTTCATGTTTCCTGGACTGACCGGTCTGACTCTGAGATGTGAGGATAACTTTATCAGGCTAAAATAATCCTGTTGGTTCTCCTTCAGCTAGTCTGATTCTGTGGACACAGTTTTAGGATCAATTTGTCGATCCTGGATTAAGTTAACTTGAATACCACTGTTCTCTGTTAAATAAAGGCAAACTGAGAATTGTAAACATGATCTTCATGTGACTAGCTGAGTGCTGTGCCCTCCCAGTATACACTAGGACAGTGGATTTAAGGACCTCAGTCTCATTTCAATGTGTCCACAGTTAAATCAGTGTTGGATATTTAATGGTAAGATTTTTTCTGTCAGTATTGTCTGCATTGGACTGACTCTTTTTTGGGCACCTATCTTTTGTCAGCTCATCAATAATCAAATCAATCATGTCAGTGTTGTCAAAATGTTGAATATTTGAAATGGTTTCAGTACTCCGTCCACACTCTCAGTAGACGGGTACAAGCTGCACTTTCTCATTCTCTCCTCTCTCTGACAGCTAGTTGACACACCACTGTAGTGTCCACATAGCCCCGGCCTTTCTCACTCACTTTGTCTGGTCTTTTTCTCCTCATTAGTTTTATTGGCTCAATGTAGCTCTTTACAGAAAGCAAGTCCAGAACTTCTGGAAACTACTCTACAGCGCTAACACAATAAAGTAACAACAAAAACACAAAAAACACCTGAGGGACTGACACACTGACTTCTATAAAGAATTTGGAGTGGTTGGTGACAGCTTCCATTTCAACATCCATGAAGCATTAAAAGCTGTGATGAAGTTGTCCTGTTGTTGTCATTTGTCATTCAAAAGTAAGCTAATCCCCCTGAGTGCACCTCAGGCAGCAGTTTCACTTGTTAGGAAGAAAAACTTTGACTATGCTTAAAGGTTAAAGCTTAGAGGCTGCACAGTACAATGAACTGAATTTCTATTGTTTCTCAATATCTGAGTTATGTCAAAGTGAGAAACTCCAGTATCATGACAACACTAATCCATGTACAGTGCCCAGGTCATACTCCTCTTTTACGGTGCATACCATGTTGTAACCTTTTACCAATTAGAAGTTAAGCAGTAACTCCAATTCTACCGTCTTCCAGGACTGGGACAAGCCAGAGACCATCCCTGACCCTGATGCCAAGAAGCCTGATGACTGGGACGAGGATATGGATGGAGAGTGGGAACCTCCCATGATCACCAATCCAGACTATAAGGTATGGTTCTATAGCTAGAGCTTTTCTAGACAATAACCCATCCCATCACTTGTCGTAACCGATTGTGTTGTCTATGCAGGGTGAGTGGAAACCTAAGCAGATTGACAACCCAGACTACAAGGGAGCCTGGGTCCACCCTGAGATCGACAATCCGGAGTACACTCAGGACGCCACCATGTACAAGTTTGATCAAATCGGAGTACTGGGCCTGGATCTGTGGCAGGTAATGATTACTGCACATCCACTGAGTGTTGTAATAACTAAATTACATATATACTGAGCTGCTTTTCCTGTGTGGTAAAAATCCATGATACAGTGCAGTTGACCCAAATATTTGTTCATTCGGTTTTACTCAGATATGTTTGTGCGATATGATGGATAGAAAAACGTCTCTGTCTTCATGTTATGGTCTATCGTTTATTTGACGCTCTCTACGGTCATTTGAGCAACACTCAGCTTTCTTTGGTGCGGCAGAATGAGGAGCCCTTTGTTAAAAGCAGGACTACCTCTGCCACAAGGACGTGATTGGATAGTGAAATTCAGACGGGTAGAAAACCATAGTGTGCTAATTATACCAAATTTATTTATCCAAGTTACAGAAAACCACAGGGGTAACATTAGAGTTAGTCATGCCAGAGAGCCAATAAGAACACGTGGAATATTGACCTCTAAGGTGTGTTGATTTATAATCTGGAACCATCCATAGAGTAACGAGCCAGAAAACACTCCAGTCTAAATGTTGCTGCTAGCTTACAGCCTGTGAGTGGCACAGTGAATGAAGCCTTTTTTTTTTCTTCAGTCTGTAACTAGCTAACATTAACTGATGTGGTCGGTGATGATTGACTCGTGTGTGTGTGAACTTGCCATCATAGGACTGTTTAACTGTTGAGTGATTCTCATTCTCTGTTCAGGTCAAATCAGGCACCATCTTTGACAACTTCCTGATCACTGATGATGTCAAAGAAGCAGAGGAGTTTGGGAAGGAAACTTGGGGAACTACTAAGGTAGGACCATACTGCAAATACTGCATGTAGAGCCTCCTGTACACTGTAATGTGTATTCTAGAGTAATGTACACTTTTTTTTGTTCATTTATTGATTTTTTTTTTTGTTGTTTTTTGTTTGCTTGTTTATTTCATTCGTGTATGTGTAAAGTTTTGATGTTAACGTGATGAAGGGTCCCCTCAGTAGCTGAATGGTCACACCAATCTTACTGTTTGATTCCAAAGGTTTTATGTCATGTTTGAATAACAAGGAGAAATCATCGGGAACACAGTATGGCCCCAATTCATCATCCACATTTTCCAAAGAGCAGCCCAACTGTTAAGCTCATTGTATCCAGCATGCTTTAGGTGCTAAGTTGTCCCAGCAAGCACTTCAATCAGCAACAGTGTTATAGGACATCCACAACTATTGTAGCTCTCATCTTACAAGTGATTGTTAAAGCACGGCTCTCTCATAGCCTGCCTCTGGGATAAGCTAGTCGGTGTCTGTGATCTGTCTGTGGCTCTTGAATTTCAATTTGGACATTAGCTTGTCACAATACAACTCCTGAGAATGAGTCTTTAAAACTCTGTTCTTGGCATGAGATGGCAATGAATTCATGTCGTGAGTAAGTACACTGCATATAATGTGAATCTTTGAGTGGAGATACATAACATGACAAAAATACCTTTCTTGAATAAAAAACCCAGCTAAACCAAAAAGCAGCGTTCTACAGTGTGAGATAAATCAAAAGTGTCATGACCTCAACATGCCAGCAGTTATTTTGCATCAGTAGCCATCAAATGGTACTCAGCATCGTCAACGTAAGCATCGACTCTACTAACAGGACATTAAAACAGCCTGTCTTCTTGTCCCCAGGGACCAGAGAAGAAGATGAAGGAGGAGCAGGAGGACTTGGAGAGGAAACTGAGGGAGGAGGAGGAGAAGAGCAAGAAGGATACTGAAGGTGATGAGGAGGAGGAGGACGAGGAGGAAGACGGCGAGGATGAGGAGATAGAGGAAGAGGGCGAGCATGACGACGAGGTGGACGAGGACGCCGAGACGGACGGAGAGGAGATGGACGTCAAAGAGAAGGACGAGTTGTAGAGGAAAGGACTCACGTGGTGGACTGTGTGCTTCTCACTGCAGGTTCAAAGTAACAAGAGAAAATCAGAAAAAGCCCTATGGACTCTGGTCTTTCATACAGCAGCCTTTTATTCAGGTGTAGGGGCAGGGAGGGGTGACAGGTGGGGTCTGGTCAAGTTTCATTTTTGATTCCCTTGTTGCTTTTTTTTCTTAGCCCTCAAATTAGAGAAGGGAGAAGGGTTTACATGTTGTCTTTCCCTCTGTTTGTGCGTCTGCTTTGGTTGAGAATTTTCTAATTTAATGTGATTTACAGAACATGGGTGGTCCCATGGTGTGTGTGCATTCTGCAGTTATTCCAGAACCAATTCATTTTTATTATTGCTTGTCTAGTAAATTGGGGGTCTGTGATGTCTGGTTTGTGCACTTCTCTTTTTGCTATGAGATGTTGTTTTTTAATTGTCCCCCCTTCATAATTTATTCAATCATTACAACATGTAAGTTCCAAAACTTCTGATTTCAGTCATGCGTCTTAGGTGTGTGTGTGTGTGTGTGTGTGTGTGTGTGTGTGTGTGTGTGTGTGTGTGTGTGTGAAAAACAAAACGAAAACAAACTGTGATTTTTAAAATCCTAATTTTCTCATTGTCTGAATGAGTGACTGTCTCATAGGCACACACTGTTTGAGTTTCAGTGAATAAATTGAAGCTTCTCTCAACAAGCTGACTCCTGTTTTCAGTAGGTGTGGACGTGTCATTGTTGTCCATCACTGTGAGGGTATTGATTGGTTGATAGAAGGATGATAAAAACAAACACGGTGCTCCTGTGTATTTTCACTGGGATGTTTTCAGTTGTCATGGTATCGTTACAAGTGTGACACTTGTATACTTGTATAGATACCAAAGCAATCATCATTACATCTTTTGTGGAATATACTACAAGTTTAAATCCTTTTGACAGGTTCAGTCTTAGAAACTCTAATGTTTCACTAATTAAGCTCAATGCAAGGTAATAGTGGCTTTTTTCAGCTTTTTAAGCCACATCTCATAGCTTCCACCAGCAAATCCAAGTTTTCTTGATTGTCATTACTTGGGATCTAAATAAGGAAGTTAATGATAAAGGGTGGTTTTGTATGGGGGGAGATAGTAACCCTTGGCTCTGTACAAGGATTGTCTGTGAAGTCAGAGTTGAATGTCCTCCCTGATCTTTCCAAAGAATGAAGAGTTCCATCCATGGCATTGGTATGAAAAGGAGTATAGTAAGTTATATCATTTTGTCTAAAGAGAAGATTGAGCCTTTTGTATGAATTCATTCATTCATGATGTAGACATCAACCTGTAGACACTATATACATGTAAATACAGCTACAATGATTGAGTGAGTTGGGGTTCGGTGTCTTGCTCAAGGGCACCTGGGCAGTGCATAGTATACTTACAGTGTGTACTTACTGTTATATTTGTGACATATGGGAAATGTAAGAACTGAATGTGGTGATTTGAATGAGAAATGTATGCGTTCAATATCTTAAGGGAATTGTAATATCTTCAGGGAAATGCTTACGATGAATTTCAACATTTTGTCAGCAGTGATCCTTAGTTTTTGTGAATGAATTGTCTGGTTCATCACATCAGTCATACTGAGAGAAAATGAAGAACCGAGACATGAAGAAATCCACAAGATGACATGTTTTTAATTGGCTAATTGACCTGCGTTCTCCGAGAAGGAATATTCCGACGGCCCTGAAGGCGGCAGCGCGCTGTGCCCATTGACACAGTCAGTGTTATGCCCCGCCTCCAGCAGCAGATGGCGTGCTTGCGTAGCCCGCCGCGCGCTCCTCAGACAGCTGAGTCACACATACATTTAGACCCAGATAAATAGATAGAGCGAAAAATAACAGCTACAGGCGACAAACTACACCGATTTTGAGCCCAGCCGCCCCTGACACCGCTTCGAAAGATGCTGTCGATAACACTGAAGACCCTCCAGCAGCAGACGTTCAAAATCGAAATAGATCCAGAACTGACGGTGAGTGAAGTTAACGGGCTGAAGTAAACACGGTCAGGCCGGGAGGGCTGCCATACACACCGGAGCATACGGGAATGAGCGACGTTCACACACGACTGTCCGACTCCCGAGAGGAAACTGGGTGCTTATTTTTCTTATTAGAAACAGCCATGTTAGGGTGACCAAATGCGGTCAGGTGAATTATCAAAGCTTCAGAATCTCACAGTGACCGAGTTCACGTCAGGTAATGTAGTTACAATCAGCGCGTGTGAGACCGGAATTGAGCAACTTTCCCTTCAAGGTAAAAGCGTGACATATTTCCATCCCTTCAAAGCATCTGACAGTACAATATACTCATACTGAAAATAACATTACACAACAAAGTTTTATTTTCAATTGCTTCATCACAGCCTGTATCTCTTTGCAAGGTGTTCCCAGGACGCTAAACATTGTAACAGCGGAATGGTTTATGTTGAAAACGCCAACCGGAAATGTGTGTACTTTGTTGGGCCTTGACAGAGTTTGACCTGTTCAGTGTGTCACCATGAATGACGATGCAGTATTTGAAACTCTTTTCCTTCAGTGTTAATGCGGAGAGATGTTTGTTAGAGAAAACGAGCAAAACTGTTCAGATTTGACTTATCACGCACTGGGCGACTTGGGCTCCTTTTATATGAGCTAATACAAAGTGTTGAGGTGACTCCCAATGATCGCAGCAGTCTGGCACTTCCCAGCAGGGTAAATAACAGGGAGCTGCTGTGACCTGTTAAGATTTCAGTTTTTAGACTTTCTGGTGACATACTGACATACAACACAGAAGTGTTTTTATTGTGCTGGCTCATGAAGTGGAATTTCATCAGACTTATATGAAACACAGGCACACTTGATTATTTCACTAATGATGCTCTCTGTTATTGTATATTTTTACTAAACATGGTAGGTTTTGTAATTTTGAGGATAGACACTAATTTAACCCTGGTATAATTCTGCAATGATTTAATTTACACAAACACTTGTAAAAACACTGGTATATAAACTGTCAGATCTCTCTTCTGAACACGGATACATTTCCATAACATGATGGGATGGTGTTTCATTTTCATTGACACAGTTACATTTGAAATAGTTTCAGTCATTTTCCCAGTAATGTCAATGTTTCATCTGTTGATTGTTGTCAGGTGGAAGCCCTGAAGGAGAAAATAGAGGAGGTCAGAGGAAAAGATGCATTTCCTGCTGTGGGACAGAAGCTCATATATGCAGGTGAGCCAGAGTCAAGTGAAGTTACTTAACAAGTCATTGCAGTATTGTTTGATTCTGTTCTACATTTCCCAATTCTGTGAATTATCCTAAGTTCAAAAATCATGTCATAAATATTTTCCCTTATGTTGTTTCTGCTTGACTGTCACAGGCAAAATCCTAAATGATGACACCCCACTGAAGGAGTACAAAATCGATGAGAAAAACTTTGTGGTGGTCATGGTTACAAAGGTTAGTGTCTCTTCAGATAGTTTTTTCAGTACCTCATACTCACCACTCTCCTCCTTTAATTAGATATTTCCAATCACTTTTGCTTCTCTGTGTATGATTGCAGTTAAGGTTGTGTCATTTGTAGTCAGTGCTTCCCCCATTGATGTTTACATTGAAAACCTTCCAGCAGCTCAAAGGTCTTTCCACTCATGTTATGCTTTTAATTTCAAACTTCCATCCATCCATTCGCTTCCCCTTTTCCAGGGCTGGGTAATGGGAACAGGCTAAGCAAGGTAATCTAGACATCCCTCTCCCCAGCAATGCATTCTAGCTCCTCAGGTGGGACACTAAGGTGTTCTTAAGCCAGAGATGATTTAATTACTTTAATCTACACAATATTGGTGTGGTGTATGGGATAGTATGAATATTGATTTGAGTTTGGCTCGAAGATTTGCAACAATTCTGTGGTTGGAGCCACATTCACAGGAGAAATTTAGCTAGTTTGCAAAAGAAACACTTGTGTTACTTGGTGCCTCTGTTGCTGGCTGGTGGAGAGCCAAGCATTGTACTCTTTCCAAACTAACTAAAGGGAAAGGCCACAGTGGCATGAGTCCCAGTGAAACAG
Organism: Terapon puta; assembly: GCA_028564955.1. Lineage (NCBI taxonomy): Eukaryota > Metazoa > Chordata > Actinopteri > Centrarchiformes > Terapontidae > Terapon > Terapon puta. The sequence goes on along the minus strand of JAOXYL010000105.1, from coordinate 524,227 downwards.
TATATGGAAACCATAGAAGCAGTACTTAGATTTCACAGCAGGTAACCATTTGTGACATTATCCTGATGGTAAAAATGGTAAAAAATTACTGCATATGCATTGGAACAACTGTTGTTGTTGGTAAGTGGCCCTGGTGTAATATCCAAAATGCTCTCATGGGTATCAATATGTAGAAAAAGGGCAGGGAAAAAGAACTCATTCTACAGACAATAAACATTTTCAGTGACCAGCTGTTCAGTATTATGTCAACATTTGATTTTGTTGTGCTCTGCAACACAAAAGCTTGTTTGGACAGTAGTATGTGTCACATCTGTCTGAAGATGCTCTCAGTGTGTATCACAGTAAGTACCATTCAAAACACTACTACGCTAGTCTCCTTAGCAGTTGAACATTTGCTTAGATAAAAGTCCATAGATAAAATGTTTAGGGGTCAAACAAAAAAAAGTTTGCATGGAAAAAGCTGCTATTCCTTTTCAGTGCAAAGGAGGAACACCTCTTCTCCGAGCTCCCTCCAGATGTCTGAGCTTCTCACCCTGTCTCAGGGTAAAGCGAACTCATTTCGGTCACTTGTATCCATAATCTCATTCTTTTAGTCACTATCAAACTATGGCCATAGGTGAGGGGTTGAATATAGATTGACTGGTGAATTGAAAACTGAGCTCAGCTCACTTCAGCTCTCTCCTCACCATTATGATCCAGTTCACCCTCACTACTATGTTTATCTGGTCTGCCCAGTTGACAGCTCTGCTTCTCTCTTCACCTGAGTGCCCAAAACATATGACTGCATATCTGATGATAAGGCCACAAAGTCACTTAACGACCTTTGAGTGCTCTAGTACCAGGTAAACTTCAGCCTATGTTCAAATATGGTATTTGTTGTGGCCTATCCATATCTAGCACAGAAGTCCAATAACAAAGCACCGCTCAGGTTAAGACCAAGCAGGCCAGTCATAACCATCACACCTCTCCAGATTTCTCAATCATTACCCACATGAGCATTGAACCCCCCCCAACAAAACTACCAGGATACCACCCAGCAAGAATGTCTGCTACAGTCTGGTTCGTATGCACAAAAAACAGAGCCTCCAGTATACAACTTGCAGCCATATGGAATAAACATTAAGGCAGTCATCTGTGAACTTAGCATCCCCACACCTGTCCACTGCCTCTCACCTTGAGCAACTCCAGAAAAGGAGAGAGTCCAGCTCCTCTCTAGTTGGATTACAGAAGCAGCCCTGTGTGGAGGTGAGGCCAGCTATACCTGGTCAGCTCCTGCAACAACTCTGGTTCCTTTCGTACCAAAGAGGTGATGCCCCATGTTCGTAGCACTAATCTTGATGAGTGGAGTCTGCCTGCAAGTTCCCTGCCCCCGTCTGCCCAACTGGCATCACACTAAACTCACTCTGGGGAGCCCTTTAGGTCAGGCCCCATGGACTATGATCCGACCACCAGATGCTCACCAATGAGCTTCCCCTCTGGGTCTGGCTTCAGCAGGGTGTCCTGCTCTCCCTACTATAGGCAAAGGTACTCCTCTTTGACCATTTCACTGAAGTGTTTTCTTCTGGACCCTCCCCTGGGCGCGCTTTGCCTTTGGAGACCCTACCATGGGCTACTGCCCTAGACAACATAGCTTCCAGGGTCACAGGGACGCACAAACTCCTCCACCACATTAAGGTGGCGATTCTTGGATTAAAAACACGTATTTGAATTTCAAGAACGATGAAGATTGCATATAATATTAATTTTCTCCCATCAAAAATAGATACAGGGTTTAGGAAATGGAAAGAAAAAGACCAGTTTCTGTTGGATTAGTTGGAGAAGATCTAATGTCTTTTGAACAACTTCAAGACAAATACAGTTCTAGTCCATGACTTTTTTAGGTACCTATGGTTGAGGCACTACTTACAGACACAAAGAGTGGAACAAATTGAAGGCCTTACCATCTAATATAGAAAGCCTTTTATTTAACAATTAAGGGACTAGTTAAAAAGATCATATCATACATTTACAAAATGCTACAAGAAGAGTCAGAGGACAATAGTTTATATATCAAGGAGAAATGGAAACTAGAGGTGAATACTATCATCACAGATGAAGATAGAATTACCGTAATTTGTGTAAAGAAGGACACAGAGCAACAAGCAGTCCTACATTGACTGGAAAGTTAAGATGAGATATTTTAGGATTCCCCTTCTTGCTTCTAAATTTGGTAACACCTCTAATCAGTGGGGCTGTGGTCGGGTAGGAGATCACATCCATATTTTTTGGGACTGTCCAAAATGATCAGAATTCTGGCAAAATATAAGAAAAGATATGAAAAAATGTTTAAACTTAGAGCTACCATTTGAATCAGCCTGTTTTATATTGGGAATCACACCACACAATATAGAAGATGGAAATAAAGAGGTATCATTAAGATTCCTTCCTTTAGTTGCCAAAAAGATGATAACAGCCAAAGCCACAGCCCCCCACAATAGCACAATGGAAGCTAAGAGTGAAAGAAGTTTATAATATGGAATTTATAACTGCAAAATCTACATTAAGAACAGAGTGTTTTTGAATAAATGGCTCCCAATCCATGATTTTGTTCTTTCAACGGAGTTAATTGGCTATGTATGAATATGAAGACATGCATGTTTATATGCTGATCGGATTTTGACTTTATGTAGACCTCTTTCTGTATATTTTTTTGTATGTTAACAAATTTAACTGGAGGGCAATGTGCTCTGTCTGAGCTTTACATTGGACACGGTAGCGTTAACCTTTTTTTTTAATTTTTTATTTTTTATTATAGAATAATGTTCACAGACTGTATATGGATATATGTAAATATATGAATAGTAATAAGAAGAAGATATGTTTATATGTTAATGAGCATTTGACTGCAATTGTAAGAACTGTATTTTTGTTAAACTGAAATAAAGGTCTCCATAAGTAAAAAAAAAAGTATTGGAAGAAGTTTCTGTGACAGTAGTACCAGTTAAAACAAATTAAAAAACGAAACTGTTGAAAGTAATTAGTGAAAGAGAAAAGTATTTCTGTGAAAAAGAGAAACAGCAGGGCAGCACAGTGTTGTTATGACACAGGCACCGATTGTTTTTGTTGAATGTTTTGTGGTCTTATTTGAACTCCGATTAGCTCAACTTGCTTTTTTGTTGTCCCTCCACTTGTCTCTTTGCAGCATTGCTTAAACTAGCATCTAGTTTGCGGGAGGAGCATCCTTGTTATGCCTAATATGTACTAACGTGTTGGCTTGAGATCATTCAAAACAACAGAAATGGAACTTTCACTTGATTGGTTTTGGCAGTTCTTTGACTTTTGTGTTGATTTTGACAGAAGTTCCCTCCACCTCATTTCCAGCTTTGCCAGAAGTAGAGTGGGTGTCAACTTCACTTAGCAGCTGTAGTGCTGGTGGTCTGATCCCAGACAGCCCTGACTCCCTGTAGGGTCGGTTTCTGTCAATACACAGGTTGGATCCAGTGCTGCCACTGGCCATCAGCCAGTTGTGCTAGGCGTCTTAGGTAGATTCTATGTATAGGAAACACTGTTTTTAAGTTAATTAACCAACAGCAAGATATAGCGTGGTTGTAAGGAAAACCAATGTTACCCATTTGCATTACTAAAATCTCCACAATCATACAGCCATGGACTGAATAGAATAAATATCATCTGTGACTTTTCCGTCATGATCTCAAAATGACAATGCATGGCACAAAGCAAGTATATCAGCAACCTACCCTAACTAAGTACAGTGTATGGAAATAGCTGGTCCTCCCTCTGTTGATCTTGTTTGCTTGTGTGGGTCATAGAACCATCAATGTTAAACTTTTACAGGTTTTCAGATACAGAAACTAAACTAAAATATCTCAGGGATGAGGGTTATCAGTTATTGTAGAAACCCTCTCATATGTTTATGGTTTATAACAGTCCTTTAACTGCAAACAGCCTTAATTTGCCATTACTTGAGAACAAGCTTTTATTTGGGTCCTCATCTTAGGTGGAGAGTGGTGAGTTATAGTACTGATATGGCCTCACTGTTGAACTTAAGCTTGTCTTATCTAGTTGAGTGAAATGAATGATGTTGTGCTTTTATCTGTCAACACCACTAGTGAACAATTGTCATATGTCTTTTTAGCCTAAACCAGCCCCTCCTCCACAAGTAGCCCCTCAGCCAACTCCCCAACCAGCTGCATCTCCAGCTCCAATCCCAGCCTCAGGCCCAGCAATGGCCTCTGGTCCTACACAAGTGCCCTCAACTCCTACTCATGTGGCGTCTGCACCCCCACCTGCCCCAGTGTCGGTGCCCCCCTCAGACACCTCAGTCTCTGAAAACACCCTGCCAGCTTCTACTGAAGCAGCAGCAGCAGCAGCTCTGGACTCTAACTCAACCCCACACTCAGCTCCAGGTTTGACTTCAGCTGCTACTCTAGCCTCTGCCCCAGCTCCAACTCCAGCTCCAACTCCAGATCCAACCCCAGCTCCAGCTCCAGCTCCAGCCCCAGCCCCTGAAGTTGTTCACCCATCCTCTATCCCTGCAGACCGCCCCAGCCCCACTGCACAGCCAGAAGAAGAACCAAGGGAAGACATTGAGAACCAACCATCTGCCACTGCACCAGTCCACTCTTCTGCCTCCAGGTTGGATGGCACCTGTGTTTGCCTTCACTGACAGTTAACCTGGTGTAGATGGTTAATTTTCCCTGAACAAGTTGAATAAATAGAAATGAATAAATATAAGAATGCTTGATCGTAAAATAAGATTTATCCTGTTCGTTGCAAGTTTGCACTTTGGCGCAGATTATTATAATAACTTTTCAGAAATTTTCTGTAGCTCCACCATCACATAAACTTGAGGAGCTAGATGTAAATACTGAATACTTTATGACTGTCTACTTGTATTTAATTCAATTAAGCAAACGTTAACATGCTAGATTAAGATGGTGAACATTGTAAACAGTATATCTGCTAAACAGTAGGATATTGTCATCGTTGCTGTGAGCATGTTCCCAGTCTGACATTAGCATGTAGCTGACTAATGCTTCACAGAGTAAGGTAGACTTCTTGTCTTGATCATCTGTTCAAATAGATGCTTTCTGTAATTGTTTGGGTTTGCTATGTTGATTAATTTTTTCTTTTGTTAATTTCTCTCAAAGCCTTGTTGATGAACTAGGTTTGCTTGAAGAGGCGGCATCAATACTTGGTAATACATTTTTCTTTCCTCTATTTTAAATGAAAAACATACCAGTGTACAGTGGATATATTTAAATTTCCAGACCATTTGGCATTTTGAAGTGTGTTGAGTTCTTAACTGGACGTCAGATGTCCTGCATTTTTTTTTTAGAAATGATGCAGTGCATTTACATGCATTAAAGAAAGTTAATTTCTCCAATAATCTATTTAGGGGAATGCAGATTTCTTTTCCATGTATACATGGTATTGCTTTTCAGATGGACTCTTTACATATGAACTTGTACAGGACACACAGAGACAGCAGAGTAGTTTCTTGTAGCAATGTGTTTAAAATAATTTTATCTAATTTAAAATCAGATTTGAATTAAAATTAATGCAAGGTAGCTCCTCAAAATCCAAATAAGTCTCTTTTCACTGTTGAACATTTGACTTTTCCCTGTGAAAAGCTGGGCTCAATGTCATTGTTTCACCCAGCTTCCACTAACTTAATCTGTCTCTGTCCTGTTGTTTTTTCAGTGACAGGTCCAGCTTATGAGAACCTAGTGTCAGAGATTATGTCCATGGGATACGAGCGGGAGCAGGTAGTTGCTGCTCTCAGAGCCAGTTACAACAACCCAGACCGAGCAGTGGAATATCTGCTTATGGTGAGATGTGAACCAGCCCATGCACTTTATTCCCAGCCCTGTCTGGCACTGTACTCTGTAGTGTGTAGTAATTTTATCATATATTGTAGGGGATTCCAGCAGAGGCCAGTGATCTACCACCGCAGGAGCCAGTTAGACACAGTGCACCATCCAACCCCCCCACACCTACTACGCAACAACCTCAACAGCCTCCAACAGCCTCAAACAGTAAGAGCATGTTTATTCATTATTACTTCATTAGATAGGTCTTAATTTCAGGATGTTTCATTGCTTGTTTCCACCACAGGAAAATTCATCAGAATACGGGAAGTGCTTTGGGATCTGTTTTTATAAATCTTACATGCATTTTGGAGGAACTATCTAGATTTCATTCTCAAAGTAGTAGTACTTCCACATAGGTCATGAACTGTCAACATTGAGTTTGCATTGCTAAATTTGGCTCACTGATCAAACACTATAGGCTGCAACAACATGTACAAATCTGGATTTAAACAGTAAACAGCATGTGTTACCACTAGTATCACTTTAGAACTAAATACAGACTTTACTTGTAAACTCACAAAATAATCTTAACCCAAATTTTCACTGACAACTTCCCTCCTGAGTTATTATGGAATTATTTGTACACAGTCATTTCATGTTCACTTGTTACAGCAGCTCAATAGACAATACAAATAATAGATGGCCTACAATATATGAATAAAGAGATTGTAGTGACAGAGGAGACAGATATTGATGCAGACAGCATTGTTACAGTATGTTGTATATGTCTCAGAGTTCTACTGAAACTGGGAGAACTGCTTAAAGCACCCACTGTGTCATGCCGGGGGTGAGAGGTGATTTCCATGTTCCATTCAACTTAGCCAACATCTTCTTCTTACCTACATCGTACATAGTCCAGAGGGCAACCCACAACAGAACTAGCCATCTTTACCAGTTTCTTGACTCTTTCTGTCCCTTTCTGCATATCTGCACTGCAGATTGCAGATCCACCATAAAATGTCTTCACCAGCGTCCTGTACACGTCAAAGAACCTCAGTCTCTCCAGCAGGTGAAGATGACTTTTGCCCTGGTTTTACCAAAACATCTGTGTTGTCAGACCAGTCCAGTTTATTGTTGATGTGAACACATCTGTAGGTCTCCACCATCTCCATGTCCATTCTCTGGTGGTTCACCGGTGCAGTCAGGGGTTTCGTCCTGCAGAAGTCTATGACCATCTCCTTTGTCTCACTTGTGTTGATGAGAAGGTGGTTCTGCCCACTCTTGTCAAGAAAGTTCTTGATGATGCCCTCATATTTGTGTCTGTTCTTTTCTGATACACAACTGATGATGGCTCTGTCATCAGAGAAGGTGGCAGTGGCCTGTGTTGTGTCTGACGTCTGATGTATGGAGGGTTGGTGAATGGACAGGAAGAGAACACCATCCCCTCAGGTGTCCTTGTGCTGCAGACCACCACATAAGACACACAGTCATGAAGTCTCATGTACTGTGGTCTGTTAGTGAGGTGGTTGGTGGTCTAGGCGGTCAGCAGTCCACTCCCACTCCCACTCCCATCAGCTTCCCTCTGAGCAGTGATGGTTGGATAGTATTGAAAACGCTAGAAAAGACAAAAAATATGACCCTCACTGTGCTCCCAATGTTCTCCAGGTGTAAGAAGGATCTGTGTAGCAGGTAGATGACGTCGTCATCCACCCTGATGCCAGCCAGGTAGGCGAACTACAGGGGGTCCAGTTTTGGGCTCACCACGGGGCGGAGACGCCTGAATAAGAGTCTCTCGATGGTCTTCATCAGGTGAGAAGCTAGGGCCGCAGATCTGAAGTGGTTGAGCTCCCTGCAGTGTGTAGTCCCTGGCACTGGAACTGCACAGCAAGTTTTCCATATCGTTGGGACCTTGTCCAGACTGAGGCTCAGGTTGAAGATGTACTGAACCACGTGACAGAGCTCGTCCACACGGTCCCTGAGCAATCTGGAGCTGTCTGTGAAGGCCACAGGATCTGATTCATTCTCTGATTCTCTCACTTCTTATTTTCATTCTAATTAAACCATTCAGTGACACTCCCCTCCCACGTTGTCATCCTTGAAGAGACTCCTCTCATAAGGACAGATTATTTCATCATAGACAAAGGTGAACAGTCACAACAACTTAATCACTATTTTCCATATTTATTTTCCAGAATCTGTGCATATAACGCTACTGAACTCTCCTCTGTGCATTCATCTCTGTAACAAGAGCTTTATGCAATACTATAATATCCCTCTCTTTGTAATTGGCAGTGGACTGTTCTTGCTGATCACATCCAGCACTTACATTCACAGTCACCCGAGGAAGAGTTTTTCCTCTGTTTTTCTTCATGCTCATCAAGTGTGCACTTTCTGACCCTGTTTACTGATGCCTTTCCTACAAATCTAAATTATGTCAGATGTCACTTTAGTTGCCGTTCCTGTAGAAACAAGAGTTAGTTGAGCTTGATGTCACTGAAGCTGCTGCCATCGGAGCCCCAACAATGAATCACTCAAAATCACTCCTTTCTCTGGCCACCTTGATACAAAGTCATTATCAGCTAGGCCTGCTTAGCATTTTCATACATGGCTCAGAGTATGATGGGTTGTTGCTTAATTGTTGCATACAGTTTACATGTGTGGAAGCATCAGCGTTCCTTTGTCTCTCTACTCATGTATTCAAGTCACTCCTTGGATTTCTTACACGTCTGTATAACTTTTGGATCTAAATCTCAGGAAAGAGTGTATTTCTAGGACTGGAGCACTATTTGGATATCTGTCCATGGTTATTTTCAATGTTGGGATTCAGATATTTGTTTTTTTTTTAGGTGCGTTGATTGATTCCTGACATCAACTCATGTATAATGCATTACCAGCTGAGCCTTCCACTTTAAGGAAGGTGGCCTTGGGTGGGTGATGTTTGTATGTGATGCCATCTGGCAGGTTTGAGAGCCCCTCCTGTGTGTAGAAAAAGTAACTGTATGTACAGCAGACACCATGAAGCACATGCCTTCATGGGTTGTTAGGTTAACTAATAAACTCAGGCTTAAGTAAAGCAGTCATGAAAAGGCCCATGTATTGTATTCGCTACATGTGAACAAGTGAATATAGCACCTGCTTTATGCAATTTATCATGATGTCTCCCAACCGTTTTTGAGAGCAGAGATTGCCCTGACTGTTGGCCAGGTGCAAGTTGTTATTGGAATGGGGAGCTTCAGGCTAGGTTAGTTAACTTTGGGATTACACCATTATACCTGTTAGGTAGAATCTGCTCCATTTTCAAGGCATCTCAGCTGGCACAAAGCCAGATGGCCCTCTCAGTTCAGCTGGCAAAAGTGCTGTGAATGCCCACTTTCACTTCTCCTCCTGCCAGCAAATGATTCCCCTCCATTAAATAACTGTTTTCTGCCTTCACTGTTTGTTCATCACTTCTCTCTGGATTGTTACTGGCTGCAGGTAAAGGAGGGCACCTTTTGTGGGAAAATGCTGCTAAAGGAAGTGAGACTGAAAGCTCTTTCTATTGGCTGACCTTTCCTCCTTTGTCAGATATTTCTTTCAGTGACTGTTTGAAAAGATACTTTCTCATCTGATTATGTTGTGTCTATGTACTCTTTTTGTACTCTTATCAAAAAATATTCTCTTATCAAATCAAATTTATTTAAAGCCCAAAATCTGTACGTATAACACTAAACAACAGCAGTGACCAGCTTGGCCCCTCCCCAGCAGGGTCAGTGTCTGGCAACCAGCCTTCCTCTGCTGGAGGAGGCTCTGTCTCCACAGGGAACCCCTTGGAGTTTTTGAGGAACCAGCCTCAATTCCAGCAGATGAGACAGATCATCCAGCAGAACCCAGCCCTCCTACCAGCCCTGCTGCAGCAGCTCGGCAGAGACAACCCACAGCTGCTGCAGGTACCACACCGTCACACTCAGCACGCAACTGATTTCTTTCAGGGATTTTGCTTTTTCAAATGTAACTGTCAACAAGGCACAAAGTAAGTTTGTGAAAAAAAGTGTTTGTCATGCAGGTCTGGGAATTAAAATGAGACAAACAAGTGAAAATATAACATATGTAACCATAAGCATGTACCACACAAGTACTTTACACTTACAACACAATGTTAATTTTTTTATTTTTTGATGATTTGAAAAATAGTGAATGTAGATAATTGAGTAAAATTATATTCCACTATAATAGCGGCAGAAATGGATTCTACTGAAATGTGTCATGAAAGCATCAACATTCAACATAAAATATATATTCAATTAAAATACATAAGAAGTTATATAATAAGTAATTATAAAATGAAATAATCATTTGTTTGATTAGGAAAGATTTTGTAATGCTTCTTACACAATCATGGAGGTCAGTTTAACATCTATCATGTCTTAGTGTATAATGATCCAAAACAGCCATCAGCTGGGACTGGGAACATGTATATTAGCTTTAGCATAGATGGTAGTATTCATACTGTTTGTTTGTGATCACTTGTAGCAAATCACACAGCACCAGGAGCGTTTTGTGCAGATGCTGAATGAGCCACGAGGTGGAGACACAGGAGGAGAGGGTGCTGAGGCCCAGGGGTCACCACACACCAACTACATCCAGGTCACCCCACAGGAGAAGGAGGCCATTGAGAGGGTCAGTTAGCAGCATCTGTAATAAGTCCCGTTGGTTTTCTGGATAATTGCACAGCACAGGGGTACCACTTTACTTAATTATTCTAAACTTATTAGATAGAAGCATGATAGAATATTTCTTTTTCTTTTCTTTGTCCTTTTCTTCTTATTATTTTTATTTTCAATAATATATTGGATTCTCCAAACTGTTTTAACATTTACCCTAACCAGAGCTATTAAAAACTAATGAAGCATTATTCTCTTAATCTCTCCGAAATATAACATATTTTTAATGTGTATTCCTATATCATGTTGTGATGTTTTTACATGTACTTGTTAGTGGGTGTGCCCTTACCAGCAACTGTCTCCTATACAGTACTGGTGTGTGTAACATGAACACGTGCTGTTTTCTAGTTAAAAGCACTGGGCTTTCCTGAAGGCTTAGTCATCCAGGCTTACTTTGCCTGTGAGAAGAATGAGAATCTGGCTGCCAACTTCCTGCTACAGCAAACATGGGACGACGAGTAAGCAACCGTCACCTGACGCGTCACCATTCAACAGAGGGCTACAGATTGGATGACAGCGCTACACAAGGTCCACCAGGTTGGAGCAGGGACAGGAGAGGACGAGGACAATTCTTTTCATGCCGTGTGACTGTGGCCTGATGGTGGTGATGATGAAGAAGACAGGCTGTTCATGCTGCCTACTCTCCATACTGCTGTGATGATCATCATAGGAGCTCCCACTGAGCTGTGCCTCACTGCTGCTACATCATTACTGCTGCCGCCTGTGCCGAGTGATCAGACTGAAAGACGTTGTGCCAGAGAATATGCTGCAGTCTGCATCACCTTCACAGGCCAACAGGTTTTTATTTAAGGGGTTTCCTCTGCTGCCACTCACAGGCTAGAGCATGTGTTAAACTTAGACTACTGTACATATACACTGCAGAGTGTATCTGGAGTGTATATATAGATAATAAACACACATTTTCACTGTGTGCGTTTGCAAACCCTTCTTGTTGGATTTACCTGAAAATGTGATGCAAACTGTTGACTTTACTGTTTGAGAGCTAGCATTGCTTTATATTAAAGTTCAGATTTGAGTCTCTAGGTTTCTTTTACCCTTGATTACTCGAAATATCTCAGAATTTGAACAAATGTGCTCATCAGGTGGAATTTTAACCTTTATTTAAGTTATGTCCATGTAAAATCAAAACTGAAATTGCAGCTGGAGTATTTAAAGCTTTGCCAGAAAAATAAAAATTTGATGAAATGTTTATAATGGGGAAAAATCTAAAACATTCAAAATTATAATGTAAAGAATTCCAGCCACTTCAGTCGAAATCTTTTAAAAGATTTTTGAGCAAACTTTATTTACTAATTATTTTACTTATTAGTTTTGTCTTGACTTAAAAATGAAAGATTTTGACTTGGTGTCTTTTAATTTAGTTAGGGTTGATTATGAAGAGCCATGTAGCATGCCTTGTGAGATAAATATTTTACTTTTTAAGAAAAAATGTCTTATTTTTTCGATATTTTCTTGACTTTATCATCCACCTCCTACTTTCAGATAACTGGTTAATGTTCAGTTGGTGTGGGAACACATTCCCTATGCATTTAAAAGCTGGAGGAGTGTGAGCCGTTGCTCTGCCATGCCTTATGGGTTGTTAAAGAAATGAAATGGTGTTATATAGTGACAAATCAAAGGACAAACCACCATAAATTGTCTTAGTTTTTGTCTCACATGCCTCCAGAACAGCTTTAGGTCTCCTTGTCACTGATTCTCCAAGAGTGTGAGCTCTCCTGGAAGGTTAGGGACAGGATTCATCATTTGGTGTTTGTTTTATGGTGGAGGAGAGCTCTGTCCAACACGTCGCTCCAAAATCTCCCAAAATGTCTTGGGTTGAGATGTGGTGCCCGTGAAGGCCACAACATCTGATTCATTCATTTTCATCCTCATCATTCAGCGAGCCCTCATACTTTGTGGATTCATGATGTGAGGAAGAGAACTGTTTCTTGACAGGATTTGATGTGACCAGTTATTATTTCAGAGGTGGACTAAGAAGAAACTTGAATTGGTGCTAGAAGCCAAAACAAAGTCCTTTTGAATCTTTCAGCATGTGTGTGTAGTCTTTCTCCTTTTTATTGTGGTTGAACTGGAAATGACTGGAGGGATTGTCTTACATTATACACAAGGTCTAAGCTTTAGGGGAAGGGCCCTGTGACGAGCTGTGGGGTGCATGGTACAGCTGCAGTCAGCCTGGTGGGGGTGGGGGTGGGGTGATGAAAGCGCTGTCACCACTCTGTCAGTGTTCTGTGTTCGTTTGGAGTCCATAAGAAAACTTCCAACCACCCACTGAGGTTCTGCTGAATAGTTGTGAAAATTCTTTTGTTTCAGCATTGTGTAAAATAAACGGCTTTTACAAAGTGTCTGGGAGCAGGTGGTGTTTTATCATCTTTACCTGACAGTCTCTGACTTTGGGACTGTCCCCTGAGCCCACATGCCTCAGACCAGATTACAGGTTTCTCCAAAGAACTTTCTCCTTTCTTATCGACCTGTGAAACTCTTTCTTCTTCTCACACAGCAGTGTCAAACACCAGACTGACTGACTGACTGACTGACTGACTGACTGACTCACAGACAGACTGACTGAATGACTCACAGACAGACTGACTGACTCACAGACAGACTGACTCACAGACAGACTGACTGACTGACTGACTGACTGACTCACAGACTGACTGGCTGACTGACTGACAGACTGACTGAATGACTCACAGACAGACTGACTGACTGACTGATTGACTGACTGACTGACTGACTGACTGACTCACAGACTGACTGACTGACTGACTCACAGACTGACTCACAGACTGACTGACTGACAGACTGGCTGACTGACTCACAGACTGACTGACTGATTGACTGACTGACTCACAGACTGACTGACTGATTGACTGACTGACTGACTCACTGACTGACTGACTGACTGACTGATTGACTGACTGACTCACAGACTGACTGACTGATTGACTGACTGACTCACAGACTGACTGACTGACTCGCTGACTGACTGACTGACTGACTGATTGACTGACTGACTCACAGACTGACTGACTGACTGACTCACAGACTGACTGGCTGACTGACTGGCTGACTGACTCACAGACTGACTGACTGACTGACTGGCTGACTGACTCACAGACTGACTGACTGGCTGACTGACTCACAGACTGACTGACTCACAGACAGACTGACTGACTGATTGACTGACTGACTCACAGACTGACTGACTGACTGACTCACAGACTGACTGGCTGACTGACTCACTGACTGACTGACTGGCTGACTGACTCACAGACTGACTGACTGGCTGACTGACTCACAGACTGACAGACAGACTGACTCACAGACAGACTGACTGACTGACTGATTGACTGACTGACTCACAGACAGACTGACTGACTGACTGACTCACAGACTGACTGACTGACTCACAGACAGACAGACTGACTGACTGACTCACAGACAGACTGACTGACTGACTGACTCACAGACTGACTGACTGACTCACAGACAGACTGACTGACTGACTGACTCACAGACAGACTGACTCACAGACTGACTGACTGACTGACTTACAGACAGACTGACTGACTCACAGACAGACTGACTGACTGACTGACTCACAGACTGACTGACTGACTGACTCACAGACAGACTGACTCACAGACTGACTGACTGACTGACTTACAGACAGACTGACTGACTCACAGACAGACTGACTGACTGACTGACTCACAGACTGACTGACTGACTGACTCACAGACAGACTGACTCACAGACTGACAGACTGACTGACTTACAGACAGACTGACTGACTGACTGACTCACAGACAGACTGACTGACTCACAGACAGACTGACTGACTGACTGACTGACTGAGCTGTAATGATTGGCTGTGAAAATCTCATGCTGAAGTAAAAAATGGACCATGGGCATACAGCAGAGGTTGGGTCTGTGTGTGATGTAGCTGAGCAGCCCAGGACGTGTGTGTGTGTGTGTGTGTGTGTGTGTGTGTGGGAGAGAGAGAGAGAGAGAGACGTAGCTCGGAATGGGAGGGGGAGAGGGAGGGGCGCGTTCCCGCAGCAACAGGGAAGATGGCAGCCCTCACATCTCTCACCCAGGTAAAGATGCAGACGTTTACCACTCTTCATCTCTGCTCAGGTCTAACGGAGTTTTCACCGTGATGCCGTGTGTTTCATTCATGAGGAGATGTGTCTTATTCCATCTGACTTTGACTAAGTCGTCCGCTCGCCGTGGACTGAGTGTAGAAATAAGGCAGTCAGCTGGCCGAATAAGGCCTATTGCAGTACCGTTAGGTAGCGGGTTGTTAGCCTCCCCCGGTCCTAGCAGCTATTTCCCTGCGAAATAACACAGAGTTAATCCAGTAATTACACATGCGAAGCTAAGAAGCACCATTAGCATCGTATCCACAGTCAGGGACACGTCGGCCAGCGCACATATCACACACTGAAAGCACCAGAAACGGCGATAACGTCCAGTCCTTTAGCTAGCAAACCTTAGCTCGGCTAGCTTGATGCCAGGCAGCAGAGGATGGAGATAAAGTCGCCGCTGAGGTTAGACAGACACACACACTTAGCCTCCGGCCTCAGCTAACCCGGGCTAACTCCTGACTGGTGCTGCTGAGGTGTGTCTGTGCTCAGGGCCTGAGCATCATGTTATCATGTGTAATCATGCTGCTGTGATATCTCCTCACTGACAGCGAGCAGCAGAATGACCGAGACAGTCCAGGTTTAGTCAGAGCTGTGAGTGAGAGCAGCTCATCAGCTCCCTCTGAACATCCCTCTGTCCCTGTGTATGTCAATGTTACCTGGACCTGTGTCAGCAGGAGAAACCTTGGTGCAGTAATACTCTCTCTTTGCCACAGCTGTCGAGTGGGAACCCTGTATATGAAAACTTTTACAGACAGGTAAGGTGATGAAGTCTTCTGCCTTTAAATGTTAAGACAAACTGCCATGGAAAAAAGTGACACAGTTCACAAAGAGAAAGATCACGATGGTGGGAAAATAAAAGATGTAGATACACCACAGTGCACTGACACTGACGTGTGTCTTTGCTTTATTTATTTATACTGCATCCTTCTCTCATCTGGTCATTTTATTTGATTTATTTTATCCTTTATTCTTCTAGTTTGTTGTTTTTAAAATGCAACGTTATTTCAGTCTGCAGTGCATCTCTGATGTTATGTTTGAATGACAGTAAAAGTATCTGAATCTGAATCTGGATCTGCCAGGTGGATCCTGGGAATACAGGGAGAGTCGGACCAACAGAGGCTGCCTTGTTCTTAAAAAAATCTGGACTCCCTGACATTACATTGGGAAAGGTAAGTGGTAAATGTGTTTCTTTCATACAGTTGATTGCAGCATCTTATGGTTGGTCAGTGTCGTTGAAAACTGTCCAGAAGAGTCCGTCAGTACGCCTGCTGTGCAGACTTTGATGTGTCTGCAGGATAAAAGTCTTTCAGCTCTTTGTTTCGGTTCATACAGCCTGTGGAAATGCTCTCAGAGGTCCACTGTGCACTACCTGTCCAGCACCAAACAGGAGTGACAGACTAGTTAGAGGACATCTTGATGATTTTCTCAGTAGGCCAAACCACAGCATCATCCTGTGATCAGTTTGATTCATTGACGACGACATTAATGATAGGCACGCTCATTAAGTGTTATAATCTTTTTTTTCATCATTAAGGATTTGCTTTCTAACCAGTCTTTGCTTTGGAGGTTTTATTTCTGAAAATGGTGCTGCTTTGATGCTGTTTGTAGATTGGTTCTCTCTTTGATCATTTTATGTTATTTTAAGGTCATATGTCTTTACAACTCGTGCCATCAAACAGAGGGTCTTAAACTTTGAAATGATGTGCTTAAAGTCTGAGGACGACGTGAAGAAATCAGATTGGCCCACAAGAGTTGAGGTTTGATATTTGAATATAAAAGCAGTTTATTTGCTTCACCTTGATGTTCTGACCTTGTGTTCTGAAGGAAACAGGTTTTCTGTAACAAACAGTCTGGAGAGGTCTCCAGGGAAAACAGAAAAAGGAGAAGGGGCGGGGGGGTGAGAATGACAGCACATCTGTGTAGATACACATGTGAGAGGGGAAGCAGTAACTGTTATAGTCACTTTTTTGTTACCATGCATTTTACGCTGTTATCCTTTTCTGCTCTCTGTGTTTTTGGTAACAAGATTTGTGTGTTATTTCCTCCAAGTAGTTTTTAATGTCTCAACTGGAGATATTTCCATTCTTTGAATTCAGTAGAAGTAAATTTAGTTATAATGCACCTTTCAGAAAAGACTGTGGCACCGTTGATTTTCCTAATCTCCAATGTTAAAAGCAGTGTTTTGTTTTATGGATTTTTAAGGTTATACCTCTGGACTCTTGACAAGGACTTTGATAGCCCTCTCAGCATTTCTAGTCATTAGGGTTAGGCAAGAATACTATACTTTACCCTGCTTTGTTTTAGGTTTTATATTTACATGTATATATGCATATGTATATATATTTTTATTTAATCTCTCAGTATGACTAAAAGAGCTGTTTGTATTTAACTTATGGTCAGGAATTTGTGTTTGTATGCATCTAACTGGCCTGTGCAGTGCCTAGCTACATGACACTGAAGTGCAGCAAAAGTTGAGGCAGGTTCAGCTTTATTTGTTTTTCACCCCTGCTGCATCACCAAACAGGCCTAATTCAACCCACCCCTCCTTCTCTTACCCAAATGATTGTGTCTTTTGTGTGTATTTATAATCTTGACGTGAATGGAAGTTTTGAGTTTACTATTGATTTGTTTATTTATAGGGACCATTTAGATAAACTATGTAAAGAAAGTAATGAAACAGATATAAAGTATGAGGGTGCTAATTAACTAGTTAAGGCAAACGTATATATATATATATATAAAACAGAATGGGAATAGTCGAAAATAGAAATAGAAATCGAAATAGACTGCAACTGAAGAAAGCCGGCAGCATTTGTGTTAGTATGACTGAGGTGTTAGTAGCTGCTCCTAGAAAAATAACAAGAGACACACAGTTAGTCCTTCAATGAGGCTTTTACCACATTAGACCTTATGCAAAGTGGAGTACCGTTTTTTCCACTTCCTGACAAAATAGTGAAGAAACAGTTGCTATGGCTGAACAAAGGAAAGGTTGATGATACTGAGATGAAAGTGAAACTGAGGCAAGATCCAAAAACACCTGCAAGAAATGCTTCGCAGTGAATGTTATTGATTTCTACTTACTTGGATTGTGTCGATTGATACTTTTAGCAGTGTTTAGTGTGTTTAGTCAGATTTTGGTTGATTTGTGGAGTTACTTCTCTTGTCTTTCTCACTGCTAACCTTCTGATTTGCCAGTTTTTGTCATTGAGCTTCAAGCTGTCCTTTAACAGTGAAAACCTCAAAAGTAGTAGATCTAGATGGAGATGGCTTCCAAGGCAGCTGCTCTGTCTCAGCCTGCTTCTTGTTGCTTATTTTTTACCTTTTTCAACATGTTTAGTGCAAAGCCCTATCATACAGTATGATAGAGAATCACCAGATTGTTAGTGGACAGTATTTTTTCCCACGACCAGACAGGAATGGGGAATATCCATGGCTGGGATTAGAGAAATAAAAGGAGGGTCGCTGCCCTGGATTTTGCTGTGTCTTTAACACTTTTGGTTTGTGTTGTTGTGTCTCAGATCTGGGATTTGGCTGATCCTGATGGCAAAGGCTTTCTGGACAAACAGGTAGGGATGCAACATAAAAATGACTTAATGACTAATATCCAATACAGAGAATATTTTGTCTTATATATAGATTTTGTCCTATATATTTGAATGTTCTTCTTATTTCTGAATAATGATAACACCAATGATAATAACAGTGTATTATGTGCTGGCTCCAGGGATTTTACCGCAGTGTTAGTTAGGTCCGACAGAGACAGACTTGGTGGTCTTACACCGTGTTTTCCTTTTTTCAGGGGTTTTATGTAGCTCTGCGGCTGGTGGCCTGTGCACAGAGCAGTCAGGAAGTCAGTCTGTCCAGCCTCAACCTCACAGTCCCTCCCCCCAAGTTTGTGAGTGTGATTGTATCATTAGAGCTCAAATTCATGCATACTGACATTTGACATTCATATAGAATCAATGTTAAACCTGCAGACATTGTTGGAATACATTATATTTATTATGTACATAAACCATTTCTGTTTGTGTTGCAATGTTATTGAACCTTGTGCCAAAAAGTCAGTATGAGAGAAGAGGATGTGCTAATCCAGCAGATCATGTGACAGTACAATGATCCATGTTCAATGTCCAATTTTTGTGATTTCAGAAGGACACCAGCAGCCCGTCTCTAAGCAGTACAGTGTCTGCCTCTGGGGAATTGCACTGGGCTGTCAGGGTGTGTTCAAACGCAAACACAATCACACACACGGAATAAAGCAGTCATTATATAAATATCAAACTCAGAGAAGCAAAAAGCAGTTTGATTTCACAATATTAATCTATTTACTTTTAGAGATACTGAGAATTTTATTAACTGGATACTCTCAGATAATGTCAATTATAGATATACATTAATTATTTAAGTATGGATATACTCCTATAACATGTTTTTTTTTGTTTCAGTTTGATGACAACAGATTGGTAAACAGAAAAGTTGCAATAGAGTTATGACACATCATTTTAGTTTTTCACATATCTTGTGGTATTACAGCAGCAGACAGTGCTGAGAAGTTAATGTTTACTTTCTAAAATGTCCTGAAATATCAATGTTGGCATCAAACGTATGGCATAGTTCTTTGACTTAGAGGCCTTTTAGATAACTGCTGTTCGTTTACTTTGCAGCCAGAGGAGAAAAGTAAATTTGATGGGATTTTTGAAAGCTTGGCTCCAGTCAATGGCCTGCTGTCAGGAGAGAAGGTCAAACCAGTCCTGATCAACTCCAAATTACCTCTGGACGTCCTTGGGAAGGTATTAATGACTTTTTCTTACATTATCTTACATTGCCCAAGACAGAAATATGTGGCAAGAATTGTTCTCATGCTGGTGTCAAAGAGCATGTTTTTGACGTACACTAATGAAACAGAATCTATCTATCCTTGTTTCTCCTTACATTATGCTAAAGGGTCTTATTATGTGTGTTTCATGTGGTTAGGTTTGGGACCTGAGTGACATAGATAAAGATGGCCATTTGGACAAAGATGAGTTTGCAGTGGTGAGTGTTTTATTCATTCATGTGTTTCAGTACAGACATTAGTGTACTCTCTGTGACAGTGTACATTCACACATTTTAATATTGGAATGACCAAAACATATCAGAACAGCCTGAATTCTTTGTGGGGTGAATACATCAAGATGCTTGAAACATATTGACGTGAGACAGTCAACACAGATTTATTAGTGGAACAATCATGCTACAAATCTCTCACTCCATCCCAAAGCTGTTCTGTGGGATTGAGGTCTGGTGAGTGTTGAGGCCATGGGAGTACACTGAGCTCACTAACCTCTCCCGTTAACAAGACATTTGTGGCAGCAGAACTGACACTCACTGGATGTTTTTCCTGCTGTTCTCTGTTAACTCCATGTCAGACTGTTGTGTGTGCTCAAACTCCCAGGAGATCAGCACTTTGTCAGATACTCAAAGCACCTGGTGCGGCAGCAACAAGGTCACATTTTTCCCTATCCTGATGTTTATTGTGAATAGCAGCTGCATCCCTCAACCATGTTTACATGCTTTTATGTTATGAGCTACTGACACATGATTGGCTGACTCGTTTGCATCAATAAGCAGTGGTAAAAAAGTGTTTTTTTCCGATACAAGTTTAATGTGCGAGTGACAAGTTGCCCAGTGTGCCATTGAATCACAGTGCTGTAAAAATATTAATGGGATGGATAGTTGAATAGAAGTTATTCATTCTAATTGGTGACATCAAGTTCTTGTGAAATGTATTAGATTAAGTTTAAAACAACTCTTTTGGTACACTTTAATCACTGAACACAGAATCGTCCATGAACAGAAATGACATACAATTTTTGTGTCCTTTTTTGTGTTCATTTTTGCATCTACTGAACACAGCGAGTGAAGTGGACAAAGTACATAATACTATCCAGAACTACTTTATATTATCCAAAACCGTTATTTTGAAAACACAGCTGCCTTCTGCTCTCAGGAAATAAATGAAATTGGGGCATAATTAGGTTTATAAAAACTCTATAGTGGATGCACACAGTAAGTATGTATTAATAATATCATGTGTTCTCCCAGGCCATGCACCTGGTGTACCGGGCCCTGGAGAAGGAGCCCGTTCCTGCAGTCCTCCCCTCTGCCCTCGTTCCCCTGTCTAAGAGAAAGAAGAGCCTGGGCTCAGTGGGTAGTTCTGTGCCTGGACTGCCTGCAAGCCCTCCACCACCAAAAGACTCACTGCGCTCCACACCTTCCCACGGCAGCATGAACTCCCTCAACAGCACAGGCAGCCTGTCTCCCAAACACACACTCAAGTCTGGACAGGTAATACACAACATAAACTGCAATGAAATACAAACTACAGATGCTGCACAATAATCCATACTACTGGAGCAAACAAGTGCTTAATCCAAGACGATGGCTTTATATTTTTGGAGACAGGAATAGGTAATGAAGAGAACTATACATATTAACTCCACCCTGTTCATGTTTGTATCCATTGTATGCCGTGAATCTTTGCACTGTAGAGTACATGGTAAAGGAGCAGAAACTATAGTAGGCTGAAGTGGCCAAAACACAGTAGAGCTCAGTAAAGAACGTTTCACATTTTCACAAAGCGATGCCTGGATGTGTACGGATACCGATCCTAAAGTTCGGTTTGGGACATATTTAATAAAAGCCGCTCTATCTTTATAGCTGGGTGTGATCCCCGAGCCCTATGCCTGATGTACTGGGTCTCGACAGCAATGCTTGGTCACATAAATCATCTACATCACAGATTTAGATAAAACACTAACATACATATCAAAATCTAGATATGTGACATACACTATACATATGAAGCAGATGGTTATGTACAATATATACAAATATACATGTCTATATACAGTATGTACACAATGTATATTAACTGTAAATATATACATTTGTTTGTGTCAGGTTGATTTGGTGTACAGTGTTCTGTAACACCCATTAGAGGGGAGAAGTTGAAACAGATGTGTTAAAGGTTTGATGGGTCTCCACTGATTGAGTCCTGTCTTGTATGGTGGCTGGTTAAAGGAGGATGCTGATGGATATACACACAGCAGTCTTGGTGATTGCACTGTAGACCCTGACCATCACATCCTGAAGCACCTTGAACTTCCTTAGCTGTCACTGAAAGTCTTTCTGCTGGGCATGTTTGAGGGTCTCTAAAAGTCCACTATTGCCTCCACAGTTGTGAATGTGAACTCTATGTCTCTAACTGCACCGACTGCTCAGCCTGATTCTGATGATCCTGAACCTGACCGCTCTTAATCCCTTAGATTCAGTTTCACTCCACCCTGAATATATTAGTGGCGACTGATACTCTGCTCATCATTGCATCTTGTATAAAAAGGTTTGGTGGGCATCTCTAAGTAACACTGGACATGCATTGGTTTCTTTTACTTTATAACCCCTTAATGGTAACTTACCATCATACATGACTTTCTTAAATTGGTCCAATAGTAGTTACTTGTTCAAGTGATTCTCTAATGCTAGAAACTTCCACCTTTCACACTAATACTTTCTGGAGGAAAGAAAGCTCTGAAGGACTTAGAACCAGGTTTATTAGTTTGGGATGTGGTCCTTATCTGTCATAACATCTGGGAGATGATCCTCTGAAAATATTAAAAATCAGTGTGGCTTAGAATAGATTTCTGTACAGTGCAGAGAGCCCAAGGGTCTCCTCTGTTAGAACGCTGGCATCATTTGGTATCAAGGCTGGTTCAGAATCAAAAACAGAAACTTAATCAGTTGTATCTCTGTCTTTCTCAGCACACAGTGACCTGGGTGGTCCCGGTATCAGACCGAAGTCGCTATGATGACATCTTCCTGAAGACTGATGCTGATCTGGATGGTTTTGTTAGTGGACATGAAGTAAAGGAGATTTTCATGCAGTCTGGACTTTCTCAGAACCTCCTTGCTCATATATGGTAAGGACTCATCTAGGCTCTTTCTCATGTGTTATGGATTTTTTTTAATGTACGGTGGTCCCTTATTTATCGCAGGAGTTACATTCCAAAAATAACCCGCAATAGGCGAAATCAGCAAAGTAGTCAGCTTTATTTTTTACAATTATTACAGATGTTTTAAGGCTGTAAAAGCCCTCACTACACACTTTATACACTTTTCTCAGACATTAACATTTTCTCACTTTTCTCTTTTGTTTAAACTCTCAAAGTTCAAACCTTCGCAGAAAAATAAGTCCAGTATTATAGAATGAAACCAAAGATCAAAACCTGT
>JAOXYL010000105.1:470507-500633 GCA_028564955.1 Terapon puta | reverse complement strand
AGTCCATGTGTGAAGGTATCACAGGTGATGGAAATGAGTCCATGAGTCCAGGTGCATCTCTAGATGTCCTCATATGGCTCATGTTGGCTCGTGAACATTAGAGAACACAGGTTCTGTTCTGTCTCTCAGAAAGACAGTCTGTCTTGGATTTGGTGATTTGTGGGATAAGAAATCAAGAAAGAAATTATTCAAACTAAAGAAAGCAGCACTTGACTCTCTCGTTGAATGTGTTTGAGTCTCAAATGATTCAGCTGATTTCTTTTATTCCTCTTTTCTTTAGATTTTTGTTATTCTTGCTCTGCTCAACAATGTGGCCAGTATGCTCCATATCATTGAGTTAAGCTAATTTGTTCAATTGACCATCTGCTCTTTCTCACAGGGCTCTGGCAGACACCAGGCAGATTGGCAAGCTGACCAGGGAGCAGTTTGCCCTCGCCATGCATCTCATTCAGCAGAAAGTCAGCAAAGGCATCGACCCTCCCCAGGCCCTGACTGCTGACATGATCCCCCCCTCTGAGAGAGGCACTCCTGTACCAGTAGGTCAAGCACACACAAAGTGTGGGCAAGTCAGTGAACCCCAATTTGTTGCCAGTGGTCAGGACATGTTGAATGGTAACTCACCGCTATAGATGTGAGTGTGCGTATGAATTAGAGGTAAACTATAAAGCTCTGTGGATAAAAGTACAATATAAATACCGCTACACATGACTATAGATCAGTTGTACTACAATGATAAATCAGGTTAAAAGCAGAGTTAATGAGAATTTCAGTCTGATCACGTGGAGTGACGGGAACAAGAATTACAGTTTCCTCTTGGGTCATGATAGCTATCCTCACATCACCAGCATCAGTGTTTCAGTTTAAAAATGCCACGGCATCTAATCTATAGATATTTTTCTTCCTTTTTAGTTTCTTGTGATCATAGCTTAAACAATGATTCTTTATTTAATAAAATGTATTTCTTATTGTGGAGGCAGAGGTGGTTTTTATTTAAAACAATTTAATTAATCTCCAGTAAGAGTGGACTTGCCACAACTGGAAAGATGTCAGAGTGACAGAGCTGCCCTTTAGCATTACAGTAGACAGAATACCTTCATTTCCTATTAAGACTGTTATTGCATGTCTACGACCTTGTGATGAAAAATTCAGTTGCATATGCCATGTAGCTATTGCCACCTTGTTGCACTTGTACATTTCACAGAATGCAGTGTAACAGGGACATTAATACATATACACCTGCAGTGACTGTAACACTTTAACTGAGTAACCCAGAACAACATAGTTATGAAAATAGCATAGTTAAAAGTTTTGTATTTCATGAAGTAATGGAAGTGCTTATTATTGTTAGTTGGCATGCACATTGTATAACACTCTTATTTTCATTTTTTATTTTGAGAATGGCCTTTATTTATTCATGGTGGACATGGTGTAAGTCATTATTTGAGACCCTGCATTATGAGATCCTGTATGAAAAAAGGCAATGAAACCATTAATTGCAATAATTTGCATGATAATTAATTATCAACTAATTAATTAAGAAAAATGTCCTTGTTGTCAGTAATTCAGACATTTCTGTATGACTGCAGAGTATTTCAGGATACATAACTCCAGTGGGATCAGAGATGGCTGTTTTGTCTGAGATGAGGCGGGTGAGTCAATATTCTTTTCTTTCTTTTCTTTTCTCCTCTAATCTTTCTCCTGCTCTTTGGGCATTAAGGCGTAAAGATTTGCCTTCGTCATACACCCTGTTTCTTGAGCGGAAGAAAAGTTTTAAATGTATTTCACATTGACAAATGAATCACATGAAGTCATACTCACATAAAATCAATGCTATTTATTTCTTGGTGTTCTTCTCTCTTATCAAAACTCTTGTACTGCTGATGTTTGTACCTTTCCCCTCTTCCTCCTCTCTCAGGCTATAATGTTCAAGTTGTGGGTAGGTAACTCGGGCCTGCAGTGTATTAATCTCTAAATGCTTTCAGTGGCTAGCTGTTCAGGCTGATTACTGGGAAGCATTTGTAAGATATTTCTCTCCATTTCAAAACGGTGCAGTGACGTTGTCTGACTCGGTCAACTGTCTGCTGATCAAGGGAAGATTCAAGATCGCTTTTAGTTAGCAATCATAAAGCGGCTGCAATCTTAGAATGGCAGTTGTTTGTGTGTAATATGTTCATTAAATTACATCAAAAGCATCCCGTGGACTTCTTCAGTGTACTTTTGTTTAATGATGGGAAGGCTTCAAATAGATTTTTTTTCCGAGAAATGACACTTTCAGGACTGATCAGGATAGTAAGGCTATTCACACTGAATTCAACATTTTTTGTATTCAACTGTGCAGATTTTTATTTTGCAGTTCGTTAATTTAAAAGAAAAAATCTATTTATTTATTTTTGCCATTTTTGTGCATTTGCCAGATGCCAGTTAAAAAACTAGTTAACCAATAAAATGATTAGTTTTGGTAAGGCAATCAGTATTTCCCAGACATTGTCATAGTGACAAGTCTCACAATTTTGTTATTCATGTTGTTTCAACATGGATACAACATGGATAATAGTGGATTTATCCATTTGTTGTCCCCTTATTGACAAACAAAATAAATATGACATGAAATATAAAGAGAAACATAAAGAGAACATATGGGAATATGTTGTATACTGTAGCTTTTGAACTTGACTGGGTTGGTGATTAGTTCACAGTTATGTTATGAACATTATACGCGTCAGAAACAACAGTTATTTCTGATATGTATACACATGAACTGGTACCTGCTGTTGATTTCTCCACTTTGCTTTTTCTCTTGTAATAATGGGTGTCAGCAATATTTTCTTTTCTTTTGAGATACATGATAAACTTGTTGTCACTACTGCTGCTTCTTGAAGATTCCATTGTGATGATGAATCATACTTTTTTTTTTCATTTTTGTTTTATAAAAGCCTTGAGTTTCTGAACTAGTGTCAGCAACAAATGCTAGTTGAAGCAGTTCTGGAAATGTATTGAAAACTGCCATCATGAAAACTCTTTTGACGTTTTCAAAGGGGGTCGGACGTGATATTTATAAAATGACAAAATCCTGAATCTTTCCTCTCTTTGGCACTTTGTCAGTGGTGGTAACACTCCCCACATGTTGGTGATTGACCCAGTCCCCGCCCACTGATTCAACCTATATGCTGCCCTGCTGATTGAGCACCGGTGTCTCTCCTATCCTCTCTTTTCCTGTTCCTCCTCCCTTTGGCCTGGTCAGCCAGTTGTCACCATTTCATCATCCTACTTTCCTTCATAAATGGGGTTTCCTTTACCAAGCTCTTGTCTCGTTTTGTTTTTCTCTCTGTCTTTGTCTCTGCAGGATAGCTCAAGTTCAGTGGGTTCAGGGGAGTTCACTGGCATCAAGGAGCTGGATGACATCAGCCAGGAGATAGCCCAGTTACAGAGGTACCTAACAGTATCACTGGCACCTAAATGACATGAAAGCACTGAACGTGTAAACGGCTTTTGTTTTAACATTATGTTCAAAGCTGCATCGATCATGATTTAAACGTTCCCTCAAAACTGTTTCATTTTGAGAATCACAACATTTTTCCACCAGTATATGCTGTAACAAAAATAGGAACAGTGTAGCCATTTGCAAATACTAGAAGTAGTAATTGCATCAGATTTGCCAACTGCAGCTTTGAGTCTATTTTTGTTTCAAAGTGAGTTGTTTTTGTTTTAAAGTGAGTTACTCAAACCCTCACTAATCCATTGCCGTCACTCGCATCCAGGCTTTTTTTTCCTTTCTATAGTCTCATGTCTCATGATGTCTCATGATCCTGGTTTATCGATCCCTGAATTTTCTTCGTCCTTCTTGTCAAGATTAAAACTTAAATAAGATCAAGTCAAAAGTATTTGCATAAGACATTTCTACTTAAAATGTAATACTTAACCAAACTTAAAAGAGTTTTTGAAGATTTGCCATTAAAACTATGACAACCAAAATTATATGGCACATTCACAATCATAGTTCATAGTCAACCAAATAAAGGTGAATGATTGGCAGACACAATGTGCTACTGAGGGTGTTTCTTTAGTCAAGTGGATCTATCATTGTCATATATTTAATACAAAGAAATTTCTCTCATATGATATATCTCCAAAACGTTTTAAGATCCAAGTGATTGATTATCGCAAACAGCCCTAAATGATGTCTTTAATTACAGTGCAATCTCTACATAACAGCAGAAAACCAACTGTTGTCCTCTGCCTTATTGACATTATCAAGTCTTACTTTAGCAAAATGTAGAGTTTCCTCTCCCACGCTTGTAGTATTGAGCACTTCAGTGCATTTTCACAGGCTTCTAGGTAGAAGGCAGGTGTGTCGCACATTTATGAAATGCTCACCCACAGTGCACTTAACTCACACTTGATGTACACTTATCTTAATACCACTTCAAAGCATCGGTCAGAGCTAATTGTTTATCACAGACTTTGGTTGACTTTCCACCAGTCCAGCTGTTGGCAGCTCAACCGGTAAGCTGGTTGTACAGTCAACACTCATTTTTTTCAGTGATAAAATGCACACTTGAGAAGGAAACACGCACTTTCAGATGTGGATGAGATGTGCTTTTCACCTTGGCTTTGTCTCATTCCACTGCTTTCCTCCTGCCATTCATTCATTCATCCAGCCAGCCAACCATCCACTCTTCCTTTGATGTGTGTATTTTATCAAATTTTTGTTTGTTCACCACTTATTCTCCATGCTGCGTCAGCACGCTTGCCTTTACCCAGTGGAATACACTCAGGTAAACACACTAATTACTGAATATCTATGGAATGACATTCTGTCAAACCTACTGTGACAGATGGTGGCAGTCATCAGTAGGCTTCTCATAAGTTCAAATGTGCTCATTGTAATTAACTTGGTGCCTGAGGTCAAGATAGAGTTTTAAAAGATTTTTCCTATCTGCCTTAAAGCAGTTCCTCTCTTGAACCTCAGATTTAGCTGCTGTAATCGTTCCTCCTTTTCTTGCTGTGTCTGAAGAGATAAGCTCCCAAAGCAGTTTTAGTGTAAAAATCTGCAGCCCATAGCCTCCACCTGTGTAAAAATATCTTCCAAGGTTTAGCAGAATCAAAGATATGGTTTTATTAGTTTGAGTCTGTCAAAGCAAGTAGGTGTTTGGTTCTCCTTCACTCCACCACAGCAAGGAAACACAGTCGAGAGTAACAAAAAGTTACCGTGCTAAAACAACTGTAACTTTCAAGAAGATCCACTTCATTTGTCAAAGAGTGCAGGAGCCTCATTAACTTGAGATAAATTGAATAGGTGTATTTTTGCACAGGAGAGATTTTGTCTGCACTCACTTGCATTGAGAGGATGTAAGGCAGGGATCTTTAAATGAGGAGTTATATCAGCATGGCCGTGATTACAGTGAGCAAGCCTGTTTCAGCTACAGTCATACGGCCATTCAGGAGTATTTTAAAAAACACAAGACTCAAGGGGGGTTGGTAGTGTTTTCTTTTATCATAATTATGCTTGTGTGCACTCCTGTGCATGTGTTTTTGTGCATGTCAGGGAGAAGTACACTCTTGAACAGGACATCAGAGATACGGAGGAGGCCATCAGACACAAGAGTGCAGAGGTGCAGGTGAGGGCAGGTTGTTCATTGGTCAGTCAGCTTCAGTATGAACGTATGAACTGCTTTCATTTCAATTCAGTCATTACACTGTAATTAATAACTTTTCGTTTATTCTCTTTCTAATTACACAGATATTGAAAGTTTATTGAAACTCTAATATCTTTTCTTTCCGCTGCATGTAAAAGCATGTACTGTGTTTCTATACAGGGCTAGTGGCTACAGTATGTATGCAGTGCACTAAACAGCTTGGCTTTATCGGACCACCATGTTTTTTCAGGAGATGCAGAATGACCTGGACAGAGAGACAGCCAGCCTGCAAGAGCTGGAGGCTCAGAAACAGGATGCCCAAGACCGCCTGGAGGAGATGGACCAGCAGAAACACAAATTAGAGGACATGTTGAATGAAGTCCGGATTAAGTGTCAGGAAGAATCTCAAATGGTGAGAACAAGAGGAATGAGGTATGCAGGGAAAACTGGAAACAAATTTGAGGTTTCATTTGACACACTCTCTCCTGTCCTGAGACCCTCAATTTGGTTAAGGAGGAGCACTCAAAAAGAAGAAGAAATACCAGAAAGAGCAACAGGGGAGGCATCCCTCATCCAGGACATGCAGTGAAATGCAATAGTTGTTGTGCACAAAGAGTTACTCCCAATTGTCGACAAATAGACACAACCTGAGCCACACATCTCTCCACCACCAAGAAAAGAATGTGGTGGCAGCATACAGTTATGATAAATTACCAACACGTCTATTCCCTTGGCTGGTGTTCATTAAGGTCGTTGTCTTATTCTCTTTTGCCTCCAGATCTCAACCCTCCAGAGTCAGATCCACTCCCAGGAGTCAGACTTACAGAGCCAGGAGGAAGAGCTGAGCCGGGCAAAGGCCGACCTAGGCCGGCTGCAGCAGGAGGAGAACCAGCTGGAGCAAAGCCTGGCAGCTGGCAAGATCCAGCTGGAGACAATCATCAAGTCTCTGAAGGCCACGCAGGATGAGATCAACCAGGTAGAAAACAGGGAGAATATGTGTATGTGTGTGAAACGTGTCAGTAGGGGTCACCATTGCTCCGTCCACCACTGCACCATCACTCAGTATGTTTTACCTCTTCCTACCGTACACCAGAATAACTACAGTTAGTTGTCTCTGTGTAGGTTTCATTTGACCTCAGGGTGTGTCATCTGTTTTCTACCAGCTGCTCATCTCACACACTCCACTCAACCGTCTGCAACTTAGAGATACAGCTTGACTTAAGACACGTCCCTCCTCTGCACCCATTATAGAGCCATCATCCAGGATTAGATCCTCCTGAATTTAACAAGTATGAGACTGAAGTCAATACACAGCCACTGCTCCCTCATACAGTCGGAGGTCTAGAGAGCTGAGGAGACTCTGTTGTTGATCTAAGTGTATGTCCTAAACCAAAAACACCATAGGTCTTTATCATAAATGAAATTCTAGTATTTTCCTGTTGAAGGAGGCAAATGCCTGAAATCTACTGGGTTTCAAATAGCCTTTGTGTTTCTTTATTTTCAGAAAACAGCTGCTGAAGGATTTGAGCTGAGTCCACATGTGATTTCTTACAAAATGTCTAACAATTTGAAAATGAAAACAAAAACATTTGACATGCAGGTGTAGTGAGTGAAATCAGAGGAACTTTATTTTTATCACAGATTATCTGTTTATTGTACTACTGTCAGGATATAGTTTTTGTGAATATGTCATTGAATAAGTCATTTTTTAAAGAAACTTACTTTAACATGTGGATAGTTTGGTTACTTAAGACTTTTAATCACTTTTGCTTGAAGTTGACAATATTTAAATGTAATAAGAAAAACAATAGATGAATGTCCTCTCATCAAGGCAGGTCTTCGGCTCGGACATCACGTGATCTAAACAACCTTTGAGCAGCATGTTTGGTTGTGCCCAGCTGTTACTGTCACCTCTCCTCTGAAGACAATGAAAAATGTGAAACAGTAAAATGTAATTTGACAACTGCCAGAGCTCTCATCTTGTTTTTAGTGATAGTGTTGGATGTGCGATGGAAAATAATTTTAGTGGTGACAACATTACTGTGACAACTATGACAGATTACGTCACTGACAGTGACCGTTTTAGCTTTTTAGCTTAAATGGACAGAGGACCATTTATTTTTTCTTATTATCTTCTGGAAGAACACCTCTCATTTCATTGTAACCGTTTTGAGAATAGCTAGGTTTGTCACCTGTACTGTGGAAACCATAAGGGATGCTTGTCCAGCACCCCCATGCCTGGGGTACACAAATCAAGAAAAATGCAACTATTTAAGCTTTTTATTAATAAAGCCCTCCTTTACGCCAAGCATGAATGTAAAGGAAATATAGATTAAATTGCCTGGTCAAAGGAAAGCAGAGTTGTGTCGTTTATGTAAAGGATTAATCCAAATCTAAATTTAGACATAGTAAATGAGCTGGTAGACCACAGAGACTAATGATTGAACAATGCAACAATTTACTTATGAGAAATAAGAGAATATGAAATGCTGTAAAACAGTAATAACCAGACAAACAGTAGTGGACAGTATATGGACTCTACCCTTGCTCCATTAAGTTTCTGTACCAGGGCAGCAATTTTGCTGACTGACACGCAACTTGCTTACCTTCTCCTCAGTGTTTATGCTACAGACATTATAGAGCAACTCCCAGCTTCTGCAAAATTATGACATTTTCTGAACTGTCATGAAGTCAGCTTTCTTCTCCACTGATTGAAAAGTCGTCTGCTCTCTGCAACTTGAGGATGAGCAACTGGAACAGTGACAGGACGTCAACCACTAGAGAAGTCAGGACGACCAAATTAACAATAACAAGTGCGCAGCATTTTCTCCTAAGGAAGCGACAAACAGCACAGGATAGGATGATGTGACAAGCATCACTCCAAAATATGATAGACTGCCACATTTATTGCTGTCAGCATGTTTGCATGCGGGCAAGCTCTCGTGGACAGCACACGACACAGGAGAGTCACTTGCAGAAAAGGTAACTTTAGATGAATTTCACTGTTTTATAGCAATAAATAAGGCAAGGTATTTTCTGTGGATGTCTATGGCCAACTAATTCTGCTCATGTAGTAGTATTTTAGTGAACGCAGTGAATCATAATACCAGTAACGCCAATAAACGTCAACTTTTCCTTCCACCACTCCTTTTGCCTACGTCACCTACTGTTGCTGATAGATACCTTTGGAGCACTTTAGGTTTGTTTTTATGGCATAGTAATGTCATTTCAAGTATTGGAAGTAGTAATAAACAAAAATCTGTCTCTGACAGACAAATTAATCAAAGCATGAGAAACTTTGTAAAACAAGCAGACTGTGCAGCATAGTATACAGATGTCCCGCTGTTATGAAACTGTTTGTACGTGTGTGTGTGTGTGTGTGTATCCTGCAGGCCCGTAGTAAGTTGTCCCAGATTCAGGACAGCCAACAGGAAGTGTCTAAAAGCATCGAGCAGTACAACAGCACCTTGAATGGAACACATGGAGGCAGTATGACCAACCTGGCCGACATGAGTGAGGGCTTCAGTGAAAGAGAGAATGGAGGATTCCCAGCCATCGTGAGAACAGCACAGGTCAGAAAACTCTCCTTTTATCTCCCATTAGCAGCAGTATTTAAAGCCCTTCTTTATGTTTACAAATAACAAAGATTTTAACCAATGTAGAGCTTTACAATCTGAACAGTTGTGACCCCCTCTGTCCTTAGACCCTCCTCACCCCGTTCGAGGGTCTAAGGACAGAGGGGGTCACAACTGTACAGATTGTAAAGCCTCTGAGGTAAACAGTGTTTGTGATTTTGGGCTTTAAATAAATTTGATTTGATTTTGATTTGCGGGGTGGTGAGCCTACTGGAAGGCAGGCCCACGTCACCATTTCGGACTGAGCCCAGCTGGGTACCGTGGGCAGAAACCTGACCACCAGGCTCTCACCTGCAAGCCCCAACCCCAGGCCTGGCTCCAGGCTGGGACCCCATTAATACCAATCCGGGCGACATAACGGTCTGGCCCGTCACCTAGGACCTGTTTTCCATGGGAGAGCCTACCCTATAAAATTAAATAAAAATAAACAATACTACTTAAAATAGAAATGATATAACCCTTATTAACCCTTACTAACTCTTATTCTCAAACTATGGGGGTAAGGAAAGTTAAAAGGAAGGCATGGATGGAGAGATGGGACACAAGGATACATGAGGTGACAGGGACTAGAGTAAGCAAATTGGAATAGTAGTTTGCCCCTTTGTCAATATGGCCAATAACTTAAAAACTTGACAATAACTGATAGACAGCTTTCATGCACAGCCCATGGAGGTCCAATTTTATTTTTTAAAAAAACACAATAACTGATTTTATTTATTTTGGCATAATCTGTCATCTTTAACATCCTTGATTTATCTGTAGCATTAAATAGCCATGATTACTTCAGCAACAATCAAAGTTAAAACACCATCCTCCGTCCATCCATCCTTTATCTGTACTGCTTATCTTCAAATAGGATCACTTGGCTGCTGGAGCCATCCCTGCTATCATTGGGTGAGAAGCAGAATATGCCCTGAACTGGTCGCCAGCCAATCACAGGTCTAGCAAGGGGAATTTAAAGTCAGCAGTGAACGTAACCTATGTGACCTTGGATTGTGGGAGGAAGCTGGAGTACCCTGCCAGAACCCACGTTTGCATATTGGAGAAAAAGTATTTGTTTCTTTAAAAGTCTTTTTGAATTTTTTTTGTAGCTTCTAACAGCAGTACAACTGTTTCTCAGGAGAAATAAACCTTACACTCCTTTACAGTTTTGTTGGGAAATGACACATTTTATAAAAAACTGATCTCTCCTTAAATTTTTTATCTCTGAGACGGAAATGAACTGAGTTGAAATCTTCTTGGAACAAGAGAAGGGTGGTTGTAGTGTTGCTGTTAGCTATTAATTAACTTGCTGTCTATCCAATTAACCACATCATGAATGACTGCCACATCATGTCCTTATTTTGACATCAGTTCAGAATGGAGGACCTAACCTCAAAATATTCTCCTCACCCATTGCCCATCACCTGTGAGAAGCATGTGGTGTTGTTTTTATCTGCAGATGACCTCCTTTCTTATTTTGTTATGCTCGTGACATTGTGACAACACCAGCAGCCATGCGCCTTGAGTCGGGGCGAAGGGTCAACTAAGATTAAATCAAGCACCATCTTAAAAACAGTGTTTCACTGCCTTCTGTGAACGAAAATCTGTTTCATTAAAAAAAAAACACTTGAGGGAGTATAAAATAACTGAAATATATTTAGATGTAAACCATACAGATATAAATAATAACTTTAAGTTATGAAACAGCCGAAGGTTTATTTACACCATATTTGAACGCAACAGTACTTATCGCCCTGCTATAAAAAGGCGACCTCTCCCAGAGGCCTGGCAGTTTGAGGGTTTTGCACAGTATCTATGCACAGAAAATGACACTTGCAATTATCTCAAAAATGGCTTTGCCCATCTGTATCTTTGCTCCAATCCTCTTCTGTCCTAAAAATGTCAAATTCTGCAACTTATTTCAGTTTCCTCCTAACACAACTAAACTAAACTAACTAACTAAAAAAGAAGTGTTCTTTCCTTGTCTTTCTCCTTACCACAGGAAGATCCATTCAAAGTGAAGCCCTCTGTGTTCAACAGCCAGCCTCCGGATCTTCACACAGACCCCTTCCATTCTGAAGACCCCTTTAAAACAGACCCATTCAAAGGTCTTCTTCCTTGACTTTCCTCTCTTATCCATTTATTCTTCTTCCTTTCTTCCTCATTGCTTACACAGTGTGCTTCTCCTCACCCCTCCTTTTCTTTTCTCTCCTCTTTTAGCTGACTGTGTGTTTACTGTTTTGTTAATATGAGTTTTTTTGGCTGATATTGTGTTTAGCTTGAGTTGCTCTCTGACTATCTGCTGTCTTCCTCCTCTCCTCACTGTTTCCCTCCTGCTGTTCTGTGTTTGTCGGATTCCTCTCCTGTAGGTGACCCCTTCCAAAATGACCCTTTTGCAAAACAGCCATCAGCATCAACAGGTATTTACTTAGGAAAAAGACAGTGTTTTTTTCAGTAAACCTAGTCCATTGCTTGGATTTTTATACAGCCCATTTTATACAGCCCATGCCCCTGCTCAGACCTCTGTTTGTACAGTTTTGTTGCTGCAGCCTTATGTTAAAGTTGTAAAATAACTGCTTTTGTTCATTAATCTACTCTCAATATTCTGTTAATGACAAAAGAATAACAAGAATCTTTTGCAAATGTATAAAAATGAAACCAGAAACATCACATTAACAAATGTGTTTATGTCCTGAACTCAACACTTATTCTCCACCATTGTTTCCACCAAAACGGTCCATCTGTCAAGTTGGGCTGCTGTATTCTTAGGTTGCCTCTAGATAGACAGCCTAAGAAACATAAAACATAAAAGCAGCTAGATGCAACAAGACCAGAGGATTGAAAGGAGCTTTCATCTGGCATCTCTCTCAAAGTGATTTTTTTTAACTTTCATCTTTGATAAATTTGTGACCAAAAAAAATCCTAAGGGCTAAATACTTTGTCAACATGCTGTATGTGAATTGATCCATTTCATTTCTGTTATTTTTTACATGTCATGATAGAAAATGTATTTTACTGTAGGAAAAAAAAACGACACCACTGTATGTGACACTGAAGCTCATGACAAGGTTTGATGCACAGCACAATGGCAGTGTTACCATTTAATTTAAAACATGAGCAGCTCTGTCTGTCTCTTAGAATGCATACGTTGAAGTTCACATTGAGGTTTGAAAAGTGCCCAGTGTAGAGCTCCTCCAAGGTTTGACCTCTTAATTCTGCTGTTATATATAATAGAACATTGACTCACACTATCTGAAAGCAGTACTGCAGCTAATTATGTGTGAAGGCTTTTGGAATTCATGTTTGGAAAACTGCTTTGTCATTTTTGTTGTCTAATTTATTAAATGTTTAAGGAATTAATCACTGAGAAAAAGTAGCTGAAGTTGCTAAACTTTTCTGCCCAGATCCTTTTGGGGGAGACCCATTCAAAGAGACTGATCCGTTCAAGGCTTCATCAGAAGATTTCTTCAAGAAAACCACAAAAATGGATCCCTTCTCCACACCAGACCCTTTCAGTAAAAGTGCCACATTACCTTCCAAGGTACTTGTTAAAGACAAGAAGAATGGATTTTAATATATTGATAATTATACAATGTTTTTGTGTAAAATCCCAAGAGTAGCACATATTTACAGCATATTATCTGTACATCGGGTGAATTAGTGGGCCTTGCTACTGGAGACTTGAGCCTAAGTTTGGAGAATGCCCTTCTGAAAAAGCAGCATGCATGCAAAATATAACTGTTGTGTGTCGGATTTTCTGTTGAATGGATGGGTGCCTTGAGAATTTCTACAACAGTCTGGTATCACCTATATGACAGCAGAAAATGTGGTTAAATTCAGGTGACTGGATACATTTGGCTATGACCTCAGCAAGTTTACTGTTAACAGGGTATTTTTTCTTGTGGTCCCTGCAGCAAACCAGTCACTTCATAAGCAATGATCCATTCTCTTCAAACAACCCAAAACCCAAAGGACCAGGTATGTTTTAATATCTTTGGTTCTCTCTCACATATAGTGTCCGTTTCTTGTAGTAATAATTTAGTTGTTTTTGTGGTAAGGAATTCATTTGTGCTGCAGCTTTTTTAGTCTGCTGTTTCTTCAGCGCTGCACAAGAAGAGCACTTTCATTTTCTCCAGGATATTGTTGTTGGAGTCTGTACAAACATATATATATATACTGTGGGTCAGTTTGAATACCTCAGAGATCGGAGGAACTCCAGCCTTTCACCACACTGGGTCCACTGTTTGGTCAGACTGAGGTTACCATGTTGTTTTTTTCCTATTAAAACCATGGCTGGAGGCTGTTTACTCAGTTCTATCAATTCACTCCCCAACTCAGATCTTCTGTGACTGTCTTTGACTGACTCTGGTCAGAACTGGCATTTGTGATTGTGAAGAGTTAGAACTTTATGTGTGATTTAATAGGTGCTTTTCTTGAGCTCTAAATGTTAACATATTTTAGTTTGCACAATCTGCAAGCAGACCTGTTGCTTATGAGAAACACTGCTGTTAAAAATTGTAAGCATGGTAAGTCGTGGACTGCCTGACTTGTAAACAGAAGAAACGTTTTCTATTTAAGGAAAACAACATTTCATTTCTTTACTTAGCATGACTGATGAGGAATCATTGATCGCTGTTCACTGAATACTTAAATATGATTTAAATCAGTTATCTTTGTTATCTCACCCTAAAGCCTCATGTAGAGCCACAGTGTAACTGCATATAGCTTCTTTACCATATTTCACCTTTATGTGTGAGTTGGATAGATAAAGGCCAGCTCTGTGGAAAATAATCTTCTTGACACAATTGGTTTTTATTAAGTATAGTATGCTAATGTAAATAACCGGCAAGCTGGTCTCCTCCTGAGATATATGACACCACGGGAAGAATTAACAGATGATGATAATTTGCCACCTCAGTCTTTCCTTAATTGTAATGCAAGGTTAAAACACTCCTACTTCAGTGCCCTGGAAACAGTAGCTTGTCTTTGGAAAGACATGAAAAGTTCACAGTAAAAAATAGTGTAAATTGTTACTGACACTGTCAGACACTCTGTGATTGTCTTAGCTGTAGTTTACGATGGTGTTTCATTAAATTGTATTGTATTGTATATCCTTTATTTGTCTTTGTCCATTTATGTTAATGAGGTATCTGGATCAGTACACTAACATTATCATGGTCACTCATTGTGAATTAACTGTTTTTTTCAGACCTGTTTGGCACGTTGGACCCGTTTGGCAGCAGTTCGTTCAGCGGCAGCAGTAACAGCTCATCTGGATTTGCAGACTTCAGCCACATGTCGAAGCCTAGAGACCCGTTTGAAGGCAGGGCCAGCTGGCTGCCAGACTACCAGCAGGTACTGGAGGCTAACACCATCCTGGCCAGATAGATATATTACACTTGGGTCTAAAACACAGTCTAAAGATTGACATTGTAAAATGTATTTTGGTACATATCTGATAAATATCTGAAAAAAAAAATACAATGAGATATCGATCTTTTGAGGGGAGGTTCTCTTATTGCAGCAGCACAAGGAGAACAAGTTGTACATGAATATGTAAGTTGTATAGACAAATAAAGAAGTAAGTAAGTAAAAAAAGACAAAACAACATCTATAGAAATGAGAGTTATAAAAGATACAGTTACAGTTACAAATGTAGTAGTACCGTGATCTCATTTATGCACACCAAAAAATTGCCTATAGTAAAGCAGCATAACATGATTTATAGTATTTATGATTATAGAACAGTATAATAATTATTGAATAAAATATAATACAACACATAATCAAGTCTAAAAATGTAAATCTGTCTATAAGTCTGTAAATCTTAAATACATATACCACATAAAACCGTCCAAACGACAGTAGAGAGTATGGATAGGTAGAGTAGTGTTCTAACGATTTTTTGGCTGAAAGACCGTTTATTACAGGTGGACTTATTTTAAATGTAGATACCGAATGAATATTTTTGTTTCTTTCTTATTTCTTTGTTTAAAATGTTACGTTTCCAAACTTTTTGTGTCATTGCCTGTCAGATTATAGTTCACTAAAATGACTTATTCTTCCTCTCACTCTTTTTTTCTAGTCAGTTTTTGTGGATGATCCATTCAGTAGGAAAAATGACACGCCAGCTCTGCCACCGAAGAAAAGTGTTCCCCCAAGACCCAAACCACCCAGTGGTGAGTGTCACACTGAATGGATGTGGAGGGGTGAGAGGTAAATAAGTGGGAGGACAAGCATTATACTGAATTTACCCAAAATGAATAAAACAAAACTCCATAATACTTGATAATATTTCAGTATTTTAGTCTGTCATAATCTCTTAAAACCAAGCAAATGCAACTAGAAACAGCATGCACTGTAGTTATTCGCAACAAAACCTAGCCCAGTCTAACTGTGCGTAGGACTCATGTACGAACAAAACACAGAAGGTCCAGACGCTCAGACGGGACAGGGGTCAGCTCAGAGTGACACCACCACACTGCCCGAGCTGAAGCATCAAAAACCACAGTGTAAACGTAATCAGTCCCAACGTTCTCCTGATTTATTAGAATAAACTTTTTCTGAACTGAAGAATCATATTTTGATTGAAATACTTTACCTAACACTTACGTGGATTTATTTAATCACTGGAGTAATATACAGTTAAGGGTTAAGGTCACTGGATAATATATTTTGGCTTCAGTCTAAGGCAAAGAAAATAATTGTGATGTTGGTTTAATCCCATTTCTCACTCACACCTGGCTGTTAAAGTCAACAGAAAATGTAAAACAGCTGGATAACAATGTTCGAAGGCGCATGGTGTAACAGTATGTTAATATTACCTCAACAGCAGCAGTGTAGGAATTACTTTCAGCATGAGGGTAGTGAAGAAACATTTAGGAAATCGATGTGAGTGCTCTCTGGCTGCTTCACCATGATTCCACTTCAGGTCTTATTGCAGCAGTTGTACTGGAGTGACATGACTCTGAATGTACTCATGTGTTGTTTGACTTTTACTGTCACTTTTATTCTACTGTCTCATTTGGAGAAACTGTATTAAACTCCATTACTCAGAACTTGGTCTTTCCAGAAAGATAAATAATGAGAAGCTGCATTAGCTGCCTGAGGCTGGTGGAACAGAGGTGAGCTTAAAAAGGAGCTACGGCTTTGGCCTCATCAAAAACCAAGATAGATGGTAGGTTTTGCATGGTGTGATTACCACCATTACCACATCAGCATCATGCACAGGCAAGCTGAAAAATGAAAAGGAAGAGGACGTGTGTCTGTTTTCAGGCACTGTGACCAGAAGTAGGACACATAATGAATACATGAATTAGAAGAATTATTAAGAATTCTTATTGAGAAGAAAAAGGAATTCCTGATAAAAATGATTGACAGGATTGGGTGGAGACAAAACAATGATAGAGACTAAACTTTTAAAAAACTCTAGCTTCAGAGTTAGTGAAAATTTGAGACATTCATTTGCTATATAAAGATAAAAATATTAATCAAAGCAGTTTTACATGAATATGATGTGCTCCTCAACCATAGATATGTTGTTTTATTGTCATTCGACAAAAGAAAAAAAAGGATATTTTCTGTGTTTTCAAAGGTTTGTCTGATTTTTGAAAGATATGTGGTTATTTTATTCAATTAGATAATTAAATGCGTTAAACTATATATTTGTTTTTTATGTTTCTTTACACGCCTAAATAGTAACAGTACAGTTACCTCGAAACAAGTGCAACAAATGACTATAGAAGACTATATCAAATCTTTTCAGTACAGAATTAAAGAATATAGAATGAAGTAATGTGATCTTTTTGAATGGCAGGTTTTATCAAGTAAAATAACCATAAGCAGTGTTTAAATGTAGACATGTTGTCTTTTCTGTAGCCAGTATTGAAGCTGACGTAGAAGGCTGCTCTCAGCGTATCTGTCAACAGGAAAGAATGTCATTGTGGGTACAGAGAAGATAAAAGCCTTCTCTTATTTGCCATGCCGCTACAGTCACACACCTTAGACTCTATGTAGTTTCTAATTCAGACGTTCAGTCGTTCTGTAACTAGCAGTGGCATGGAATGATGTAGCATTTAACACAGATATATTAAAGAAATTAGAGATTATTTTGTTTTTATTGGTTTTGTTGTGTATTTGAATTGTGCAGCCATGTCACACCTTGGTTTGTTTTCTATCATCTTCCTGGAGCCATTTGACTCCCATTTGAAGTTCATTATATTTTTTGGAGCCAGGAGTAGCATCTCTATTTTTAGTATTGTGGCATAGTAGTGCACCTCAACACTACACTTGAATAAAGTGTAAAGACACTACACACTTATGTTCCACCTAAAATGAGATTAATAGTTGTACAGAGAGAGTATTTCTCTTTCACTTCCCACTTTAATGCCAGTGACA
The DNA here is from genome assembly GCA_028564955.1 of Terapon puta. NCBI lineage: Eukaryota > Metazoa > Chordata > Actinopteri > Centrarchiformes > Terapontidae > Terapon > Terapon puta. Next base: position 482,983 of record JAOXYL010000105.1, on the reverse strand, counting down.
TTTGAGCTTTCATGTTATATATTAATTGCATAGAAATAATTAAAATTGATTGAAAAAAATGAAAACTAAAAGATGTGTAAAAATGTTCCAGTAGTTCTCACTGAATGCATGTTTTTGACAAGAAGTTTTTTGAGGAGAGTGCAACACTGTCCCTTGGGACTTGGTGCTCACAGTGACAACCACAGAACAGTGTCTGACTCTAAACTGTGCACACTGGCTGATAATAAGCCATCAGCAGAGCGAGGTCTGTTTCAGCTTTGATGCCAGTCTTTACATTTATTCAACAGGAACAGTAATGCTCCAACTGCTGGCAGTCAGGCTCGTCTTCTCTGTTACCAACGAGTAAACTTCACATTAATGCTACTGAAACTTTTCTGAAGATCTTCTGTTACGGTTGTTTCACAAACTGTTACTCTGATGTTTGTTTGTCGGCGCATGTGAAGGAGATGTTGTAAGAGCAATGATATGTGGTTTTCTTGGCCTGTTGTTTGCAGACACACCCTAACTTGCTTCCTCTCTCTTCCCTTTGTGTGTGTGTGCGTGTGTGTGTGTGTTTCTTAATGCGGATGAGTGGTTCATAGAGGGTCAGGCTATGTGCAGTAGGCAAATGCCAGCATTGTTAGCAATGTAACCATCATCCTCTTCATACATTCAGCTTGGGGTGTTCATGTTTTCTGTCTTAGTCTTCTTTAAAAACCCTTGCTTGTTTTGTAACTTTCTGTCTCTACATTACATTACACGACAGGTGTGAATGGGGCAGTGATGCAGTGCAGCAAACAGCCTGGTCAAATGAAGGGAACGTTGCTGTGTTTTAGTAGATTAAACACTGCATGTTGCATGTACAATTCTGTGGCAGGCATCAAAGTTAGATGCCACTAATGCAGTGAATTATTTTAAAACAGGGTGGAGCTCATGATTGTGGTTTCTTAAGTGTGAGTTTGTGTGTGTGTGTGAACGCGCGCGGTTTACTGAAAGAGGAAAAAACTGATTGCCAGGCATGCAGTTTTGCTCAGCGTGTAGTGCGAAATGAACTGCTCACCCTGATCAGCCGACTGGGTAATAGAACTAAATGCGTATGTATACATTGTATGACAACGGTTGGACTGGTCCTGTGGTTTAACACCCACACAAGCAACATGATGTCGTTCTGTGCTTAATGTTCCCACGATCCTCTGCCAGCCCCAGCTTCAACTCTGCTACTATTTATTTTATTTTGCTGATGTATACATACACCCGTTGTTCTACAGCAGCACCCGGTCTGATAAAACCATTCTGCTCGTGGACTTTCATTCAAGTGTAATAGTCACATATGCTGATCCCAAGCCCAAGAATAAATTACAAGAAACCAGAAATTAAAACTTTTTCCACCTTCTTCATTGGGATTTACGACTTTTCTTTGTTATATTTAAAAATTTAAAGGGTGTGCGATAGAAGAATATGTAGAATATTACTTTGAAATGCTAACACTTGCAGATGTAGTGATTATGTTACCCTGAGTTATCTAACCACTATTGTCAGTGTCAATGAAGGACTTTCTCCCTCACTGTCCTCTGATTTTTCTGTATGTATTGTAGGCAGCTTTGGTGCTATCATTTTCTGTAAAATATAGAATTGATAAATGTATGTGGATCATTGTCATGTAAGTGAACTTTTGTGGTCTGTGAACATGAACAACATGTTTGGTCTGTCTTCTTGGTGAACTGGTGTACCGATAGTTGGTAATGTGGGCAGAAACCAAACCAAGTGATTTACCAGGAAACCGTTAAAATGCTTCAGTGAATATTACTTTTGGTTTTGGAGCTTCGGCTGCTGTACTCTGCTGTTTTTTTCCTATACCAACTGTTTTTATGTTTCCTTTCTCGGGAGGATGTTACCCTGCATACATCATTTGCAGAACCATTTGTGTTGGGAATTGATATGAATTGTTTTGGTATATATTGGAGGTGAAACCTTTGTGGGTTTCGAAAGTTGGTAGCTGCCTTTGAGGTGACACCGGAGGTGAAGCAGGGCGTGGGCAGAACTATGAGAACCAGAGAATGTTGTGGTGGTGTGTTTTAATCCAGAGCAGTTCAAATCAGATTCTGTTTTATCAGCATAGTTCAGTAAGGTGAGAATGAGTCATGTCAGCTGCAGTGATGAGACAAGGGTATCTCTCGGCTATCAGCCAACACACTGCACTTCGTCTATTTACATCCTTCTCAGGAGATTTTTTTTTTGCCTCTGTTAGCATGTCTTCCTCACCACAGAGCATGCGCTGTCCTAGAAGCATCGTTTCAGAGTGTGCTTATTCTTTTTGCTTTCAAAATGCTCAAATGCCAGAACATATTTTAGTTGTATCCTTACTTTCCAGTCACTTGTCAACTGATTGTCACAAAGTCACATTAGTGCTGTGGACACGCCTGTTCTTTGGCAGCGAGCAATTGAGTTGATACTGGAAAATATAGAAACTTGCTTATACGGAAAATGTATTGCAAGAAAAACTAATCTGTGTGGTGATGATTAGCTGTGCCCTTTATGTCCTCAGGGAAGAGTACACCTGTGAACATGTCTGGTTCAGCTGACCCTTCCAAGCCCTGTGATCCCTTCCAGCCGTTTGTCAGCGACACCATCGACCCATTTCAGAGTAAAAAGGGCCCGGGAGATCCATTCAGCGGCAAAGATCCTTTCACAACATCTTCAGCACCAAGTAAAGCCCCTAAAGACTCTACCTCGGGTTTTGCAGACTTCAGTTCTGTAAGTTGAGATGGGTGATACTGTTTAACTGTCAGTGTTTAGACACAGCTCTGCACCGTCACCAGACAAAGTTAGTGTTTTTATCTTTACCTTACGAGCACTCAAAAAGACTCAACTCAAAGTGTTGTTGATCAATAGAAGAATAGAAAGAAGCAGTGCTTTAAAAGGATGGTTGTCCATTACAACAAAGTGTAATGATTGTGTCTCAGTCACTGCTTTACTTTCACAAAAGCAATCTTATTCCCACCGGGAATGAATGCGTGATCTGTATCTGATAGCTTATCTGGATCAGTAAAAAGAAAGATGTTTGTTGTTACTAATCATGACATCCTTACTTCTTCATGGAAAGTTTCTTTGAGATTGAGATCCAATTACAATGTAGAAATAGATTAGGAGAATGCTTATTAATATCACAAATGAATGAAAAGGCCCATGATGTCATTATGCAGATCAGGGCTGCAACTAACAATGGTTTTCATTATGGATTAAACTCCATTAAATGTCATTTCAAATGAATGAACTAGTTGTTTCAGCTCTAGCCCTGATAATTTATGCAGACCCCTGTCAGAAAATATAGATAAAAATGTTCACCATATTATCCAACCTCATGTCCAAGGCTGTAAGCTCTGATTACACAGTCATAACACAGCAACAAAGATTCATATTTCGCCTGTCACTGTAAATTCTAAAATCATATGATAGACTACATTAAGCTTACAAAAGTGAGTACACTATGTGTGTAACAAGTTGCTAACAAGGCAGGACAGCACACATCTAAGGCAACCTGTTCAGCCTCTGCTTTAGATTCTCTGCTGCATTCAAAGTGCCTCTGCTGCTGTTTCACATTTCAAAATACCCCCATCCCCACATGGTATGTCATTTGTATGGAATCAAGAAAAATACTTTTTAATATTGTTATTAAGAGCCAAGTCCTCAGACAGAAATGTTGAAATAGTAATATAAATGAAAGCAATAAACAGGAAACAGAACAAGAGTGTTAAATAAGTGCTATGCACTAGACACTACAGATCTTTAGGTACAGGGAGATCTAGAAGCAGGTGGGCGAACTCTCCTGTGACAGTGAGATTTGAAAAATGTCAGTAATGAGCAACAGGAGCACATGTTGATATTACATGGTCAGGGATATTATGAGGCCCAGGAGCCTGGCTGTGGACAGTGGACAGTCATCGGGAGGTGGAGAAGACTTTACAGCTGATTCTTTGTTGAGGAGATCAAAAAAGTGTGAAAGATGGGGTGGTCCTGCTTTTGTAGCCTGTGATGGTTTGGATTACCAGCCACATATTTGTTTGTTTCCTTGTTGCGGGAACATATCATATCTAGTAGTCATTAAAAGAAGTGATTGAAAACAACTTGAAAAAATGATGCATCAAGTATTTGGAGATGATTTTAACTGCAGCAGACAATCAGATGTTCAGCATTGTGACAGGACCTTTGAAACCACTTTAAAATTGTAGTATGTTATTAAGTCTGCATAGGCTGCAGAGCAAGGCTGTGTTGTGACTGTCAAGGAAAGGGTCTCAGTCCTTTACATCACTTATAAAGTCCCCAGAGAACACAAATGGAAAGAACTAAAAACCTGTTAAAATCCATAAGACAACACCTATGAGAACTCTAATCCCTCAGATAATAAAAGAATACTGTGCATTTCATATTTCAGTCAGACAGATTGTCACTCATTAGGAAGATAAGCGCTGTTTTCTTACCAGGGAACAAAGTGTTCCACTACTGATCAGATCTGTCCGTATAACATGAGACAGCAGTATCACGACTCAACTCTCAGCTCTTGAATCTGTCTGCCCTGCATGACTTTGCTCTGTGTGTGTGTGTGTGTGTGTTACTATGATCATCATCCACCTTGTTGTTAGCAGTTGATTTGTTTTTTAGATCTGCTGTCTGTTCTTGGTATGCATGCCTTTATGTTGTTGTGCTACTGTAGTTTTGTTTTTTCACCATTTCAAGGCATCCCTCCACACACCTTCATTCTACAAGCTGATATAGCAGCTAGGACATTTCCTTTCTAATGAGCCCTCCGGTACAGATTGACTGCTTTACTGGGTGTAAATTAAATAAATATTCATGAAAAAGAATTAGCTCTCCTGAAAAAGAGAAATACAATCCATTTCATTCAATTCATAGAGGAAATATTTAGACTGTATAGGGTAAAGTACAATATTTGCATATTGATATTTGCAGGAACAGCAGGTATTCAAAAGTGTCCCTGGAACAATAAAGCTTTTTAACATTTATTAGTGTAACAATACGATAGTTCTTGCAGCTTTTACAATTATTACTAGCAAATATTGAATTTCAGCTATTCCACCAAAACTGCTACATCTTGAGTCTACGTATTTCAGCCTGGCCCACAGACATACAGCTGCCGGACAAAATACACTTGTAGTTTGTAGTATTTAAAGTGATACTTTTAGGAGCAAGTTATTTTCTCATGCCTCTTCGTACAATTTTAATGATGGAAATACTTAATAGTGCAACAATAGTCCCACTGCAGTCACTAATCTTTAAATAGCAGTGATGAAACAGTAATAACAGTAATAGCTGGTTTCATCTTGCTTACAGTTATTTGATATGCATATAATCAGTCAAAGTGATATTCACTGTGTGTGTACCACTGCTCCATACTGCAGTTTGGTGATATCATCCCTCTTTTTTTCTCTCACTCTCTGCATGTCACATCTCCTGTGTTGAGGTCATGTGTCGCTGCTCTTTCCTTTCTGTTCTCACTGTTGATTGTTTTCACTTGAGGGTATATACTGACAGTTCTGTTTCACCACAGTCGATTTGTGTCACCTCTGTGTCACCTCTGGCACTAATTGGCAACAAGTGTCACTTCAGCTCTGTAGCTGTAGCACTGTAAGAATCCATGATTTACTTCAATTAATACTCATTAGCTTGTAGTTTTCAGTGAGCAGAATAACTTTCTTTTAATAAATGCAACAAACAAGTAGTTAAAGACTTAAGGACAGAAACTCTACAGTTTACCCTTTACATTGTGTGTGTGTGTTCTGTGGTATGATGTGTTGTAAACTAGCCTACATCCACTGACTTCTGAGATTTCTTGTTCATAATGCCTCTGTTCTGTAATCCACCTCTCTGACAGGACCTGACAAAGTCAAGGTAAGAGAACACAGTGTTATTAAAAGTATGTGTGTTAATGACCGTTCAGGCAGTGCATTTTGAATGTATGTCAGAGCATTTGTTGACACCGACTGTGAGCTGTAACCCTATTAAAACTATTGATTGGAATAAGTAAAAGAAACTCAGTTTGAATATGAAGTTCACATGCTTCGTGTGTCTTTCAGGGTTATTGTTCACTCCCTTGTTTTTCTTGGCGAAAACAACAGCGACAAGTTTAAGTTTTATCAATACTTTTATCGACACTGGCCATTCCTAGTAAAATCTCTCTCTCCCTCCCTGCTCTCTCTGTCTGTAGTTTGGGAACGAGGCTCAGCAGCTGGAGTGGGCAAAGCGGGAGAGTGAGCGAGCAGAGCGCGAGCGGCTGAAGAGGCTCAGGCAGCAGGAGCAGGAAGATCTGGAGCTGGCGATAGCCCTCAGCAAGGCCGAGATGTCCAACGCATGACGTGGAATCCCCACCACAACTACACACAGTGCATAGACAGGCTCACATGCAGGCAAATATGACTTACATCTAAATATTCTGAAACAAAGTACGTCACTGAACTAATTGATTGTTCATACAAACTCTGGTCCATACACACAGACATACACACAACCTGCACCTCCACATTTTACGTTTCCCCACACCACTGACCCTGCATTAAACCCTACAACAACACTGAAGGTGGTCAGTGCAAAGCTCTCCTGCTAACATGCTGAGACACAGAACTGACAGGTGAAGGAGAGGAGGACGAGGAGGAGGCAATAGAGGCTTGATGGAAACAAATGGATGCTCTGTGTAGATGCACTATAATGGCTGGATAGTAATGTGATCGATCCATCCATCGGACTGAGCAGGCTAACTGACTGCTGCCGACAGAACACCTTGTCAATTTGAGTTTCAGTGTGTTGTTGGGAATGGTTAATACTGGCAGGCTAACAAAACAGCAGCAGTGAAGATAAATGAACACGATTCAAACTGCCAGGGTTTGTCATTAAAGGGATTTTTGGTAATATGCCGGGCTGACATGAATATATCTTTGGGATATAGACTGTCAATTAGTATTTAGTGTTGAGTTGTTGTTGCTGGTAAGAAAATGCTGCAGAATGAGGCGTCACATACTTATGTGTTTATAGAGAGGTGTACAGAGAAGAATGGATCTGACACTCCTCAGGAGTTTTTCAATTCACAGTTTTCACAATTCACAGTTTTCAAGAAATGCAGGCACTATCCCAGACGCAGAGAAGAAATGAGAAGTAATCCATTCTAAGTTAAGACAGCCCCAATGATGTACCTGTGACATCATCAGTGATTGTTTTCATTAAGGAAGATCATCTAGAGCCACTGAAGATGTCATACTATTTCTCATCTTCTTTTTATAGGCTGACTAGTACTGATGTGTAAACTGACTCTGTTATTTTTTCATATTATGTTTGAGTGGTGCATATTCCTAATTAATGTGTTTAACCAAATGGCCATAAGTAAATACTAATTTATACACACATGATGAACAGAGTGGCAGGTCGAGTTTGGGTACACACTCGTCCTCTGGCTCTGCTTCCTCCTGTGTGAAGAAGAAACCTTCTGACCAACAACATCGGACACGTTGACACTTCTTTTTTGAAGAAGGAAAAACAACTGCTCTTGAGTGAGGTAAAAAGCAAACGTGAGATCCATTACACTGGTTCCCTCTGATGTGACAAGTACCTGACAAAAAACATATTAAATGTCAGCAGATCCTTTGGAGTGACAGTAAGAAATTGTACAAATCTATTTTCTTTGTCCGAGTGTGAGGTTGTCCTGTGTAGAGTTTGCTGTGATGACCTGCAGTGCGCTCTCCCTCTGTCACTGTATATAGATCAACAGAGGTTTGTCTGATCGACAGCTGTGCTCTGATCCCAATGCTGTGATGTCATACCACATCCAATAGATGAAAGGCAAGATGAGGGAATTCATTTTTCTACATTTGACCTTGCTGTGTTTTTCGAGATGAAGGATTTTTAACACAGTTTTACTTCAGGAGCTTGTCATTATTTTATTGTTTTGATATGTTTTGTTTTAAAAGCACAGTTGTAGTTTTAGTCACTCCAGTCCTCTGCAGACCAGCAAGCACAAGCTGTGGAGTGTTTGGGAAGATTGGGAAGTGGCTGAAAAATGGCGTCATTAGGCTGAAAATATGAAAATAGTGCTGTTTTTGATGTGTTATAGTTTGATGACCCAACATGGACCTAACCACTCACCTTGTGTTTCTTGAGTTGTCCTTTTTACTTGAGGAGGGGACTGATGTTGAAGTGAGACAGGCTGAAGTTGACTCTGGAGTTTGATTTCAATAGGACTTATTTTCTGAGGACTTTCTGTTCAGAGCCGCCTGTTGTTTTAAAATCATGTTTTATTTTGTATATGAGTCTGTGCTCTGTGCGTCTCCATGAGCAGTCATCATGCTTCAGTCAGTGTTTTGCCGTTTGACTTCCTGCAGTAAGATCCTGCAAATGCTTTAAATGTTACCCCAAGGGACAATATTTTTCATGACCATACCTTGGTAATCATGGGGAGAAAAAAGTCATACATTGCGGTTTGTTAAATGAAAGCTGTCAACATAGTTACTGTTTATCATTGAGACCAGTTGTATCCACTGGCACTGCTTTGGGCTCAGGATCATGATACAGTGTTCACCAGTGCTGGATGACCTCTGATGGAAACATTTTAATCACACCAACTCAGTTTTAAAAGTACAATATCATATATAAGAATAAGTGAACAATAAATAGCTTATAGTATATTAATAAAACAGGCAGGGGGACTTTTGAAAGTCAGCTGGCACAGCAGTTTTTCATCAGTCACCAACATGAGTCTGTTCAACAGACTTCATTATGTTTTAAGTTATTTTACACATGCCTGTTTTGTGGTATGTTGTCTTATGTGTTGCCATCCCATCAGATATCCATCCAGGACTGTGACAGGTAACATGATGGTCCTGGATCAGGGGCTCTGTAAGATACCAGTAAGATACCAACAAGTTAGAGTTTGGGTTGAACTTCAGTACAAATGAAATACTTTTTAATTCTGTGATTACACAGGGTCATTGTGATGAAAATCATTCGTAACTACTGTATTAAGATGGTATGTGACCTTTGTCTTGGTGTTGGGTCACAGCAGCCTTAGAAGAAGGCCTTGCACTGGCTGGTATAACAAGATGACCTCATGTTATTTAGTCTTACATTTCCCTCTCCAGACACCACATTGAACATGCTAATGGTAAGGAAATGACGGAAATACCAATTCCAGATGTTACAATGTGTGGAACTACCTTTCTGGGGTGAAATTATTCAGATCCACGTAATGTGAATTCACTGAATTTGACAGAAGTGTTGAATCTTAAGTTCTGGTGTATCCTTTGATTCTGCCAGATAGAAATGTGAACTGCCTCTCGGTCTTTTTTTTTTTTTTTTTTTTCTAGTTTACATATCATGACTGTTGACCTTGCGGTAGCTGTTACACACTGTACCTGTAGGGGAACAGTGACCCTGGTACATGGAGAGCCTCTCGAAGCTGGACACGACGATCATCTCCTGAGGAGCTTCCACCTGCTTCTGACCCATGAAACACACACTGACATGTTGAGTTTCTCCATGCTCCTGTGACACTGCAGTAAACATGTTATGCTGTATGCTATATGAGGAACTTCCATCTACACTGGTTTTCTCTCCTCATTGAAAACGAAAGGTGTTGTTAGCTATCACAACAGGTCAGCTCATGGTTTGCTTTTTACCATCAGTTTTGATGAGGATTGCCAACACTGTTTTGATAACAAGGTATTTTGTAAGGTTTTGTCAAATGCCACCCAAGGTGTTCTTTATGTTCAGTTAATGCCATAAAAAGACTAAAAACGTGGTAGTTTTTTCCAGTTCACTAAAGTTCCACCAACCTGTTCTCAACAACGTGATCAAAACATTTTGAAAGTGTTGTGAACATGGAACAAAAATGTGCAGAATGTCATGTAGATCCAAGTGTCACAGGATGCAGCGGTACCTTCTGCTTCGGGAGGAGGTTCTGGAAACTTGGTATTTAGCATTTTCCCACAACATCACAGAAGCATCAGCCTCATGGAAAACTTTGCAGCAGACTTGTGAATTGCCAAATGCTGTCTTTAGGACCTCCCTAAATCAGAACTGAGTAAAAGAAAAACTTCACCAAAAGAAATTAAGTCAAGGTGGACATACTGGCTTTTTTTAATCACATCTCACAGTTGAAAGGAAACTACTGTTTCCAAGGTCAAGAATGGACTTGACACGCACATAGAAAAGCTTTGGTCACTGAGAACTAGGGCTGGGTATCATTTGAAACTTTTGGATTCACGTGACAATATGATACCTTAATTTCAATAACAAAGCCAAAACAGTACTTTTTCTGAAATCTCTTTTTCTGTTAAAGAAATAATATCTAATATGTAAAGTGTATGTATAAATATAAAGCACTCTTACAACTGTTTGATCAAAGTTATCGTGAATCTGACCAGATATTTGATCCAAACCTGGGGTACTTTTTCACCTTTCCTTACAGATGCATAATGTTGGTACCACAAAGTATTGATACATGATACCCAGGCTACTGCGAAACTGTGACCCTCCATCTTTTCCTCCTCCACGTGTTTCTGTCCACCTCCCTCTGTACTGCTTGAAGTGGTGACTTCCAGACTGGTACCCTCATTCATGCTGTATTTGTCATCTGATACCTCCATTGTGCAATAGATCCTTGTTATTTTTATTTTTATTGTTGTTTTGTGTCATGTGAAACCAGTGTGATGTTTTTGATATGTAGCGTATGTCTTTAACATGATTATTTATGCATCCACAACCACCCACTCATTCTGACTTCGTAGAGGAATGTAATGCTTTGATTTAATTCCATTAGCTGCAGAATCTACAAACCTTTCATTCCAAACTTTTTTTTTATTAAATCTATGTCATTGTAACACTGTTCTTTTTTATTATCATTATTATTATCATCAACATTGTTAGCAAAGAAGAAATCTTTAGAGGGTGAAAGCTAAAGAATACAAAGATTTACAGTTGAATAAATTCTTACTTTTAATCTTTTTATTTTTCTCTCAGAACAGTCGATATTTCATTTTGGTATTAAGCCTTTGAATTCTGTCTTGACTGACACACTGATACTTAATAGGAAGCTGCCAAAACTGATTGTGGGGAAGACTTGTTTCATTTCTGTTTGCTTTGCTTTTGTCTTCTCTGAAGCTTGTTTTCCTGCCTTCAACTGCCCTTCCTTCCTCCCATGTAGGTGAATTAATGTGAGCTGTCTTTATAAGGATGCAACGATGTGTATACAGTCTATATAGTATCATCTGTTATATTTGTCCTATAAAAAGTGAAGATGAAGAAGAAAAAGTAAACTTGAGAAGGCAGAAAGAACATTTGGGAGGTTGCGTACAATTACACTAATAGCTGAGGAGAGAAGAGATGCTGGTTTATTTTGAACAGTGATCCTCTCTACATGGTCTGTACTGTTTATTAGAATAAACATTTCAGTTAAATGGGAATGAACTGCTGTCTGTTTATTTATTGCAGGCGGCAGCCAACAGTTCGACCAGTAGAGCTCCACTCTGAAAGACGTATGAAAGATTTTTACTTTCTGCAGTCATTTAATATTGTGCTTAAATAAAGTTGTACAACTCCCTTCAAGTGGATTTTACAAAAGTTTCCCACAATGCAGCTCCGTAGTTTTTAATTTGACCCGACCTGTCTGCTCATCTGTGACTTTGTGACACAGGCTTTTGTTATAAACCTGTAATTCCTACATCCAGTCTTTGAAAACTGCAGCATTATCGAGATCATTTTCTCAGACTTTACACAGCTCCAGAGGCACAGAGTACACATCTTCACTTTAAGAGTGTGTGTGAAATGACTTGACTTGACAAACCAGTGAGTGCACAGTAAGGGTCTGTTGAGGCCTGTGGCACACTGCTGTTCTCAAAATTTGAAATTATAAAGGCTTAATCCACACAGCACAGCCTGTGCAGGAGTAGGACATTTCATAGTCTATACTCTGAACTTTGTCATATTCAGCTATTCCATCTGCTCTGGCCAACAGTGTCAGAGGAGTGACACACTCAGAAACAGCACAAAACCAAACACTGGTGTTTGCTTGGCTCTTTCCTGCTCGTGGGGGCGAATGGTGAGTGGGTCCCACAGTATACCTGTTTATTTCAGTAAGATCCTCACACAGTTCATTCCAAGAAACTTTTAGTTTAGTAAATCAGAAAATGCTTTTTGATCATTCAGGCAAATTTACACTGTTTTCTATTGATGTTGTATTTTCTCCAAAGTACTGCACTCACTGATCGATTACTATTTGAAAGCTTGTGCTAAGATAAACTTCTCCAGATAGAGAAGTCGAACGTCAGCTCTTACTGGGTCACAAGGACTTGATCTAGGTGTCCTCAGTGGTAACATTACTTTGATCTGAATGGTTTTATCATATATGATGGATCTAATCCTTTAACTAAGGATTCATTAACATTTGTCTCTTACTTTTACATGAAGCAGACACAGTTAACCTGCAGTCACACCTCTGT
>JAOXYL010000105.1:451842-465772 GCA_028564955.1 Terapon puta | reverse complement strand
GATGAAATAACAACAGAACCTGACAGAGACTGTGATACACGACATTCATTCATTCATTCATTCATTCATTCATTCATTCATTCATTCATCTTCTATACCTGCTTATTCCTGCCAGGCAGGGCCACAGGGTGCTGGAGCCTATTACAACTACTTTGTGTCGCCAATGGGACTCTAAATTGGGAGGTGGGATGAAGCTGCAGGCACAGGGCGACAGTGCTAACCACTATACCACCGCGCCATCCGATACACTCAATGGTCTGTTTTAATCAGAGATCTGCTTGGAGAATTTCTTTCCATTGCTATGGTGAGCTGGGGATTGCTTCAGAATGGCAGAGTGAGCTCTCACATAATGTCCCACTTTGTTTTTCTTTGTTTATCTATAACCATGTCCCTTTGGACTATCATAGACACTTACCGTCGCCAATCAAATGTGGTAGAGTAATTCTATCTATACATACTTAGTTTTTAGGAAAACCCTACTTGTTATGCATTGAAGGATGTTTAATTTCTTAAACAAAGAATCTAAAGTTGGACTGTTTTTAGGCAAAATACAAAAAATAGCATCCTTCGATGGAATACACACCTCTCGGGACCTAGAAAGTTTTGAAACAGCATTGTGACAGTAGGGAGATATTACTTAGTCGTCTTAGGTGGGTTGTGATGTGATGAAGGAAATTAAATGTTGGCAATGGGCCTGACTGTCTTAAGAATCAGCACCATGATATCATCTCATGAAACAACTTGTTCCAAAGCCTCATTTATTGAAAAGCGTCACCCTTCCGTGAAAATAGAAATGTCGTTCTAGATGCCTTGTGTATAATTTTATACTCCAAATATATATTTGATAACTTCAGAAATGTTGGGATCTTAAAACAAAGCTTGGACAGACAGCAGGTTGTTCACTCAGATCAGAGCACAGGACTTCTTCAGAGCCACCCTTCTGTTTTGTTTCATACACACGGCTGCGTATCTGAGAGAGCACAGAAACCAACATGTAAACCACCTGACCCCCTGGAGTCAGAGCTTCCCACGCTCTGCAGTGGCAGCCACCGTCCTGTGCCCAGCTGAAAAAGTGAAATGAAAATGTTTGATTTTTCACTTGAGTAAATGTACTAATGATTGAGGTGGGGGTTCCTCTTTTCTCAGGGCTGGACTGAGGCCGTCCTGGAGATGACTCTGAGACTTGTGGCCTTTTACAACCCAAAATAGAAACAGGCATTACGACTGCTGCACCGCTGCAAGTATGAGTTTTAGGTCAGCCTGTTTCCAACCTCTTTGATCATATTGTGTTTCTTAACCCATGTGACTTCTTTTTAGTCACTGTCATAATCACTGGAATGATCACCAAAACAGCTAGCACAAAGAGGTTTATTACAAATTGTAATAAAACATCAAAATCCTATCACTATTAGCAGGCTTAACCTAATGTCAGCCAAATGGACAACACAGGCTGAGCGGTGCACCACCTGGTAGGTGGTACAGTACCACTAATATTTACTTTACCCAGCAGCTGTAAGACCCTGTATGCTTCAAAGTCTCCTGTCTAAAGGCAAAATGTTTCCACACTTGAAGGTGAGAGGAGACGTCTACAGTAATCGCACAAATGAGGATAACACTTTCAGGTCCTCAAAGGTGTTTAGTGTTGCATTTAGTTGCTCACACTAGAGTGAGAGGTTGTGTGAAGATGGAAAAAAAAGCTTTGGAGAGAGGTTCAAACCCCACCAACTTTTACACCAGAATAACCAGAGATCACTGTTCAGTCTTTGATGAGCCATCGACCTTTGCAACACTTCCTCTGTCCTGCGTTCTCTGTTTTCTCTCACCCTTACAGAGTGCAAGGAACTATAATGAGGATGATCAGAGCTTTATTTAGAGGTGACAGAGCTCTACTGGGCTGGAATGTGCTAAGATGATCAAACTCTTTCTATCTTCACCCTTCAGTCAACTCTGTCATGCTCTCGTGGACTTTGACACAACAGTCATTTTCATAGAAATGATTTCCATATTGTGGCTCTCTCTCTGACTCCTGATGTAACACAAAAGTGACTCAGCCCACAGCCCTGGTGTTATCTTCGTCATCTAAACACATGCTGTGTAGCAGGATGAAAAACCTGCTGGCTCATAGAATTAGTATATTTTAGGTGTTTTCTTTGGAATAAAAAAGTGCACGCATGTAAAATAATAGCTGCTGAGCAGACAGATATGGTGTGCCACCATGAAACTCAACCTCACGAACTGTAACTTTTCATGTAAAAACAGTGTGCAACTCCCCCCCACCCCTCCAATTTCCCACCATCCTTACAAACGCCTGGGAAGGACATGTCCTTCGAGCTTATTTCTCTCCTCATCTCTGCTGAACTCTCTTTATTCCCAGCAAGCCACTTCAGTTTATTTGAGGAAGAGTTTCTCTTTCTTTTCACCCCTCCATCCCTCCCACTCATCGTGGTTTGCCCCTATGCTCCGACACAGCCTCCGTCTATATCCAGTCTCTATAATTATGTCAATGTAATGTTTGTATTTATAGGCGGCTGCCACAGCACCCTGGCAGCCGTTGTGTCCCAGCTGGGAATCACTGCTGCAGACGGGCGCTCGGGGCCCAGCCTGGTCCAGACCTGGTCCAGACCTGCCCCTGATGGTGGCTCACCTGTCTAAAGCTCCAAACCATTAGCTTCAGGACCAACGCAACAACATGCTACATATTCAGTGCAATATTTTCTATTAACTGCCCCCAATGCTTTGACTGAACTGATATCTTTGGAACATATCCCCTAAACCTTTAAATAAGGCCCAGAGTGTTTCCTTTGCTTTGTTCTAATCTTTGCCTGAAAGATTTACTACAGAATTATTCAAATGATTGAAGTGATCTGGACACAACCTGTAAATATATTCTATTGCAAACAGATGTAGCCTTGTTTGAGGTCAGTGGTATCTGACCTACTCACAGCATATGTGATGAATTATCTTCTCAGGTGTCTCTGTGGGTCCACACCTCCAGGTTGGGAAACACGGTTCACTTGGTCACAGGCCAAATCTGCCATTTTAAACTATGAGCTGTGTATTCAAACATCCCTCTGTTCAGGTCTTTAACAATCACAGAATCTCAGGACTCACAAGTCATGTTGTTCATTTAGTTTAATATGTACATTAAAATAAACTATTTACATTATATAAAAAGTTTTTATTTACAAGGCAGTACATTTCTTCAAGACACAAACAATGTTTTTTTGCCAAAGACTGTGTAGCCCTTTGTCAATCAGGTGGCATTGAGATGATGTGCCCCTCTGTGAGACTTGCTACTTAAGACCCTGACTTTAAATGCAAGTAGACTCACAGACATGACACTCTATTCAAGCCTTAAGGAGGACAGGATGAAAGGCAGTTTCAGTACAAAACATTGTCTCAAAGCTTATTTCATGTTCTGTTTACTCTTACAAAATAACACAGAATACAACTCTGATTGTCTTTAAGCCAGTGGAGAATATGGCATTCATAAGATATCATGTGTTATACAAGGCACTAATGGTGAAAGTACAAAATCATCACACACACAAACGAGTGTGTTTCCAGTTGCTTCAGTGGCATGTGCCTGACATGTTGAGGACTATTGTAATCTGCTGTCTATAGACCTGTTTTAGAAACAGCATTCAGGATACAAAAAGTAGTACCAGCTACATATTTTTAAAGAAGTCTGAACAGAATTAACCTGTTTCTGTCATATCTGTAGTTTTCTTGTTCTTCTTGTTTTGTTTGTTTATGGCTTGTATGTATGTATGTGTGTGTATATATGTATATATATATATATATATATATATATATATATATATATATATATATATATATATATATATATATATATATACATATATATGTATACATATATATACATATATGTATGTATATGTCTCAAATGAAAAATGACTGTAATACTCCTATAATATACCTATTAAAGTGTCGTCAATAGTGGACTCGTCATGTGTGACGTCAGTCCTCTCCATCCTTCTGTTCGTCACGTGCACAGAGGTCCTCGTCTGCTTCAGGTTTGTCCCTCCTCAGTTTCCTCACATGTGTCTTTTCATGTGCAGGGCGAGGTGGTCGGACCGGGAGAAGGCCCGCTCACACAGGTGACACTGGAATGGGCGGTGCCCGGTGTGCTTCCGGAAGTGACGTGTGAGCTCGTCGGAGCGCGCGAACTTCCAGCCGCAACCCTCCCAGCTGCAGTGGTACGGTTTCTCTCCTGCGAACACAACAAGGGGCGTGAGTGACGTCATGGCGTGCGGCCCGGGGTGACGGCCGTTCCCGCGCGGCCCCTCTTACCTGTGTGCGTCCTGTGGTGCGCCTTCAGGTGGGAGCTCTTGGTGTAGGTTTTCCCGCAGCCGGTGAAAGTGCAGGTGTGCGTCGCGGTCCGTTTCCTCGGCCAAGAACGGCGACCCCTCTTCGGCTTGGTGTCCATCATCTCCAGGGGGGAGGACGGGGGGGTGAGCAGGGCGCGCTGGCCGGCCGCCTGCTGCTGCATGGGGAAGTGGTGGTGGTGCGCCCCGGGGAACGGGAGCTGCAGGCCGCCGTGCGGGTGGGAGAACCCCCCCGACGCGCCGCGGTGGGCGGGGAAACTCTGCGGGAACGTCAGCGTGGCGGAGCTGCACACGTGCGGCTGGTCTGAGCCCGGCAGGTCGTCCGGGCTGAGCGGCGGCGTCAGGCTGCCCGCCGCCTGCGGGGAGCTGGCCAGGCGCGGCTGCTGCTCGTATGACATCATACAGGACGCGCTGCCCTCCTGCTTGATTTTGGTGCAGGTCTGAGGCACCAGACCCAGAACGGGACCGTACGTGTCCGCGGAGCCGGGCTCCGCTTTGATGCTCGGAGGCCCGGGGAATAAGTCCTGAGCGGTCTGGAAAGGCGCGGAGCTGATGAGGAACCTGCCCTGGATGCCGGGGCCGTGCCCGGGGAGGAAGCTGGTATCCACGTCGGAGCGCAGCAGCTCCGCCATCAGGCTGTTGTAGGGCGGGGGGCTGCTCATGTAGGAGTCCGGCTGCTGCGGCGCGTACACGGACGGCCCGGAGTCCTGGAGCCGGAACGACTCTGCCGTCCCGTCGGAGCCGGCGGTGTTAGCGAGGATAAACTCGAGATCCAAGAACTTGTCCAGGTCCTCCTCGTCTCTTCTGCCCAGGCAGCTGGTGGTCAGGTCGGCTGCACCGCCGCTCATGTCGCCCCTCCACCTCTGGAGCCAGGACAGGGTTAGAGTTAGTGTGTGCAACACGGGGGACAACTCACCTCACCACTCACCTCCACACACTGACAGCAGTCACTGAGCAGACAGCCAAACACCATCACTGATGTGATCAAGCGCCAACATGCGCGCACAACAAGGAGTAAATCTACAAACAACACAACTTACATCTTCCCAACATTTCTCCTTTTGGCTGGCAAATGTAGAAATTGATGGTAAACTGGTCCCACTCAAGGCCATTTCCATGCGTTACTTCACAAAGTAGAAAAAACTCCGTTAAAATGAGACACTTTCTCTGTTTGTCCTCCGACCAACGCGTCAGAGCGCACAGCCTCTGTCCAGCTGCTCCTCATGTGCTGCGGAGTGTCTGCACGGAGCTCTCCAAGCCTCCAAGCGCTTATAACTGTTGTTCTCAGCACAGATCGGACCAATGCGAGGCTGGGGGAAGGAAGCACGTCCAGGACGGGGACGCCGCGCTCCGGCCAGCCCCTAAATTTAGGCTCGGTATAAAAGTCCGACTTTCCCTGTGAGTCAGAGACCGAGAGGTGTCGAGGCTGAGAGAAGAGCTGCTGCGAAATCTTCTCTGTGCTCCGCTGCGGGCAGCTTCTTAACCTTCCGAAGAAGAGGAGAACCCGCCCATCCGCCAAACCTGGCCAACAACTGGCAAAGTAGAGAGAGAGAGAGAGAGAGAGAGAGAGAGAGAGAGAGAGACCGCCCCAAGCCAGCACCACCAGAAGGCAAAATAAGTCATTAAGACATTGCTGAAAAAAAGAGCAACGAAACCGATACTAAAAGGGCACCCGGGGTTTACAGAGAGCGGAGGAGCTGCAGGTGCCCGCCGCGTTACGCGCACGCTGCGCTTTTACGCGTTCATAGAAAGAGGCACCCTGTCCCAGCGCTGCGGCTTCTTCTGTTTGTTCGTTTACTGACGAGTTGGGCCTGTGACAACACGCAAGATTCAGTTTCTTCAATAAAAACGGCGATCTTTTAAAGGTGCCCGGTCTTTTTGTCTCGCTGTCAGAAAGAGGGATTTTGCCTCGGTCACAGCATGAGCGGACAAAGACCATGTCTGTGATCGTGGCTGATCAGGATGACAGAAATCCCTCACTCCTCTGGCATATTTCGAGCTTCAGGCTTCACTTTCCTTCTTCACAGCGCTCCATGAAGCCTCGTTAGAAGATAGGAAGTAAAGTATGTGCTGTGGTACTGGCAGAGAGCTCCCTCCATCATTAACTCATGTTGTCAGGATGGAACTTGTGAACAGAAAATTGGAAAGTTGAATACAAGTATAAATGCAGCTCTGAAACATAAGTGAAAGTGTGGTCAAGAAGTTAATCATTTTGTAAACTGGTCTCCTGAGTGTTGGTAGTTTGACACTATTACACAGTGCAGCAGAGTTCTTTTAACACTGTGTGTAGTAGAATTTGTGTAAAACAATTGTTTTCATCTGAGCTTTTTAAAGACTTTATCCATAAAGGAAATCATCACTGCACAGCTGTCGAATAAATGTTGTGCACTGAGTAAGAAAAAGAAGAGCATATGCTTCACAGTAGTTGGCTTTATGGTCCATATGAGGACGTGCTCCAGTTTGTTTGTGCTGCTTTGAGCTGTACTGATTTTAAACTTTGCTGTAAACACAATATACAAAGTTGGCCGTCTTCCCCCTCTGGTTCTTACATTTTTACGCCCTGTGCACTCAGACAGTGATGCCTGGGAACATTTACAACACAGCAAAATAAAGAAGTCCAGACACAGGACAGAGTCTTTGCAGATCCAAACACCACCACACACTTCACGTGATACATAAGTGGTGATTTTTAAAGAAAATCTTACTCAGTCTTTAAGGCTCATCATTTCATGTGATAATGAGATTATAACATAATGGACTATATTTTCTAATTTGCATCTAATCAAGATTGGAAGTCTTGTTGAGTCCTCTGTTTCACAGGAGGAGCCGGCACACTCTCTAATCTCAGTAACAGAGTCTAACCAGCAAGGCCCTTCACCAGAGCAAATAGGCCGAAATAGTCTAAACCGTTCATTCCACCTTTGTCTCCTCTGTTATTGCAGTTGTTCCATTCCACAGACACCATATGTTCTGTATTGACGTATTCATGTTGTGAGCATTATATGTGTATGTGTGTATGTGTATGTTCTGACGGCACTCATAAAACACATTCTGTGGATAAACTCTTCTGCCATGAGAATCAGACCTATATTATGCATCACACATGTATCATAGTGGCTGTTACCGACTTTGTGATGATCATTGCAGTTTACATGCCATAGAACTAAAGCAGCTTGTAATAAAGCTCAGCTGACCCCCAGATCTCTCACTGTCTTTATTTTATCTGTACATGACTCATGAAGAAAAAAGACAAGTGCCTGTGGACACCTCTAATAACACTTTGCACTGTGCTGGTGCTTTGCCTTGGTTAATAATGGCAGGTGCACAGTCCGTTGGCAGCAGGCAGAAAGAGCAGAGGTGTGTCATATAACATACTGTACTTTTACACAGTTTTCCCCTCTCATTAATGCATATTTGAAATACTGGTTAATTGCTGATTGGCCTTTGATAATCTCCAAATTACTTTTGGTGGCCTGGCAGCCATTGGTGATTTTGTGGCATTCCATTGTAATTAGCCCAAGTCAATGTGCAGCATGCTACAAAGCATGTGCAGATGTGTGGCATGTAGCAGCCAATGAGTTCTGTTGAACACCTTTATTGTTTATAAAGGATTTTTAAAGCATCAGGTGCATCTTCCATTTGTTGTAGTTTTCACAGGGACTATTTATTCAGCAGAGAGCAGTTCCCATAAAAGTTATTTAGAGTTAAGTGATATGGTTTTATTTAAATGTAATTAAAGCAGCACACCACAAACCTAATTTCGTGCAATAAATGCAATAAAATAACATTACTTTTTTTTATTATGTCAGACTATATTTTAGTCTTGAAACCTTCAAGTGACTGACAGCAAAACAAATACGTTATGTGACAAAGTCAGAACATAGTACTCTATTTGTGCTAAAAACACATGTAAATCTATATAAAGCACAACTTACATCTTCCTTTTGCAGACTTAGAATTTGGTGGCAAAATAGTTTGACTCAAGACCATTGCAGTCAGATTACCACAGTCCACTGAGTCTCTGGGAAAAGCTATAGAGCGTTCAGACAGTGAAGCATTCACATATAGACTTTTCAGATATTTCACATGTCTATAGACAACACATTATGTTTTATGAGTTTATGAGAGAGAGGGGCTGTCACTGAGGATGGAGGAATAAATCACAGAGACACATCTTCAAGTTTTGACATATGTAACCAAAATGATTTGCATGGGCATATACCACTAGCAGTTGTTCTGTCTTACCCAGAGCCATAACTGTGTGTATTTCAGAGGAATATGCAGATCATTATTCCACTTGTGTAGACCACCCAAAAAATAAAATACACCACTATTCATGGGAACATGCACGGTAATACACATGCACTCAGACAAAGATACAACATACACCCACATAGATCTGCTATATCCTGCTTGGGAAGGACTTCAGAAAGCCCACCATTCCCAGTCATTTGTCACATTTTTTTTTATTTTCAAAAAATACATTAACATAGAAACAAACAAACAAATACACATATACCATTTCCCCCACCCTGACCCACCCCTTGGTACCAGATCTCACATAAATCTTAACCTGTCACATATACATACACACTTAGTACTGTACATACGATACACTTTCAGATCAGTGGGCCACTGGATAATAAGCATCAACATAACACAATCATGAATCAATATCAGCAGCTGACATATTCTCAACAAAGTCTATAAATGGTTGCCAGGAAGTGTGGAATTTTTCAGTACTTCCTCTCATGGTAAACCTTATTTTTAAGTGAATGTGGCTCATGACACTTCTAATCCAAGGATTAATATGGACCTAAGGATCCAGGTCCGTATTAATCCTTGACAGTTTATCCTTAGTCCAATGAAGACGATGTACAACTTTAAATTGTATGACTGAGTGTCTGAGGCACGCTGACGATGAAGAAATCTTCTTTAGAATCTGGAGCCAAATTTCCTCTGTTATTGGTTCTCCCATCTCCGCCTGAGCTCCTCTCGACTGGTCTTTTTGTATTCATTAAACATGTCATACAACTTGCCCATGATCTGTTTTGTGTCAACTTTACTTTCAAACATCGAGTCCAGCAGAGAAGTGGAAGGACACAAAGGGAAACATTCTGAATTGGATGAGACAAAACATCGAATTTGCAAATATCTAAAAAATGTAGATCTATCTAGTTTACACTTTAGAGATAATTCTTCAAAAGAAGCAAATCTGCCATCTATGTACAGATCATTCAGGGACCGTAATCCGGACTTTAGCCAGTTGTTAAATGCTTCATCCATGACTGAGGGTGGGGACAGATAATTATTTGTTATTGGAGCAGCAACCCACATCCCAGAAAGAGTAAAGGTTCTTTTAAACTGGTTCCAGATTTTGACTTACGACAGGGTTGTGCGTATAGGAAGATATAGGTTGTTTAAATGGTAAGCTGGAGCACAGTAGAGCTACAAGAGATGTTTGTTTTACTGAACCCTCTTCCAGCACCACCCAGCTAGGTTTAGTAATAGATTCATTCATCCAGTATAACAATGGCCTAAGATTTGCTGCCCAATAATAGAACAGAAAATTAGGAAGAGACAAGCCACCCATTGCTCGAGGGAGCTGGAAAGATTCCTTCTGTGTTCGTGGTTGTTTTTTATTCCATATAAAACTAGATAGAAGACATTGGAACATATAAAGATATTTAGGAAGTACACACATCTTTATGGAATTAATCCTTCCTCCTAAAGACAAGGGTAGATTATCCCATCTGTTCAAATCTTGCTTTAAATTAGAGAGTAGGGACTGATAGTTTGCCTTAAAAAGGTCCTTATAGTGACGCATGATCCATACTCCTAAATACTTTATTTTTTCAATGTTCACTTTAAAGGGGCTGGGCAAAGTGTGTCTCTCAAGCACATGGGAGATAGGCATTAGTTCACTTTTTTGGATGTTGACTTTATAAGCTGATATTTTCCCAAATACAGAAAGTAGTGAAAATAACCGAGGGATTGTATTTTGTAACTCAAAATAGTTTCAAATGTTATTGTTTGTTCACACTGCAGCCATAACCCAGGATATGAATTTAGGGCCAAATGTAATCACTTGACTTCATTTGTCACATTTTAATGTATTTTCTGTATGTGTGCCGGCAGCGTTGAAAAGCAACACAGCATCTCGGCCCTCTGCTTAGCCAACTTGCAGACTTCGAACAGAACACTATTTGCCACAAAAAGCCACTGAGGCAGAGGAGTCACTTCATCTTCAAAAAGCATGGCCTTGTACTGTTTTCATTAATATGAAACTTGGTTTTACTTGTGTTTGCTTCAAAGATAAATAAAGATGTTTTATATCACAACAATTAAATCTTTGTCTGAATTATATTTTAAATGTTAATACCATTCTATAACAACAGATGAATACATTAATATTTGCTCTGGATGTATACAATGACTTTGGAAATTCTGGATAAATATTTAAATAATATAAATCACAAGCCCTCCTTGTTATATTTAGTCAACTACCACTACACAAGAATAATTTAGATGACTAAAGTATGACTAAAACAAATGGCATTTCAGCCAAAACATTATGATGAGAACTTCTGCAGTCAAAATGAACACTGCTGAATGGTGTAGGAAGACCTGAAGTGACACCACCATCTCTGAGCTGAGACAGAGGGAAATTGGATTTGTCTGAAGGGGAACCACTCAAGACAGCCAGCACTTCAACTCTCCAGTCACTTTGATAATGATCATCTTAATGCTTCAGAAAATGTTGTGTTAACCCAGTACATATTGGACTCATTTTCATCTCATCTCAGCAGGCTCCTATTTGCTCTTTCACACTTCACCTTTTCAAATGGTCTCATCTTTTAATTGAGGCATGAGGAACAAACAGTGGAACTGTGCTCTCTCAGCCAGCGAGGAAGGCTGTTTTCAACATACAGGACTGAAAATTTAGGACTTTCCATGGAGATGTGTGCATACATTTGTTTTTGAGAGGCTGAGTTGGTGCGTTGTGACAAGCTATCGGACCATGGTGGAGCAAAGTATGATTTCCATGTGGAAGTGACTTCTGGCTCTGTGTTTGCTCTCACTCATTATGGCACGACGAGGCGGATAGGCCTGGCTGCTGACACACATCTTTTTTGGGTGTCCACACCTTTCTCCTTGTACACAGAGATTGCCAGACTAACATTTGGAGACTCCTTTTCCTTGAAAACATCTAAATGAGCATCTATAGATATTAACAGACATTTTAACTACCTCCATAAACGTTTTAAATCATGCAGGCTTGCAGTGAAAATGCCACCAACTCTGATATAAGATGTTGATGTTTTGAAGATTTACCACGACCCTGTGTCAGAGTAGAATTTATCTTATATGTTTGTCTGCCATATTCTGACAATTCACCTTGAAAAGCCTTATATCTGAAAACATATACTGCTCACATGTGGATATAAAACATTTATTCTTAAGGCACATACAGGTAAATAGGTAGGAAGCATATAGAATATAAAGGTAGTTAGAAGGAACACAGTCCAAAGAGCTTCACGTGTTAAATATAAATAATCTGAGTTTTTGAACTGCTTGTGAAGTATCTCATCCCTAATACCAGGCAAAATATAACACATTGAAACAGGATTAACCTTGGATTAAATTCAATGATCGACTTATAATCATTTTACAAGCAAGACATCTGAAAGCATCAAGTTGGGCTTCAAATTGTGCCGGTTAATTTTCAGTGTTTTCAAATGTTGTATAGATCATAAAAGTAATCAAAAATCTATAACTTTTTCATATTTGATAAAGTTAGAAATAATTGTCTGTTGCAGCTCAGACTTGATGCATCCAGTGCTGTCATAGGAAAAAATAAGGACCGAACTTGTAACAAACTGAAACTGTCCTAAACAATGTGAGCAAACATTCCCAACATAAAAATCTCAAGGTGCAAACTATCACTTTAGAATGACTTTAGATTTTACTTGTATTTTGTTGTGTTAAAGGTTACGAAATATTATATATTATATTATTATTATTACATTTGTTATATGATGATGTTCTCTGTACATGTGACATCTATCACACGTCTGTCCGTCCCAGGGAGAGGGATCCCTCATCTGTGGCTCTTCCTCAGGTTTCTTCTTTTTCCCATTAAGGGTTTTTGGAAGTTTTCCTGACCCGGTTCGAGGGTCTAAGGACAGAGGGGGTCACAACTGTACAGATGGTAAAGACTCTGAGGCAAACAGTGTTTGTGATTTTGGGCTTTAAATAAATTTGATTTGATTTGAGATTCTGAAAGCAGTGATCCTACGTTAAAACACACACGTTTCTAAGCTTCAAGGCTTCATCACTGCACACACAGCACCATACCAAACTGCTTTTAGTGTGCAATATATTCAGCTTGGCTTACAGTTGATCAGCTGATTTCTGCCATGAGTCTTAATTTCTTGTCAGAAACAGATGAAGCTCTCTCCCTCTTTCAGTTTCTGCTCCCTGTTTTGGAATAAAGTGGTTCTCCTCAGTGCTCATAGTTTATTTCTTTGTTAAACTTCTTGGAAACACCTGCGCTGACTACAACAGAAAAGGAGCCGGGATGTTCTGTGTGTGTGTGTGTGTGTGTGTGTGTGTGTGTGTGTGTGTGTGTGTGCAGCTGAGAGAGAGACAAGCTTCTGGCCAAGGCAGAGCCGTGTTGGAGCAGAGTGAGAGTTTGAGACAGAGAGTAGGCTCCTGCCTCAGCTTATATAGCCGGGTTATTTTTAAACCCACACCCCCTTCCTTATTCCTTATTACTGCACTTCCTCTCCCACTTGTTCAGGAACTCCACTTGGCTGAGTTTCCTGCCGGCACGGTGTGCTGACGGGGAGGGAGCTGAGGGTGCGTTAGCACTGAGAGGGTCAGGCGCTGGGGGCGAGAAACAGAAACAGAGAGGCAGAGAGAGAGAGGTGAAGGGGGAAGCTGGCACTTGTTCAGAGTCTGACATGCGAATGCCTGGGCCTCTTCCAGCCCTTGTTAAAGTGGAATACCTCAGAGAGGAAGGGGGGGGTGGGGGGCGAGAGAGAGACAGAGAGAGAGAGAGACCGAGAGAGAGCAATGGAGAAACGGAAAGACATCGATTAGATGGAAGAAGGAAGACATCAGGGAGATGTGAGGCCATCAGACTGGACCAGTGGGCTTGTTGTTTTGGTCTTTTCACCATATTTACTTTCTGCAGTGTTCCCAACGAGAGGAATGGTCAATTCTTAAACTAATGGCCCAGGAGGCTTTTACTGTGTTGACAGGAAGTGCTGTATTCACAAACACACTGTAAGAAGTGAGTGAAAAACATAAAACGTCTCATAATACTGCACATTGATACAAGATTAAAATTACAAGTAGCTACTTTTTTAAGGTGGAAATTTTGTGAACATGCGCAATGACAAATATTGAAAAAAAAAGTTTGCCATTGTGGTAAGGCAGAAATTGTGTTTATGACTGATCATTTTTCATCATTGTTTATAAGTTAATTACACCGAAGTGTATCTATCTATCTATCTATCTATCTATCTATCTATCTATCTATCTATGTATATATATATATATATATATATATATAT
>JAOXYL010000105.1:421585-440120 GCA_028564955.1 Terapon puta | reverse complement strand
ATATATATATATATATATATATATATATATATATATATATATATATATATATATATATATATATACATATATATATAAATTTGTTTGAAAAGGAGAGAAACAGAAAATGTTTACTATACATTCGAAATACCAGCAAGATACTGCATATCCCCGTGGACTCACTGCCTATTGATCTGAACACTATTTGAAACATTTGATATCTAGTATCCAACAAATCAGTTTTCATGTTGGTAGCATTTAAATGAAGACCTTTTGTTTGTGTTAACTGATTAAGCACATTATGTGAGGATGATTTTATTTTATGTGTTATAAGTTTGTGATTTTATGTCCAGAAATCAAAGTATGCTTAAATCAATCCTTACCAAACATAATGCATTGACTGAGTTATGACCATAGCTTGGGCAAACCAAATTTCATACAAATCCATGCAAGACTTGGCAGCTGTGTTTTACTTGATAATTGTTCTGTAGATTTTCTATATATTTTTTTAAACTGTTTAATAACTTTGGGCAGCACAGTGGCTCTGGCTTCAATCCCCAGTTGAGACAGGCCCTTCTGTGTGGAGTCTGCATGTTCTCCCTGTGCCTGCGTGGGTTCTCTCTGGGTACTCCAGCTTCCTCCCACAATCCAAAGACATGCAGGTAAACTGACAGTCTAAATTGCCCTTAGGTGTGAATGTAAGTGTGAGTGGTCTGTCTGTCTTTCTGTGACTGACTGGCGTCCAGTCCAGAGTGCACCCTGCTTCTCTCAATGACAGATGAGATAGGCTCCAGCACCCTGTGGCCCTGTGGTCAGGATAAGCAGGTATAAATAATGGATGGATGAATGTTTGATAACTGACAAGGCCAGTATGGGAAATTGCTGAAGCTAAGCAACAAGTAAAGGATTTTTCTTTTCTATCACAGATCACGATACATTATGTTAAGTTGACTTATTTAGGTAGGTTATTTAGGTATTTCCCAGCCCTGTGCATCTGAGATGATTAAGATTATATGCCTGTATTAAGATAGAGAAGATAAAATAAAGTTTCAAAACAACTATTCTTAGAAATCCACTTAATTAACTTAACTTCTGTTCGAGAAATATTAAAAGACCACTAGCAGCACACTACTTTCCAGATATAGTCACATTTAGCAGCAGAATATTGTTTCATTATTCTTAATTTTATATGTTGGATTGTTGGATCATTTTGTTTTGCAAAAAAATAACTTATCACCTCCACATCTAATGCCAACCAAACCAACTGTGATGCATACCTTCTGTTTTTCTTCAAACTCTACGAGGTGAATAACAAACATCAGAGGTGTTTTCCTCTACACAGAGTGAGTAAAACCACATCCTCCATGCTGCATTTATTCAACTGTGCATGCATACAAGCTATGCCCACCAATGCAAATGTGCTCAGTGTGTGTGTATGTGTATGTGTGGATATGTGTGTAATCAGTTTTTCTGGATGCATTATGTTACTGCTTAGGCAACCAACAAAAGCCATACATCCTCTGGCTGTATCACAAATGAACTCCTGTGTCATTACTGCACGGTGCCTTACTGCAGCTATGAGCACAGCACCATCAACGTCCAGCATGTAGCCACCCTGAAACACCCCTGAAACCAAACTACACTTCACTGCCGCATTTACAGAGGCTGACAGCACTGAAACCAACTGTGATGCTCAACTGCTGTTTTCGTTCAAACTCTAAGAGATGAATAACAAACATCAGAGGTGTTTTCCTTTATACTGAGTGAGTAAAACCACATCCTCCATAATGTACTTTACTCAGTTGTGCATGCATACAAGCTGTCCCCACTAGCAAGAATTACTTTTGTGTGTATGTGTGTGTGTGTAATCTATTTTTCTGAATGTACTGTGTTATTGCTCAGGCAACCAAACCCCTCACCAGTTAAACCTAGAAAACCCCAGGCTGTATCACAAATGAACTCCTGTGTCATTGCTGCTCAATGCCTCACTACAGCTCTGAGCACAGCAACACCCAGCCCCTGAAAATAAACTACATTTCACTTCTGCAGCTACAGAGGCTTTCATTTTAAGATATTACTTCAGCCAACATGATCAGAGTAGGAATGAGAATCAGCTTCAAGTTGAAGTTCACTTAGAAGCAGTTTGACTTCTATTACGCTCTATGTAATTAATCCAAAAGGGATAAAGTGGTATTGTATCTTATTTCATACTTTTTTCAGTTTTGGAAAATATGTCCTCTGCCTGTTACACATGACACATGAATTTTACACTTGCAGGAATAGAATTAACTTCACTTTTTTCTTTTTTTGGGTGGGTTAGACTCTTTACTGTTTATACGGATAGGACAGTGAGTGAGAGACAGAAAAGATGGGAGAGAGAGGGGGGAAGACATGCTGCAAGGGGACTAAAACCAGAGTCCACTGTACCTCTTACATGTGTGCGTGTGAGCCACCTGCGGTACTAGTTATGTTTTATGTACAGTACACATCTTCTTTGTATTTAAAGTAAATTAAATGAATTGAATTAAAACAAATTTAAGTGAAATGAAGATTTTTACTCCAGAGATGCATGAAATAACATTCACGTTTGAATGAAACCGGCTGCTTCTTCATACAAACCGACAGAAAAACAGAATTCTCAGAAACAGAGCTACATTTTAAACTAATGTTTGTAACACTGACCCATAGTATTATGAAATGATCCTATCCCTATCCTCACTGTGAGCACTGCACTCTAGGTGAGTGTGAAAAATAACAATGGAGAAAAAAATAATAATTTCCCCCATGGGAATTAATAAAGATTTTCTTCTTCTTCTTCTTCTTCTTCTTCTTCTTCTTCTTCTTCTTCTTCTAAATGGTTACACACATACATTTTGGAAATGCTCCATGCCAGTAATGCCTCTTGGATGGACTGAGTAACAGCTGTAGGGAGGGTTATATAACAAAATCACTTAGAAGTGGAGTTGTGGTACAAACTGGTACAGATATAGAGAGAGAAAGGGGAAGAAAGAAAGAGTTTACTGGCCACTGCTTTTACTGTTTAATAAGGGGGCTGGAATAGTGGGAAAGACAGAAATGTAATCTACAGAGAGACTGTAAAGAGATAGTTGAACATTTGGAGCTGAATGGGGCTGAAATCCCGTACCTGAGTCG
Source organism: Terapon puta (assembly GCA_028564955.1). Taxonomy (NCBI): domain Eukaryota; kingdom Metazoa; phylum Chordata; class Actinopteri; order Centrarchiformes; family Terapontidae; genus Terapon; species Terapon puta. Next base: position 436,988 of record JAOXYL010000105.1, on the reverse strand, counting down.
TGCTCCTGTGCACCACTGTCCATTCTGCCCAGCAGTGTTACCCAGCTGATCGAGGTGGGCACAGGTACAGTCAAGCAGGGTGATGATGGTGTAGGCTGTCGGGCAAACTGAAAAGGGTTGAGTGGCAGTCACACCAAGGCTGTGCCAGGAAGAAAAGTCTCCACAGCACAGAGACACCCTCCAGACTCAGGCTTAGATGAAAGATGTGCTGGAGCACTCCACACACAGGTGGATGGCACACGGCAGCACCTTTGGGATGATGCTTGCAGGACTAGTAGCCTCGTCTCATGCATTGCAGAGATATTAAAATCAAATAAAAACAAAGCAAAAAATCAGTATAAAATTGGGATCAAATCTGATCTGCATTGCATAAACAGCAACTAAAGAATATGGTAAAGCATGACAATTGGGTCTGAATGGTATCAGTGGAGGGGGAGGATCTGAAAAGTAAATGGTCATTAGATCTGAGGTGTTGGGAGGTGGAATAGGAGATGAGCACCATAGAAACAAACAAAATAAAAGAGGACAACACAGGGAAGATGTGATCTTTCTATTTATTTCCAGTGAGAAGACTTACTGCTTCATGTTTGAACCAGGTGAGATATAGATAATTAACCTAACTGGTTAATTGAACTGCACTCTCACTGTGTTTCTCTGGTGCAGTCTGGAGTCTGAGCACTATGGCATCATCCACTGATCTGTTTGGCCTGTATGCAAACTGAAATCGATCCGGTGAGTCAAAGAGGGGGGAGGTAACAACTATTTGGACCAACTTCTCAGCATCCACCATGAGTGCGACTGGGCAAGGTCCAAGGACCATGGTGAACACGTGGACTAAGGAGTGGAGGCCATACCTCCAACTACGGGTACTATATATTCGGTAGTCTGAAACATGAAAAGACAGTTAGTTAACAATATCCACAGAGACTGACCATGATGGTATGACGAGTCCGACAACATTAAAACAGTTTACTCTTCCTTCCTGGATTCAAGCGCACACACTCCTGGTGGTGTCACATGCGTGCAATCTGGCAACTGGTCGCTACATGTTAAAAGGGTCCTGCCACTGCCCAAAGGTTGATGCCCAGAAATGTACTGATCATTGCAAAATAAGAAAATACAGGGAGGGAGCTGTGTGCCCGAGCTAACTAAATGTACCATAATAACCACTTCACTATTCAGTCACAGGTGGTTCTTATCTATTAGACACACAAACTCCTTGTGTGCATCTGCTATATTTGAGCCTTTTGTTTATATAAACAAGATGAAAGCTCGTGGTCGTGTGAAACCCTGAAACATATTTAGATGTTAGAGGTGAAGCATCTGGATACACCACAGATCTACGATCTAAGACCAATAGAACGAACTGGCAAGGGGAGAGGGTTAGTGTGTATGTGAGAGATACAGAATACATTAATCAAACACAGGAAAGTAAAAGGAAAAAGTACAGGACAGTCTCAGTAAGAAAGATGCATGAACATTAAAAAAAGTAAGCGGATAGTGTTTTTTGAATGATCAGGGGAAAAATACATCTTGGTGTGTGTTGCCACATAGATTTAATCAAAATGTGACAATAATATATGACAACGTAGTAAGTTGTTGACACTAGCATATGATGCACACAACTCATCAGAAAGCAGGACATTCTGGAGAGTCACTGCAGAAGCAAATGATTGTTTCTGTGTTCACATAAATGTAAGGGTCTGCAAGATGTAAATAATGTGAAATGCATAACCCACAAGGCTTGTGAGGCCTAAAATATGTGGGTAGTCATCTACTTCATATGCTACACACAAATTAGCTCTCTTCTTTTCGTCTGCCAGTTTCCCCAGAGGAGGATGATGGCATGTACCAAGGTTCATGCTCTTCATGCTACTCACATGCAACCCAATCAGTAACTGCCCATATGAAGTGACGAGGATATGATCCCTCACTGGATTCCAAGCCGCTAACATTACTAAGAACTGTACAATGGGTCTTTGCAGTGCTCAGCACCATCCGTGTATGTCCTCAGTCAACATTTTCAATTCAGGGAAAGCAGTTAAAGGGTGAGAGGGGTCAAAAGGAGTGGAGGAAGAGATACATGTGATAAGACATTGCTCCATCAGTACAGTGAGAGTGTTAGTGGCACCAGTGAGGTTGAGAACATCTGCTTTGTGTTAAAGAGTGCACTGGGCCTCTCACATGATGAAACCCAGCCTGGTGCTCAGCAGCACAGTAGGATACTGCCATTGGTCTCTTCTCTTCCTCCTCCCCCACTAGCCAATCAGGATCAAGCATACCCTGAGGAGACATTACACCGACCCTGCACTCTCTCCTGCCTTTATGCTGCATTCATTTAATAAGGAAATGCCTTCTGAAAGTCTTGACATGACACACATCTTTTAGATTTCTGGTTCTTAGTGACTTGTTTTTTTCTTTTTTTTGTATCACATTTGAACTAAATGATATATTTTGCATAAACACTTGGTTAACTCCCATATCAGCTACTATATGGTAATAGCATGTATATGTGTTGTTATGTGTCACAGAGTTACAATTCTATAATCACTATATGACATAAGTTAAATCATTTTGGTTCATGTCATTTCAAGTGTATATGCCAGCCCATTGCCTGGTGTTAAGAGATGTTTCTTTCTACACCACCAACAATTTTCAAAAGTTGGAGAAAATCAAGATTTCCTGCACAAACAGTGTAAGCTCTTAAACAGTGTATACAATTTCCTCATTGGACTTGAATGCAGCATTAGCAGGACAACAGCTGTGTGGGTTTCCCCTCTGTTGCCTTGACAACCCCAATCCCTCACAATAACAAACCATTTAACTTTTTTTCTTTTTTCCTTGTTTTCCCTCTGCTGGATCTTACTTCAATCTCTCTACGTGCAGATGATTACTGGGCCCACCCCCACACCTCACACACACACACACACACACACACACACACACACACACACACACACACACACATGCATACACACATTCCCTGGACATTTTTTCTCACTCTCTTTCTCCCTCTACATTTTACAACTTATTCCCTATGTAATTCATGTCATAGTTATTGGACCATATGGCAGTCATCTTACCTGAGTCAGTACAGATAGTGGTACAATTTTAAACTCCAAATGAACAAGGCCTGCTTTTAATCATGAACATATTCTCACAATTATATTGCTTATATTGCAGACAATGATTTTATTTTTTCAAATGTAAGGCATGTCTTTGATATTCTGAATGGCTAATACATTCCGTTAAGCAATATCTGTAGAAATGTATATGTATATTATATATTCTACATACATTTGCATATACATATATATTACATCTATATGCATATGTAAATGTATGTAGAAATCTTAATGATGATATTACAAACAAAAAGCTGAAAATATATAGATTCAGTTTTATGGCCTATATTAGTAACCTATATTACCTGGCAGTACAACCACATCTACTGTAATTTATTACTATATTCATCATGTCATAAATTGTAAATTGGGAAAATATACTTCTCAGGGACAGGGGAATTTCAATTGCAAGCTTAAGCTGAATTGCTGAAAAACAAATCTTCTTTGTGCAAATGAATGAATTATTTCACTTGAAGGAAGGACAAGGACTATTTTTTTCAAATCAAAATTCAAATTCAAATGTGTTTATTTAAAGCCCAAAATCACAAACACTGTTTTCCTCAGAGGCTTTACAGTCTGAACAGTTGTGACCCCCTCTGTCCTTAGACCCTCGAACCGGGTCAGGAAAAACTTCCAAAAAGCCTTTATGGGAAAAAGAAGAAACCTGAGGAAGAGCCACAGATGAGGGATCCCTCTCCCTGGGACGGACAGACGTGACATAGGTGGAGATTCTTGCTGTTATTTGATGTTTAACATGATTTTCTTCTTACATAATTTGGTTACTGTTGGGACTGAAAATATAAGTCTGGTAAATTATTAAGTAAATCTGAGAAATATAGCAATGTATGTTTATGATGTCACACACACACACACAGAGTTTGGATGCTTATATTTTAAAAAGTTTAAAAAAAAAAAAAAAAAAAACAAGGACCACACTGTTTATAATTGCTGATGCTGTTACAGCAGTTACACTGCATCTGCAGGAAGCAATGAAAGGAACACAGGTGTCACTGGGAATAAAAGGCAACATGGACTAAATGGCAGCTCATTGCTAAAAATGTTCTTGGTAGTGGAATATATTTCAGAAGTGGTTGTAATGTGTTTCTATATTTTAGTCACAGATTACCACTAGACTCTAGTAAGGGGAATTTTTAGTGACAACAAGGAAGACCAGTTTATTCATCATTGAGACCACTCAGTCTGTGAAAACATTTAGTGTCATGGGTGGCTTTGGAAGAACTTCTACGAGTCAGCTCTTGATGATCTCATCCTGGCTGTCTCAGCTTGGGTTAGGAGACTTAAGATTTTGAGCAGAAAGATTGCATAACAAAGTGGGTTCAGGGAGTTTGAGAAATATTGGTGTTTAACGGGCAGGGAGGCATAATGAATGACATCATGTTTTATCATTTTTTATGTTAAAAGTGTTTCCAGTGTAACTCATTATATATTTTTGTCCTCCTTTTAATTCCCTGCTTTGTACTATAACTGCAGCATTTGTCATTGCTAATGCCATGCTAACCTTGACTGGACTTCAGATGGGCCAATGTGCGCCTATATAGTATTGTATGTTGTACCAGGATTTTACTAATGATGTTTTAGGCATTTCAATAGGACACCTTCACATTTAGCATTTTAAAAGTTTTTGCTATCTGGGAAACCTTTAATAGTCACAGCATTATAATGGTAAAATAGTCAGAATTGATGATCTAATTGTTGAAATAGTTACATTTTGCTTTTGAACCAAACAAATCAGTCATGCCATTAGCAAGGTTTTCATTATTTCTACTCCTTTTCCCTCTCTGTCCATCTTTCCCACACTTTGTCTCGCCTGGAACTGTTCATGTCTTGCGCTTCTTGTATGCAGTGTTACATCATTTCTGCTTTCAATCTGACATCTCACTGAGGTCAGTGAAATCACAGTTTTATCATCACAGACACACACAGCTGGGTCTTAGCTCATTCTCTCAAGTGGACGACACTGGGTCACTCCCTTTGAGTGAGTGTGTGTGTGCGTGTGTGTGACTGTGTGTGCATTATACTCCTTCTGTGGTCAGAGTGATGGGATTTAGTGCAGTAATAAATGTATTTCCCCTCAGTTACGGCTCTTTGATAGAGCTCTGAGAAGGCAGCAGCTGACCGGTGGTTGAGAGAACATTTGCTCAAATTTCAGGAAAAACTGGGAGTCTGGCAAAGATCCGTTTTGGTTTTGTATATTACATTCAGGAAACCTTTCAGAGTCTCTTAACACGGGAGGAGGATGAGCTCCATTTATCCCCATTTAGAGGTACTGCAAGAATGAGGATAACTGTGGATAATAGTGGTGTTGCTAGGAGCCATATGGTCCTTATACTGCACTACTACATATAACATACATTACAACTACAGCTACTACTATATCATACTACAGTATAAGACTTTATCTAGAAGGAAAAAGGTCAGTCACACACATTTTTTGCCAGATGACCCTGTTGAGTTTAGCAAATGTGGTTTTACTGTAGGTAGCTTTTTGCCTTTTACTACATACACATAAACATACAAATGTACACACATAAGGTACAGGTGAACCTAATGAATTTAACTACAGGCTATAGGTGACAACTGATGCAGTTATGATCACGTTGATTCAAACCATCTTTTTTCCACCATTCTAGGGATTATGATGAAATGACCACAACAGAGACTGTTGATTTACAAGAGGATCTTCTACATGACAAACATGACTGCTTTCACTTTACGAGGTAGATTGAAATATGTCAGAGTATGTGGATTTCTGTGAATGTATGCTATAGCATCAGCTGCATGTGACCACAATGGTAGGCCACACCTGCCACAGGGCTATGACAAGCCTGGTGCCCTTGTATTGAAGTCACCCTGCGGTCTGCTGATGAGGACATGAACCCATGCACCGCTGTGATAGCTTGTAGATAGATGGCACACATCTGGAGCAGAGATCTGCGGATAAAGATGCCATGATGAGCATTAAAATGGATAGTAGTTGTTTATTACTGGAAGGAGAGGTATACATTTACATTCCCAAAAAACATTCTTGGTGAGCATGTAAAAATATCAAAATGTACTCAAGACTGTGTATTTCATGTTCCATTTAATCATAATTCTGTGAAAGCAGGTGTGACTGTGGCAAAATGGGTTTGCCCTGATTTTGGATCAAAGAGCATTATTATTATTATTATTAATATTATCACTGTTGAACATCAGTCAGTTTTATCTGGCACTGCTCAACTGAATCAGATGAAAAGCAATGTGTTAACGTTTTGGCATACCTGCATCATGAAAAGCCCTGCTGCTTTGGCTAATAGCAATTCCAAGAGTCTGAATTAGAGGGAAGTGTGTATATTTTTATACACAGACAAACTAAGTCAAACTAAACCAATTTCACAGTCTATCCACCCCTCTCACTGTGTTGCTTAGATTATTAGTTGCGGTGCTCCCCTTACTCTGCGCAAAGCCTACGTGTTTACACAAAAGCAATTAAATGAAGTAGTAAACTCCATGGCCTTTGTGATTGTACTTTCTGTGCCAAAACTTTGGAGGAATTTGGCATAATCATTCATGTATCAGAATTTTTCCCATATACCATATGTGCATCATTTGGGGATTTGTTAAGACCACATACACTTAAATTGAAAAATACCATCAGTATCATTAAACTCTTGTTGGCTCTTTTCGTACATTTCTTACATACATACATTGTAAGATGGTAAGATTGGTAAGAATAATCTCATAAGAGATCTTATTATAATGCAAGAACAAAGCAATAACACAAGACAGAGTGCTATTTTGTAATTAATGTTACAAGTTAAGATTAAACCTTGGATTTTGGGTAATTTCATATTAGGTTGGTCTTTTGCCATTAATTTGTTGGAGCTAAGTAACAAACAACATGTCTAAATATAAAGATGTATGAGTGGTGAGGCCATCCAGTTACACGATGGCTGTTGACTAAAGTTTTAAATAAACTGATGGTATGTGTTTACAGTGCGAAGATGATGACTTATAGTGACTTATCTGCAACACGAGGCGTTTCTTCAAACCTCATGACAGTCATTTATGTTGTTGTTAAGTGTTATGTAATAAAAAAAGTAAAATAAAATATAACAAAGGAAAAAAACAAGAAGAAAGGATAGAAATTAATAAATTTTCATGTTCAATATACAAAGTAAATAATTGAGTGACTATAAAATGAAATGGTAAATAATCTTTGGGCAGTTCTTTGGCAGTGTCCATGTAGTCTAAAGGTAGAAGCTTTTCTTTAGCCTCAGTCCTGGCCTCATGTATCCGGTATTCTCTTATCAGCTTTGTGTTGTGGTATGTGATTAAACATAGGGGGTTTTTTTTAATTCTGGTTGGGGTCCATCTGTCTGAGGTTCACTGGTCTGTTGGGGACATGCATGGAGATGCACCTGGACTCATGGACTCATTTCCATCAACTGTGATACCTTCACACATGGACTAAACCCATGAACTCATTTATCTACAGTTTATTAAGACTCGTGTTTAACTCCATATATGCTCGAGGGTTCGAGGGTCTAAGGACAGAGGGGGTCACAACTGTTCAGATTGTAAAGCCTCTGAGGACAACAGTGTTTGATATTTTTTTTAACAAAACAAGTGAACTTGGGCTATATAAATAAAGTTTGATTTGATGATTTGATTTGAAGAGGCCCTATGATAAAATTTATCTACTAGCCTGAGAGCAAAATTGGTAGCATACAAATACAAAATCTTCTCATAATCAAATACAGACAGGACTGTGATTGGAAGAAATTTTTCTTGTATGAGAAACACACTTAGCGTTTGCACACAAATCCAACTTTTATGCCCAGTTGCTGTGTAAGATGTTCCACATGGGGCACAAATGTGCCCTCCTCCCATCTCCCTGCTTTACTTTTTTTCACCACCTCCCACCTTCCCCCACTCCAACAGGTGCCATATAAAGCGTCCTGGAAAATACCAAAGACTAATCTCCAATACAGCCTCACCATGGCATCCTGCCTGTGATAGAGCTTAGAAAGGGTGAGGTGTAGTGGGAAGAATTGTTGCTAGAAAAGCTGGCAGACATATTGTGTAATTCTTAGATGGAGTACTGCTGCAGTGCTGTGAACATAGGGTAACACACATGATATCAGTACATACACTATATAAGTACATCTATACAGTTGTGGAAAAAATAACTTCTGAATGCGTTAAACTTTAATTTCCATGATAGATATCTACAAGTTCTAATGGTATAGAAAAAAGACTATAAATCCTCTAAACAGCAGGATAAACTTTGAGATGGTACTAGTACCTTAAAATACCTGTATAAGTATGGTAATGTACATTTATCTTGTCAACAAACCCTTTGTGCACATCTAAACCAACACTGTACTGATTCAACTACCAAGCATTCAATGCGTCTATCCAAGCCTTGATGTATAGATGTATACCTTCAAACACATTTCAAATGACAAATGAATCAAAATTTAAACATTTAATTCATTCATTCATCACATTTAATTGGTGAGTATAATATTATGCTAATTAACCTTAACTGTTAGCCAGAGCTATGAAAATAAGACTTAAGTTTAATATATCAGGAAAAAGAATTTTCTAACTTACTTCCTAAATCACAAGAGGAGGGATAGACGTTTCTTACATAGATGTTTCTTACACACATGCTGCTCTATGACTGCACATATGTCAAGACCACAAAGGAGGACCGGGAGGTCTATAAGGATTAGTCAGTCAACCAGTTAAAATTCCTGTTGGCCAGGTGGAGCTCAATAAAATGTCACACAGACACCTGTTAATCTGTGCTGCTTTCCACTCAGCCTAGGCAACCAGCACGCAAACACACACACACACACACACACACACACACACACACACACACACACACACACACTATAGTCCCCCCTACACAGAACTGTTATTTGATAAGAACATCTCTTTAAAAATATATATATATTCCACACTTTTCATTTGAACTTTTAACTTTAACTCAATTTGTGCCTGTCTCACTAGAACATGACCCAACTGTATCCAACAGAACGTATTGGCATTCATGTGGACCAAAATGTGAAGCACTAGTGGTCTTCACCCATGAGCGTCAGCTAAGTTCACCCACATTTGTTCTAACCTGTCTGTTCTTTACCTCGCAAAACCGTCATTGTTATGTCACTGTTGGCTGCATTGTCTGATATTTCTCTTTCATCATATTTTTTCCCCTGATATCATAAAGGCTGAAAAATGAACATAAGACCATGAGAGTGAAAAGCATGTGGAAGATTGGGAACCTTCTCAGAGAACTCCATTTTTCAAACACCAGCTCTTTTCAGACAGACAACAGCCATAGTCCAGGCTGTAACACACATGGAAAAACACTGCAAAGTCCTCCACCCATCTGTCCTCTGTGAAAACAAAACTAGGAGGGCAAAGAGAAATACTATGGGCTTAAACACACTCAATAAATAAAACACTGTCTAATTAAGCAAATCGAACCCAAGACTAAGCCCCCATTTTAAACACTATTTATCACACTCCCACTGGAGAGTTTCATCTTTGTTTTAGCTCAAAAGGACTCCTCTCTCCTCTTCTCCTGTCAGATGCTCTTTTCTCATCCCTGTCTGACCATTTCTTCAGGAAAAAGGCTTAATGGCTTTTTGGGGTTATAAACAACATCTATGCATGTGGGCACACACTGTGTGATTGCTGTCCTTCTAGCATTGTTTGACTTTTGTCTATTTGACCATCTACCTGATAATGTGGGGCATAGTTAGAGCCCTCTGCAGGGGTGTGTGTGTGTGTGTGTGTGTGTGTGTGTGTGTGTTTGTGTGTCTGCGTGTTTGTGTGTTTGCTTTCGTCACATGTGTTATAGCTCTCTGTAACTGTTAATTTGTCACTGGTACTCCTGGCAGCATCCAGAGGTTCTTTCTCTAACTTAGGACTTGGATGGTAGAGAGGGGAAGTGGACTGGCCCTGAAATGGTGTAATAAAATTACCTCATACACACACACACACTCACACACGCTCACATATAGTATGTACACACTCTGGCACAAATACAGCTGGCACCAGAGTTTCTGGATTTCCCCCCTGCTATAATTGAGTTTGCCTGGGACCTGCAGTGATTTCTAAGCATCAGTCACTGGTAGCAGATGAGTAATCATAGTTTGGCTGATGAGAGATGTGCGTGGAAAGAGGTTCCACTGTGACGCCTGCAGCTTTTAGCACTCCTGAAATTGAGTCAGACTGGGCTGCATTCCATCCCATCCTTTCCCATTAGCTCTCATTGTGTTAGATTACATCAGGCTGGTAGACATTAGATGACCACACACAAACACACATAAACATACATTCAAAAGTAAGGCGTGCACATACACATTAAAAAAGGGGATATATGGAAAAACAGACTCACATCAGTTTGATGTAAAATGTAAAGTATGTGGTGGACCTGCAGGCTACTATAAATAAAACAGAAACATAATGTATTAGTTGCTCACATCAGAGCCAATTGTGCAGGTGGTAGTGCAAGTGTGTAGAAATAATTGTGTGTAGACTGGTTTGTTTTTCTAATGTCATTCACATCCACACAGTATCAAGATTTAAACCATTTTCAGTTTTATTCCCCTGCAAAAAAAAAATAATTAAAAATTAAAAATCCCAAACAAAAAAAAGGTCAAAAAGGTGCAGAAGCATATTGAATCTAGGTTAGGCAGAGTATTTTAGAAGACCTTTTGTTATATTTCTCCGAAAAAAAAAGAAAAAAGATCTGCTATTGTTGGTTGTCATAGGACAACAACAATCTTGTTGAATCATTTTTTTTTACAGTTGAATGAAATAATTGGAATGGCTAATGCCTGTGTACCTAAGTAAGTGCACATGGTCTGGCAGGGGCAATTATTGTGAGTTTTCCACAAGGGTAGGTGGCTAAAACTTGCCAGCCACAAGAGAAAAAAAAGGGAAGGAAAGGACGCAACCAAAAAGAGTTTAAATCTCTCCAGAAAAACATGACGATGCAATCGTATAATTCAACGCATAATTAGCCAAAGTCCACACATGCACATCTTTGTCACATAAATCACAGATTTCGGCACAAAATGCTATCTTCACAGGAATTAGAAAAATGCTGCGTTTACTTCACACAAGAGCAGCAATTTTCCTCCTGTTGCCATGAGAACACTATGAAGTGACGTCACCGCAATGCTACAACCCGATGAAGACGCGATGACGCCAAATCAGTCTTTTTGCACTTTGTGCATTGGAAGCTCTTATTTTAACAGAGGATGTCTCTTTTGTACAGCTACCTCTGTAAAACAGGAAGCACACATTTTATTTTATTGTTTCATTTATTCATTTTTACAGAGGTTGTAGCAGAGGTTGTTTTGTAAAGCTACAGAACTCGACTTATCAACGTTTTGTAAGTTTGAGCCATGTGTTTATTAAGGTGTGAAATAAAACAAGATGAGAGCTTCATTATTCCAGCACTTTCTGTGATGTAATTGGACATTAGACTCTTTACATGAAGGTAGTAGCTTAGTAAGAACAGAGTGTTGGGGAATCCTTTTTTTTTCTTATTCATCAAAATGCAGTTTTTGCAAATTCCTGATAATTTTTGGCATACACAAGAATTTGAGGATGACTGAATGATTCTTATTAAAATACACATTGGTCGATATAGTTGACTTCAGTTGTTCTGTCCAGTGGCTTGTTACTTAGTCTTTTTTACCAACACACACAGGGGCATAATAGTATATTTTTTTATCCTGAGCTGTTATGTACAGGATGTTTGGTTCAGTATGTTCAGAATGTGATTTAAACAAAATTACACTCAAAATCATCTATTTATGCCTATTACTTGCATGCCTTGAAACAAATTTTGTGAGTGTAGATTTTATCCTGTAAATTCTGTTTAAGTAGTTGTAGTTGTAGTTGCTCAGCTAGTCAAATCCCAAGGGCAGTGACGATTGTCAAAAAGTATAGTTGTTTCATCTCCATATTATATACGTCATTGATTCTCAGTGATAGGGATAATGATAACCTCAGGTCTGCAAGTGATGTGTGATATTTCTTAGAGCCGTGGTATTTTTATGCAATAAACATAGTGCCAAGAAGAAGAAAACTGACAATAGTATTATAAATATTTGATATAAGATTGAATATTTTCTCTACATTGCTTAATTTTTTTATACAAATGACATGTGCAACTGTGCAAAACATTGAAAAAAATAGGGGATGTGCCACAGTATTTACAGTAGTTCACAGTATAACAACTATAATACGTATGTCCAATTTTATGTGTTGATGTAACATGTAGTGTCTTTCTTGCTCACTTCAGGGTCTTGGAAGCATACAGGTGCTGGAGGGTTGGCAGACTGTAGCCAATCACTTCTCATCAGAACGAATGATGCACTGCAGCCTGCCCTTGTCCTTTGTTGAGGGAACAGATGATGATGGAGGATGTGAGGAAGGACTCAACGATGGTGGTGGAGAACTGCACCATCAGTAATGGTGGCAAACTGCACTTCTTTAATTGCCACTGGAAATATATTCTTTTCTTGGACAGGAAATCTATGATCCACCTGCAAAATGAGTCAGGCAGATTCAGCTTGTGTTGCAGTAGAGCTCGGATGATGGCATTGAAGACTTTCCAGGTGGAGTTCTATGTAGGACAAATATCACACTATAATCCCGAGTCAGGCGAGCATGACATTTTATATACCTCAGGTACATACCTCAGCTGCACTATCCAATCATTAGCTGATATCCAGTGAGTGGCCACGCCAGTAAAGCATTTCTTTGAGGGTTGCTCTCATGATTCCTCACTCTACACTCCTCCATCTTCCACAAAACCAGAACAATTTCCAGTTCAAACAAGGAGTAAGGAAACATCAAATAAGAGACTTTAGATGCACCCCAGGAGTATGAGGTCAAGCTGTGACAGGATATGAATAACCAGCATATTCTGTCACACTCTCTCAGGCCTACATTTTTATTGATTTGGAAAAAACACACAATGGTTAGCAGTTTCGGTTAGCGGTTAGCAGAAGAAAAAGTGGTAAAAATGTGTCCTAGCTGAGCACCGAGTCTTGTTGTAACTGTGACGTTTTCAAAACACCACTTAAAATACTGTACTGTGTGTTGTGTACTGTTCTGTGCTGATCGATGTGTTTTGTGGGACATACATGAGAAATAGTTTTTTCTCATGTATACCAGATGCATGCACCTGTGTGCGTGCAGAAAATCATATGATTTCTTCGATTTTCTTTCGATCCATACAGCTGCATGTATGCCTCCCTCTGTTTTATAAATCTCAGTCATGGTAGAGCTGGGCTCACTTGCACAAGCCCAATTTTCACTTCCTCACTTAGTCATAAATGAAAATGCCTTTAAACATCTGTTTGCATATCAAAATTACTGTCTGCACCTAGCGAGGAGAATGCTATAGAAGTGCAATTTTGCATCAACAAGGTTTTCCTATAGCACCAGGGCAGCTGTCAATATGTATGGCCTTTATACACAATTGTGACTATTTATCATGTTCGTACTACTAATTCCTGTAAAGCTTCATCAGCTGTGACAACTCAGTCATTATTATTAAATGTCAAAAGAGTTGGTGATTCATCGATATACCTCACACTGAATCAGATTTTTTTTATTTTGGTGGATTAGACCCTTTATTGTTTTAACAGATAGGACTGTGAGAGAGAGACAGGAAGGACAGAGGGGGAAGACACACAGCAAAGGGACGCCAGCCGTAATTCAAATCGGGGTCTGCTGAACTGAGACTCAGACTAAAAGATATTACAAAGTAATTCTCTTTTACAATTAAATATAATTAAAACATTTTCAGGGAAAACAATCAATAAATAAACCAATGAATTTAATCACTCATCATTTCTTGCAAATAGTTACCTTGAGGTCTTTCAACTGCTCTTTCATTTTTCTCAGATCAGACCAGAAGATTGACTTTTTAGCCAATGGGCCTGTATTAAGATATGATGACAACGAAAGATTTACAAGAATTTGTACATACAATACACACAAGTCTTTCTGCAAACAATCAGATGTTTGATCACTAACTGTGCTGCTATCCTGTTGAATCATATACAGCAGAGCAAGTCCCTCACATTACAACCTGGAATAAATGAAAGTGAGCTGTGGGGATGTCATTTTAAACCATCTTTGAATCTTCTGTCCAGTACTGATATTTAATTTAGACAGAACAAACTAAATCTGTAAGTCTTTTAACTGTGAACACACACACACACACACACACACACACCCACACACACACACGCACACACACAGAGAGAGAGAGAGAACCGTCAACCTCAGTCTGACCATGAGCAGAGCAGCCCTTCTCTTTTTATACCAACCCCTAAAATATGAGCTCTGTGATTGGCTGTGACATAGTTCCCACTGAATCACACTCAACCAATTAGAGGGTAGCACTTCCTCTTCTACGAAAGATGTTTCCTGTTGATAGTCAAGAGTGTGTGTCCCATTGTGTGAATGTACATGTGAAGCCTGTGTGGTAGCAGTATTTTGTGGACCAGTGTGCAACTTGGGGAAGTGCTGATGGTGATAGCAATGTTGACTGTGCTGTGTGTGTGTGTGTGTGTGTGTGTGTGTGTGTGTGTGGAGGGGGGGGGGGGATTAGTGTTTTGGTCGTAAAGTAAACAGAGTAATGAGGAGAACAGCACGTGTGCTGCACATCTCACTGTCCTGTAGTAATCCTAACAAATTCTGAAACTGAAACTTGTAGCCACTTGTTTCACCCTATAGGTGACTTTTATTGGAAAGGGCAAAAAAAGGTTAATTCCTCGGGGCACAATCCTGATTTATACATGTTGTACATTTAGCTGAAAATAAAAATCTATTTTGGGGGTTTGTTACAGATCAGTCTGCATGCTCATTCAAATTTAGCACATGCTAAAAAGTGTTTGAATTTTTCATTAAATATCAGAACGTTGGAAACTCTTTATTATACTGTAATAAGCCTAATGCTTGCCATATCTTCCTGTTCCCTTAGTTGTTCTTTCTCAGCACACCCACATTTACACTCATTATCTCTCTTTAAATACACAAATACTGTACACTCTCCTCAGGCCTAGACTCTGCTGTCTACTTACACCTCAAGGAGAAAGCTCACTCCTTTGAGGACAACAGGGTTCACATCTTGGACAGAGAGGATAGATAGTTTGAAAGAGGAGTAAAGGAAGCCATCTATGTGAAATTGGAAAAACCATCTCTCAACAGAGGAGGAGGTCTGCGAC
>JAOXYL010000105.1:368120-379701 GCA_028564955.1 Terapon puta | reverse complement strand
TGTTCAGTTGTAGCACATAAAATACAAAATATACTCAAGTTTTCAGTTCATTCCTCTGCCACAAATCCATCAAATTCTTCTTCTTCAATGTTGGAGTTTAACAGCGATTTCAGCCCTGATCACTCTCGTCATTATCCGAGTCAGTCTTGTTGCTGTTACTTAGCTCTTCAATGATGACTCTGGCCTTTGTGAAAGCTCGGACAACACGAGACTGACACCTTAGTCCAGGCATCCATGATCCATTGGCAAATAGGGCCGTAACTTGTCCGGTGTTGGTGAATGTGTGTTTGCCTTCTGTCATCCAATGCTCCCATGCAGCTGGCAATTTGACTTTGAACGACCTGTTGACACCAATATTTATCCATGGTGATGTTTTCTGGTCGGCTCTCCTCTTCGGTGATCTTGTTCTTGCAATAGGTGTGGAAAATGGCCAGCTGTTCTGTTCCAGCGGATGGAGAGATTATATAAAATGGAAGCACCAAGAAGGGCCTCCTCAAAAGTCACTGATCTTCATGTCTTGTGCTACCACTGCTGCCTTGAGTTGAAAAGAGACTGTAGAGACACTTCTACCTGCTGTTCCCTGTTCATTAACCTAGTGTTCAATTTTGTGTAACTGTGGCCATCTCGCTTTGTTCCCTCGGAAACTCAGTTTGGTCTTCTTTACTTGGCGCAGATCATCTTCTTGCTTCCTCCACTTCCGTACCATTGCTGCTCTATTCCCATGTTCTACTGCGTGACTGATAACCTTGAGTTTGAAATCCACTTCATAAGCATGTCTCTTAACAGGTGCCATTTATGCGTCCTTATACACACACCGTAATATTATGTTGAAGCACAGTACGTATTACTCCGCGAGGCTTCTGACTGCAGAAGCCATAATGCTCCAGCAATCCATCAAGCGGTGCAGCTTCGTAGTTTACCAAAGTCGTACTAAAACATTTTGGCAGAGTTTTGAGCGCCGTGTACCACATAAAATCAGTTTGAGGTCAGTGAACACAACCAAAATGAATACATAAGACGCACCGCATTATAAGGCGCACTGTCGATTTTTGAGAAAATTTAAGTGCGTCTTATAGTCCAAAAAATACAGTCAAGCTTTTAATTTTTTTCCAGCACTTCACAGTTCAAGCTCTTTGCATACCTCAGAAAACATTTTTTTGATGACCCTTTGAGCACAGCTATGCCACATTTCCATCTATTTCTCTTTCTGTCTCTCTCTCAGCTCACTTCTAACTCACTCACTCTCCTATGTCTCCACTCTTCATGTGTGTTGTGTGTCAATCTCCTCTACTGGCAATTTCTCCCATCTCTTTTCTCTTTCTTTCCTCTCTGTTTGGTGCCCGTGGACTGTTATCAGTGCAGCGCAAACTGATTTGGTGTGACAGTACTGGATTCAGTAACATTAATTTGGAATATGTTTGTTCATTTACAAACACCTTTGATTATTTCCTGCTTCCCCTCTGACCTTAAATGGATGGACAGATCGACTTGGAGAGGTCAGGGGAGATGATGACAGTAACACTTCCTGGACCTGACTGGAGGCAGACTGGGTCCTTGTAACCCCAGTCTGGGCTCTTCCAACAAGTCCTATTTTTTATCTCTACAAGTTGCCAGATTTCCAGTCATAGGTCAGACATTTGAATCCACTCACAAGTTAGGTTATGAAGAATAAAACTTATCTGTTTCCAGTGAGTGGACG
Source organism: Terapon puta (assembly GCA_028564955.1). Lineage (NCBI taxonomy): Eukaryota > Metazoa > Chordata > Actinopteri > Centrarchiformes > Terapontidae > Terapon > Terapon puta. The sequence goes on along the minus strand of JAOXYL010000105.1, from coordinate 378,002 downwards.
TTCACCACACATTGAACTCATTCTGCATTCTTTAAAATCAGTGACTACCTGCTAAATGAAATACAGCAAACAAAGATTCATATGATGATATTTATCATATGAGCAGTGTTGTGCTGATGTACTTGGTGTGTTTTTCTGACAATGTCTCAGACTATGCACAGGCTTTTTATTGTAGTCAGGTTTGCATGATAACCAGCCTAAAGCTGTTATTATCTTGTAGAGTTTGCAGAGTGTGCTTGCATGGAAACGGCGCACTTAATGTCATCCTCTGTGATTTCTGACATTAAACATATTCCAGCTGGGCTTTTGTGGTGGACTTTATTTGCTATTCCTAGTTTCAGAAACATATACAACATAATCATCAGCCTTGATGAAATGACCAAAAGATTCTTTCTGTCTGTGCCACATGTGGGGTCCCCCCCATCCCCCACCCCACCTCTTTCCTGGGCTGTGTGAGTACGAGTCTATTTTTGTCATTTTGTAGATGTCATTATGTGGTGTGGGTGCTCTATTTTTACTTTCTCTTTTCCTTGTGCTTTTTTATTCCCATCTCTCCTGATTAGGACTCCAGAGCCCTGTCTCCTGCACCAGGCCTTCCCTCTTATTTGAAAAGGGGGAATCATATGTGAATTGCATGCAGGCTTGTGCTAATCATAAAAACTCAATGTAAATAGGGTGTCTCTCTCCCTTGTCCATGATTGTTCAACAGTGCCTTCAAGCAGTCAGCTAGTTTCTCTTAGAAAGCAAATGTACAGAGTCACAGGACAGAGAGAGGTAGGTGGTGTGTGTATGTGTGTCTCTGTGCTTGTGTCTCAGCAACAGGATGATTATGGTTTTTTGGCTAAATAGTAGTGTCTGAAATTTAACCTCTTCCTATTCTGACCACATTATATCATGGTATGCATTATAAGTGCACGAATGGTCACTAATGGATTTAGTATTCAAAGAATGTCTGTGTCCAGAGATTAGATGCTAATTTAATTTACATATTTAAAAAAATATGGAATGACAGATTTAGAAATTGACCATAGGTTGCAGTTAGCCTGCAGTGGGAAACTCATGAAAACTGAAAAATGAATGGAATATATATATTTCATGTTGGGGATGTAAAATAAAATGAATTTTACATGCACACTAAAATCAATCATTACTAAACTTGCATCAACTGACTGTGCAAACCAAATTTTGTTCAAATCCACACTTCTGGTTAGGGGGTAGAAACTTTCTACATTTTTGCACATATGTGTTTCAAATTAAAGGTAGTGGTCATAAGTTATTAAAAACATTTGATGATGACCTATTTTCATATAAAATCTATTGTAATTCTTGGATAGTTTTCTGTTGTCTGTAGATAATGCTGACAAAGTTTTAGGATGATTGTTGGCAAGTTCTTTCAAATTGGATTTTGAGAAAATTAGGTAAAGTCAACACATTTGGATCAAAGATGCAAAAGAATTGACAGAATAAAAGATTAAAGAATTTTGAAGGCAGACCGACCATCTTCAAGATAATTGAGAAAACATAATTTTTGTTGTTACAACGTGTAATTTTCTGAGTAGTGTGTAACATTTGCATCCCACTTGCAATAGAGTTTTTGCTACACAAATACGAAGAACAATGAACTAAAAAATGGCATTTAAGTTTGATATGAGAATTTAGGCAGGCCCTTCTGGGTAGAGTTTGCATGTTCTCCCTGTGTCTGCGTGGGTTCTCTTTGGGTACTCCAGCTTCTTCCCACAATCCAAAGACATGCAGGTTAGGTTAATTGGCAACAGTTTTTAATGTTAAGTGAATCACTGTCAGAGATAACTGTCATTGTCATGGTAATGACTGGTCACTGGACTCATTAGAAAGGACATACAGACACTGATGCCAGGCAAGCACACACATACTCACATGTGGCTCTGTGTAGCCTCACAGTCAACAGTTGCAACAGTTGTCCATATATGTATATGTTAATAAGAACATGAGCCCACTCTCTCCTGTTTGCATTAGATTTTCTAAGAACTGGCTGAATCACTCTTTAAAAAATAAGAATAACTATGCATTTGTTAATGATTTTCTTTCTTTCTTGGCTGGAAAAGTGGAAGAATGACTTGAATGAATTTCCATCATTCAAACATATCTGTATCGGTTATAAATAGTAGTTGGAATCTGTAGTGGGGTAGAAAGAAAACTTTCATACAGACATCAGTAACGGCCTTTAGCTTGACTCCAGAACATATACCTGCTTTACAATACAACATCTATTTTAAGCAAGTAAAGAGTTATTGTTTAAGTAAAGAAAGATAGAGCTGCATAGGAAATAACAAGACAGAAAATAGCCACTGTATGCACTAAAAAAAAACCCCTATTTTAGTACTTTATGACATTATATCAGTGTAATCCAGTGTATAATTGTATTCACTCTGGGTGACGTGAGAGAAGCTGCATGTAATGACAGTGTTCACCAGCAGCCATATAACTCACACGTCAGCTTCACAGAACAAGATGTCGCTGCGTGAAAAAAGAGGCTGCTCCAGCACCGCCAACCGAGCATCTGCTTGTGTGTGTTGTGTGTCTTCAAAGTCAATGGATGATCAGGCAACGCTTTGACATGTCAGCAGAGTTACACCTGTGCTCAGAAGTGAGATAAACATGTGGAGAAGAGGAGTAAAACCACAGAATACAGCAAGCCATTTTTCCAACAGTCAACTTCAGTTAGTCCTACCTCCACACACCCACACGCAAACATATGCAGGTATGCATGTAGGTGTGTTTGAGCATGAGTGGGTGTTCATGGAAGTATGTCAGTTTGACGTCACAGCTTATGCTCACATGTAAAGGGTTTCCTCTGTGTGAGTGTGTGTATGTGTGTTACTAGGAAATATGTATCAGGTCAAACAACAGACATGTGTGCAGCTTGGGCTGCCATGGAGACGAATACTGTTGCCTGTTTGTAATGAAACCACATGAAAGGCTTGGCCACGGAGTTTTTTTTTTTTTTTTTTTTTTTTTTTTTTAGGAGGTGGTTTAAAGGCGCCTCAGCTCATCTTTTAATAACCAATTAAACTGTCACCTCTGCAGGCTGTGTGATGTATGACTGCAGGCTGCATGTGAGAGATGAGTTCTGACGTCCTCACAGCAACGTCAAAGTCTTTTCAGTTAATTAAGTTCAATACTGCAACATCTCTCTCTCTCACACACACAAACACACCATCCATTTCTTCTCTTAAGTATATAATAGCAATATAGGACATTTTTGAGGAGATTAAGATAATTGTGCTTTGTTCCAGCAGGGTTGTGAAATGATTGGGGATGTATTGCACCGGGCAGTCAGACAGTTCAGTGTGTTTTCACTTTAAAGCTGCTTTGAGTAAAGTGGTCATTTCAGTTCAGGTAAACAGACTCCTGCTATTTTGTTGGAGAGCAATATATATATATATGCACATTGAAATGTAGGCTTTCTTGTTGTCAGTCCAGGCAGATGATCGGACGGTCTGGGATGTGACGATGTCCTAAAGATTGAATTTGTTGTAATAAGCTGCGCCGTTTAAATGAAGAATTTTCAGACATGACCTGAGATATTGCAAACCAGATTTCTTACAGATCCATGCATCCAAATACAAAATGAAAACTTTTTGCATTTGTGGCAACCACCAGCAGTCTTGAATGAAAGTGTTTTTTTTCATACCTAAGCTTCTTGCAATTTGAAAATGACTTCTTTTCTTTTAAATGTTTTTTATGGCTTGTAAAATCAAAACAGATGAACAAAATGAAATTGCTTTGACATTTTTAGCTCAACAACTTTTTGTTTCTGATTATTTTTTTTACTTTTTTTTTTTTTCGGAAAATTGAAAAAAGTGGCATAATAATCTTTGGAGCAGATGATAGGAGAACGATTGCAGATAAATTGAGAGACTGAAAATATGAAAGAATGCAGAAAGGATGTTAGAGCCACCTATGTGTCTCAGTGTCAGCAAAACATCGTGGACTTCAGGAGGAGACAGGGAGAGGAACATGCCCCTCTCTCCATCAACAGGAATACAGTGGAGAGAGTCAGCAGCTACTTAGCACATCACCAGAACAATATCCATGGAGGACAGCCAACAGTGGACCAAGGCCAGCAGGACCTTTAAAGATGCAGCTACAAACAGTTTTGCCTGTTGTTATATTTTTGTATCGCCTTTGAAATTGCTATCATCTTTGAACATCTTGTTTATGTGTATTCATAAATGCTTATGTTATAACCCTTCATACCTTCATTTCATCACTTCTGCAAGTCTGTTGCACATTTCTTTCATTTCATCTCTATTCATATTCTATTTTATATATTCATGTTTTGTTTTTTTTGTTTGTTTTTACGGTATATTCCTTTTTCTGTCGCCTCACAGCAAGAGGGTTCTGGGTTCAATCCATGGTTGAGACAGGCCCTTCTGTGTGGAGTCTGCATGTTCTCCCTGTGCCTCTGTGGGTTCTCTCTGGGTACTCCAGCTTCCTCCCACAATCCAAAGACATGCAGGTTAATTGACAGTCTAAATTGTCCTTAGGTGTGAATGTGAGTGTGAGTGGTCTGTCTCTGTCTGGGGTTAATATTCTAAGTTCACAAACTTCAATAACGTGTGTGTCCACTATTAGTCTCACACAGTCGTACACCGGCGATGCATGGACGTGACCAGGTTGTCAGTCGTGGCCTGGGGGATGTTGCCCCATTCCTCCTGCATAGCCACCTGAAGTTGACTTTCTGGGGAACAGGAACCCACTGGAGGACATGCCTATTCAGAGCATCCCAAAGATGTTCGATAGGTGACATGCCTGGTGAATATGGCGGCCAGTTGAGGACAGGAACACCCTCCTGTTCAAGGAGGGTATTCCACATAACACGCAAAATTGGACTATACTATTGTGCAACATTATGCACAGGTTAATCATAGGTCTGCAGCAAAGACATCTGTGCACCTTTTACACGTTGACTGTGTATGCTGGTTACCTCAAGTTGTTCATTTTGATTCTGATGAAGTCCATTCTTTGCACATTCAAGACTGTAATTCTACCATTGTGGGAGTTTTTGCTTATGTGAACTGTAACTGAGTGTGCTTTGCCATGCCAGAGGAGTGATATAAACTCCAATGACCAGTGTGATACTTTCCTCAGAGGAAAGAGGAACTAGAAATGAGTGAAAATGAGGCATCTGTAACTAGCCATGAGTTACTTCTTTGGTGCCATTTCTACAAGTAGGAGTAGAATTTAATTGGAAGCTGGTATGAGCGGAAGTCATGGCTGAATTATTCTGTCTCTAAAGCTTCATGTTTTTGCTTCATGTCTTGGAATTTTATCTAAACCTTGCTGCCCTGCACTGTTGCCTTGTAATTATATGGTGAGCTGTATTTTCTTCTTGGTGAGATATGATACTTGATAATTGACTTTCAAATTGCAGATGAATGTTCCTTGCATTGTATATCTATGTTATGTTTATGTGCTTACTACATATCCCCTACCAATACCTAGTAAGTCAACAACCTTTCCCGGCAAGAAAAATCCCTAGAGAAAAGATGTTAGGGAAGACCTGTTAGCTAGGTCTGTCACTCTCAAGCACTGATGTAATTTTTATTTATTATTATATTTACATATGACAAACGACACCAAAAGGTCAATTTAGTCTTAAGTTATTCTCTAAATGAACTTCAACTATTCTTATTCTCTACATGTGCTCAAGACAGACACCATCACATCAGGCTGTTGCTTTGTAATGACTAGAACAACAAACACACACACCCTACACATATATGTGTGCCCTTGCAAACATCCCGACTGATCTGACTTGGAATACAGAAATTTTCATACTTCATTATACAAACACACATACAAACTCACACACACAGTGAGTCACAGTCTCACCGTCTCAATAGGTGTGCTGGCTGGAAATAAGTATGGTGTTGTTCAAAGGAACTCTTCTAGTGCCACACTTAGCTACCCGTAAAACAAACGCTATTTCTCTAAGTCAAACTGATACACATATGGCTTTTGTTATAGAAGTACAGTTGTGTGTGCTTTAGGTTAGGCAGAGGAGTGGTGAAACTGTAAGTCTGTAAGTCCAGTGTGTCTGGATTTCATTTGCCTTAAATTAGAGTCTGGCAGCCTCATCTTTCTGAGAGTTGCTAGGGGCAACCAGGGGCACTGTGGAAACAATAGCACAGTTGTATAGTAAAACGTGATGGCATATCTCTATTTAAGCTAACATGCTTAAGTGAGTTTACAGAAATTATCTGCCAAATTCTGTTAAGTGTGGACTGTTTCATGCCAGATACTATATACTACTCCTGCAAACACACACACAAACACACACTCATACAAACACCACTGTACTTCTACACTTAAAAGGACCTTCCACCAACTACAGTACATTCAGTTATGTACAGTGTTCTTTATTCTAACCTTTACACTTACTAACCTAGAAGTTCTATGGGCTATACGACATTCAATAGCAGCAGTAGTCATTCAAACTCAACATATGCACTCACCAAAACCATCTCTAAATAGTCTATAGATAAACAGTGATGGTAAATATTCAACTTGAGCCAAACAACTGCACATATCACAGGGCTTCGCAGGGCGTTATGTGAGAGGATTGACCAGAACGTACCAGCGGCTCTCGCCAACAGACGCTAAACTTTACAGGAGAGTCACAAACAGAGTGTCTGGAGTAATAAAGATCAAATGAGTTTATGCTCCATTTTTGGGATTAGAGGGTGGAGTCATCGTGTCTCTCACTTCTACCTGTCTGCAGCAGCCAATCACAGAGGTGTCACCCCCCCTCTGTGGGTTGTTTTGATGTAATGACTCTCTTTGTCCATATCGGACACTGAATGGAGGGGAAATGTACAGAGTTGGGGAAAAAGACTCAAATAGCTCCTAAGATGCTAGCATGCAAGCTATCCCACTGACAGTAGTTAGTCTGATGGTTGTGGATGCCTTCAGCTGAAAGCTTTGACCTGCACTACACTATCTCACTTTTACAACAATGTGTGGGAGGTCGCTCTTAGTCTCCTCAGAAACATGATGCAGACTCACACATTCTAACATGCACTCATGGCCATCCTGACTTAAAAACAAAGAAAATGAAAGCAACACAGAGAAAGGGTGACTTCAGGCTTAGGTCAGGACACCTTTACTCCACTACATCCTCACAAGCTCTCTGTGTGTACTCAGAAGTACACCGAAATTCTAGAACAAAACCTTATATATCGCTGCAGATCTCCCAAAGGACTTGAAAGCAACCCCCATCTGTGAAGGTAAGGCTCAGGAGGACCACTGCCCACCTGTGATATGCAGGACAGATATGTCTAGACTACTGTGATTGATCACATGCAAGGCTCCCGGACCTGATGGTAACCCCAGACATCTTTGCAGAAATGTTCAACCTCTCACTGCTCCAGTTTGTAGTCCCCACATGCTTTAAGGAGACCGTCATTGCTCCTGTCCCCAAGAAACCCCAAACCCCCTCTCTCTGAATGACTACTGCCCTCTATAGCACTCACCTCCACCATCATGATGTGCTTTGAGCGGTTAGTCAAATCCTTCACCTCCTCCCTCCCGCACTCACTGGACCTTCTTCAATTGGCCTCACCCTCCACACTGCTCTCTCCCAGCTGGAGCAGAGTGACACATACGTGAGAATGCTGTTCATTGACTATAGTTCAGCATTTAACACCAATGTTCCCTCCATGCTTTTGTCACCAAGTGCAGAAACCTCAGGCTCAACATATGAACTTCCTGATGCGCAGACCCCAGGCTGTGCAGATAGACAGCACCACATCCTCCACCGTGTCCCTGACTTCCAGACCGTCAGCACTGGTTCCCCTCAAGGCTGCGTTGTTTGCCAACTACTCTTCTCCCCTTGCACAAATGTCTGGACCTCTAGTCATCAGTCCATGACGTTTGCAGAAGACACGACCTTGTTGGGCTCATCTCTCATGGGGATGAGTCCACCTGCAGGTAGAAGATTGACCATCTGGTGACCTGGTGCAGACCAAACAACTTTTAGCTGAATGCTCTGCAGACAGTGGAAATGACTGGATTACAGGAGAAACTCCCCAGTCAACACCATGGAGTTCCTCGGCAGATATTTATATATCATGGCTTATTTTTATATTTAATGTATGCTGTCTTGCAGTACTTGTTTTCATCTGTTATTATATTTCATATTATTGCTTTGCACCAAAATACCAAATCAATTTCCTTGTATGTGAAAACCAACTTTGCAGTAAATCTGATTCAGTTTATCTAAAGTAAATAATCATACACAAATACATAGGTTGGAGGAATCTGATGAATCAGTAGTGAATGGAAGGTATGAGCGAAACTGTGATGAGTGGATATTGTCCTGTATAAAAAAGGCAGGGGAATAACTCATTGAAACTAATTATGAATGTACCACGGATGTATCGATCTTCACACATTTTACCATTCAAACAAACTGTGCTCTTGTCAAAAATAAGTCGTCACATAGTCGTTATAGCGGCTCTGCTATAACCCACATAACAAGAGTTTTGGACATCACAAGACGTGACCCTCCGACTTAAAATATGTAATCTGAAATGTTTTCTTCGACCTAGTCATAAGACAAAGCAGAGCCTGGCAGAGCTAAGAAATGCAGCTAGTGCTACACTACAAAGTCCCCTTAGTTAAATTCCCAAAAAATCCATCACCATGTTCAGAATCTTCCACTGGATCTTAATTATTATCACTTAGATATTATATATCAATATATATTAACTAAATAATTCTGAAACACCTGTCCTCAAGTATTTCAATAAAGTAGCTTGTTATGAATAAAGTGCCGGGTATTGTTGTATTAATATGTTGAATCAGATACGTATTTGATTTGATATAATATGTGCTGCTTTTCTAATTTTCAAGGTGCAGCTACAGGCTTATCGGCTTATATCTTAACTCTTGCCCTCTCAGACAAAAAGTGATAAACTAACCTGAATGTTAGACTTGCAGTTATTTTTTAACTTTTCTGGCAAATCTTAAAGTAAAGTAGAGTAAAGCCAGTCAGCAATTGTCTGCCTGGCATTTTTCTTTACTAAAGGACCAGAAAGGAAAATTGCAGAGATACTTTGTAAGAAACACTGTCTTGAGCTGCTTAATGCATCTCCTGTGGACCACAGAGTAGCCAACTAGTCTATAAGCAGCCGGTAGCCTGTGTATTTGTAATTGTAGCGTAGCTGTGTGTCTGGCCAGACAATGAATGGACTGAAATGTTCTTCCCCCTCCTCTAACCCTGGCTTTAACTGCCTGTCCTGTAACCATCAAACACTGCTACTGGTTTCCTACAAGGCTTTAGATCAAGGGAACTTGAAAGGCAGCAGAGGAAGACAGTTGAGGTCCCCACTTCTCCTCTGGATGTGGTAATAGATGGGTAGAGCTGGAGGCTGCTGGTAATTGGTAGCTTGGTGTTTAAAGAGGGGTCCTTCAACTAAAAAACCTCATGGGAGGTCTTTAATTTAATTTCTAAATACGCCCCTCCCCCCTGTCGCTCCAAGTGAGGAAGCGTTCTTTTTTTCTGTATATGCTCTGCACATGCTCTGCACTACCAGCGCCTGCACTCAATTACTTCTTTTATTTATTTCAGAGCTACTATCAGATTTATTAGAAGGTAGGTTTTCAAATAAAAGGAATTTGTCTTGATATGTTGGTGCTTAACAATACATAGTGGGTTGAAAATCGAACAAAAGGTAAAAGTACTGTGAGAAAGGAGCAATAGATTAATTAAAAAAAAGGACAATAAAGCATGAGAAAAATGACTAAATGAAGACACTGACAATATGTACAACATGATTGTTATTTAAATTAAGGAACTGTAAAGATTTGTCTGGAAATGTGTAAATATGATTGTGA
>JAOXYL010000105.1:286805-298756 GCA_028564955.1 Terapon puta | reverse complement strand
AACAGCTACAATTCTTACATGTTTAATCATATATTTTTGTTCAACCCCTTGAATTAAACCTTAAAGTCTGCACTTCAGTTCTGTTGTAGTTGTTTCATTTCAAACCCGATGTGGTGGCATGCAGATCCCAAATCATGAAGATTGTGTCACTGTCCAAATACTTTTGGGCCTAACTGTACAAGAATTCTTCGTAAAGAAAGTATAACCCTCAAATAGTATTGTATGTACTGTTGTACTAAGATACATTTTTCTCTAGCTTTTGTATCTAAATTTGCAGCTGCCTGCCAATCTAAAAACTTTGTTGTTTGTTTGTCAACAGAATACAGCAACAAAATGATAATATATATAATAATAATAATAATCTGTATAGTTAATGATCAGGGCTCTACAGCAGATTTACTGAAGGTAAATGACATTTCTTGCCATCAGCTGACATGTATGCTGACTGTGAAGTAGCAGAAGATTGTTTAATCTTTTTAGCTTTCAGCTTTCAGAGAGCTGAGTAACAGAGGTCATGAAAATAATAGTGAATACTATTGCTTAAACTATCGTCAGGGTGATAAGGTGACATAGTATCGGCAAAATAGATAATATAGACAACAAAAGTATAATTATTTTAAAGGTATTTTACCAGTATTCCTCATCATCATAGGTAGATATTTATTTAGATTCTATTGTGCACACCGTTGTAAGTAGCTATAGTCTGGCTGTGCACAAATGGCCTAATTTTCTGCTTGGAGGAAGCATAGCAACTTGCCTCAGGTGAAATAGTTATTTTCAAACATGCATTAATTTCCAAACATGACTGGGTTACAATCTTGGGGCGGCAGTAGCTCAGTCCGTGGGGACTTGGGTTGGGAACCGGGGGGTCGCCGGCTCAAGTTCCCCCCATGGACCAGTCTACATGGAGGTGGACTGGTAGCTGGAGAGGTGCCAGTTCACCTCCTGAGCACAGCCGAGGTGCCCTTGAGCAAGGCACCGAACCCCTAACCTGCTTGGGGTTCTTCATGAGAAGCACCCCCTCACTCTGACATCTCTCCTTCAGTTTGCATATGCATCTGTGTGTATTTCTATGTGTGTATAACAGAGTGAAAAAAATGTCAGTTTCCCCAATGGGGATTAATAAAGTATTCTTAAAATAATAATAATAATTTTAACAATGTTAGAGTATATTGGAACTGTGGGTTGCAATATCTCCACTCAAAAATAGTAGTATCTACTTCACAGTGGCATCAAATTGGGAATTGAACCCTGTGTATCAGTTTCACAAATGAAACATCATACTGACATATAACAACAATGGGTCAAAGCATCACCATTAGTGAAACACTGACATGGCCATGGCTTCAGCAAATAGGGATAGACTATCATGAGCAATGTGAGCCTAGAGACATGGTAAATCAGATAAACAGGAAGTAAACTGGATTAAACATATGCTCGTTGATTAAGATGAGCTAATCAAACAAGCAGCCTGCTAATTACCACATGAGGTCAAAACACTGCATTATTAAGGATCAGGCCCTCCCTGCCACTCCTTAAGTCTGCAGATATTCAGCATTTATTGTGACATAGCGGTATATGTGGATGGTGGTTCGAAACCTTCCTTCTTCATGCAGCAAAGAATAGCCTTGAGGAATGTAAGTGGAATAAGGGGAACAAAGTTAATACTGACCCATGTGTTTCCTGTTCTTTACTCATCCTCAGTCCTGCGTATTGGTGTGATGGCTGTGTCGTTGGTGCTTCCTCTCTCCATGCTCTTCCTGTCCATCCAAACTCCTAGTCGAGCATCTCCTTCCTGCCCTGTGAGCTGTCGCTGCTACAGCCTCACCGTGGAGTGTGGCTCCACCGGCCTGAGGGACATTCCCAAACACGTTCCTCCATCCACACAGGCATGTTCAATGAAAATGATCAATCTTAACACAATTAGAGAACCATACAGTGCTCCATAAGACATAGTTATTTGAAACAGCAATATTGACCAAAACTCTTCCTTCATGTCTGTTCCTCTTGTCTTCTCTTCACCCAGACTGTTTTCCTCCAGGATAATGTCATTGGTCAGATCCGTCTACAGGATCTCGCTCTGCTGAAGCACCTGCATTACTTATACTTGCAGGTAATGAACACACATGCACACACACCTGCAGTGCTAGGAATAAAGAACTGGTTTGAATTGGAACCAGAGATTTGCTCATTTCGTATGTCGTGGCAATTCCTTAATGAAAAGTTAGCACCAGCTAGGGTTTTGTCTCTATCTCCACTTATACTATTTATGAATTTGTATATTGTACTTATTGGGCTTTCAAGCAGCAGGCGCAGTAATGAATGCAGAATACTGAATAGGTCAATACATTATGTCCCAGAAACAGCTTATATAATACATTTTATATCATGATTAAAATTTCTTCTTTTTTCAAAAACAGATTTGCATGTCATTTATAATAAAACACTGTTGACTATGGCCTACATCTGCTAAAAAAATACCTTCCAAGTATTTATCTTATTTAAATAACTTTAAAAAATGTAATGGAGTTTAAGAGAATGAAGTCTTTTGCAATTGTCATCTAATATAATAGCAAAACATGTTAAGTATATGTATTTTATAGTTTTCACTGAAGTCTTTCAGTGACAGTTCCTATTTAGACTTTTCTACCTTGGTAAACTTTCCATGAGATTTCTTAAGTTAAACCAAGACAAAATGAAAAAATCAAATATTGGCAGCTGAATACACAAATAAATGTAATCGCCATCCTCACATCTCTAATAAGCCATCCTCACAGCTTAGTAGAAGGCATCAGCAACTGTACTCTATTCTGTTCCAAGAAACTGATCAAAGAACAGACTGTATCAGTCATTTCCAAGGGAACTACACCAACCTTTGTATTCTTAAAACATTGTCAAACAGGCAATGGATGAAAAAGCAAAACCAGAGTTATTCATTTTTATTCCATGCATTCTTCCTTCATGTCAAAACCTGGCAGCTACATCAGTGTAACTTCACCATAGATTGTTCGGCTTGAGAGAAGCTTTCTGTGCTGACTCAAGTGAACATCTATCACACACAGCAAGTGAATAATACATACAAATCAGATTTATTGGTATCTGATGTTTAAACAGACGAGTGACGATGAGTCATTTTCACGGTCCTTCCCCTCCAGAACAACACCATCTCAGCAGTGGAGCCTGGCTCTTTCCAGAACCAGGGGCAGTTGTTAGAATTGGCTCTAAATGGGAACCAGATCCACTTGGTTACAGCTGACATGTTTCAGGGACTCGAACATCTCCGCATTCTGTACTTGGCAGGAAATGACATCACGCGCCTGTTGGACTACACCTTTCGTGGCTTGCAGGTAAGACATATGAGAGAACATGTTTGATGTCCATGTCATTTCACAAATTTTAATAATAAACATAATGCAGAGTTATGCAGAATGCCTTCTCAATCTGATATTCAGCGTGGCGGTTTTCTTCATTCATATATGAAATTCCATAGATAATGGAGATGCAGCGATATAGAATTGACAGGGTCAATTCCGAACTGCAGCAGACTCCAACTGCAACTTTTAAAGCTTCTTTATTATTAGCTTTATTCTTTATTATTTATCAATCTTTATTAGTAATTATGTGATTTTTAGTGTCTGCCTCCATTTTTGTCTATCTTACCATGTATGCCTTTCCTTCTATGTCTCTGCAGCGCCTGCAGGAGCTCCATTTGCAGCACAATAGTATAGAGATGTTAGCAGACCAGGCTCTTGTTGGTTTGACTTCTTTGGCTCTTCTGGACCTGAGCAGGAATAATCTTCACACTATTGGCCCTGCATCCCTGCAACCTCTGGTCAGCCTGCAAGTGCTGCGCATTACAGGTTAGACTGGATTACTGGGACTAGATTACATGTTAATGTAAAGACATTTGGAATGGTTCTAAAAAAACCTGGTTAACAGTGATGTTTTTAAGTACATATACATTCATTATATACCTTAAATATAACTAATTTGCTCATCTTTCAGTAGAGTGAAATGTCTTCTTCCTACCACCACCACCTAGGACCTCGGCTGGTTCAGCTTTAAGAGGTTCAGACCTAAACTCCTGTCCTCTGCTCTGCTGTAGACAACCCGTGGCGCTGTGACTGTGCTCTGCACTGGCTGAGGAGCTGGATTGATGAAGAGGGCCAACGCCTGCTCAGCTCTGCAGAACGTCGGCTGGTCTGCACTGAGCCACCACGCCTCTCCCATCTTAGTCTGGTCGAGGTCCCCCTCAATAGCCTGGTGTGTATCCCTCCACTCGTGCAGCTGGAACCTAGGAGGCTAGCTGTGCGCCTAGGAGAGAGCCTCAGGGTTTCTTGCCATGCTTCTGGTTATCCCCGGCCACAGGTAGGGATACTTATAGTAAAAGTGTAACTTTGTGCATCTGACAGGATTTTGCATGGCATCACCTGACTCACTGTATTGTGATGGATGTGAAAGACCATTATATTATATAATGATTTTGAAAAAAAAGTCCATTACTGTCACCAAAGAAATTGCTGATGGCGACAAATGAGAATAAAACCATGATGTGAGTAAAGTAAGTAAAGACCTTCCAGGACAGACCAGTGCTTCTTGTGAAGTTTGTGAAACTCTACAGGAGGGACAAACAACATTATTTCTGAAAATATTCCCTCATTTATTCTTTTGATGATAATGGTGGAGAGCACTGATTAACAGAGTCTCCCATAGATGTTCAGTTCAGCCTGGTAAAGTGGTACCTGTGAGGACCATAACATACAGGAGGTAGAATATGAGGAATGTGTGGATATCCATATACTTTAAAATTTTCTATATCTTATATTAGATATTGAGCCTTTGGTACTAATGTATTTTAATGACATTGAAATCATTACACACCACCCAAAGAAAAGATTAATTATCGACAATAGAGAGCCATATTTCTGTTGGCCATTTATTTTATTTTAAGTTTTTTTTTTCATCATATTTGTTTAAATTATCTTTGCACTATGAAAAAAACAATAAATCAAATGTTAAAACAAAATAATCAGGTCTCTGTCACAGGCCTGTAATAAGCCTGTCCAATCATTTTCATGATGCCGTTTCAATTACTGTTATTGCAGTATATGTCACTATAGACGAGGTGTTTATTGTCTTTAAAATCCTTGTATTTTTCTACCTATACACCAATACAGTTTTGATTCAAAGTAATGAGTGTAAGACAGCTGTGCCTTTCTAAAATGTACCAAAAACACACAGATACTGGTATTTGATTATTGCAGCTCTCAGAGAACAAATTATCTTGCAGAGTGCCATTCTACTCATCAGGACCAAATTCTAACTAATTCACACACACACAAGCATACACCAAAGGCGATAACTTTCAGGGCAATTTGGGATTCAGTAGCTTGTCTGAGGCAACTTCAATGTGCAGACAGGAGGAGATGGCGATGGATCAGAATGCTGATTTGAGATTAGTGCTCTGCCTCTTAAATCCCAAATGCCATCCAAAATTGTTCTGATTTGATGATTATATATGTGACACTGAATACCCTTGCAGGTGACATGGCGAAAGGCGTCCCAGGGTAAAGTGGTGCTTTCTCCAAGAGGCTTGGTTCAAGAGCTGGGTGCTGGAGGCAGTGGAGTGGGCGGAGCCGAGGAGCCCTCAGAAGAAGGCAGAGTCAGTCTGCAGAAGGTTGACAGCGAGCGCTTTGACCCTGACACCGGCAGTGGCATGCTATTTCTCAGTAATGTGACTGTTGCTCATGCAGGTTTCTATGAATGTGAAGCCTGGAACGCAGGGGGCATGGCCAGGGTGACCTTTCAGCTTGCAATTAACTCATCCACTTCCTCCTCCTCCTCTTCCTCTTCCATCTGGGCCTCGTGGTCCCAGGTGTCATCACCATACTCCCCAGCCTGGCCTCGGATGAGAAGCCACGGTCCTGCTTTGGGCTCAGATGTGAGCCGGGAGCCCCTGTATGCTCTGGGCAGTATGGCCTTCAGTGCTCTGGGAGCTGCCACTCAAACTGCCATCGCTGTGGGCATCTCTCTGCTGGCTCTGACCGCTCTGCTGCTGGTTGCCATGATCTATAGCCGACATCACCAACGAGACAAGGAAGCTGATGGAGCTGAAAAGGTGTTTGTCTGTACATGAGACGATGGTAGCTAGCATGAAGAAGTGTTTTATGTCCAACCTGAGAAGTGAGAAGAATTGTTTGGTGAAACTACTATTCAGATGCAGGGTGATCAGGTGTTACAAACAATAAATATATACAGTGGTGCCTTGACTTCTGAGTACATTTTTTGTTTAAATAAGAAAAATGTATTTATAAATTAAAGCTAGATAAGAATATTGTACAAAATTATTTTCAATTTCAATTTTGTTTCGATCATCTCTTTCTCTAATTCAATCCATCTATTCTTCTCAGCGCTGTCTTTCGCTCTCACTTTCTTTGGTTGGAAAAATGAAGTTTTGCTAAATAAGTGCAGCACAAAAGCAGCACAATACTGCTGCTTCCCCCGTGAGCTGACCAGTTAAAGTGAACAGTGAAGAGTGCCCGCTGTGGTGTCACTGCACCAACTGATGGTGGGAAATCTGAGGCTGGCTCTTAACTAGAGTTTTAGTTCTCAACGCAAAAAATCGCGAAAAATTTGTTAGTTGGGACACTCGTAAATCAAGGTACCAGTGTATTTGATATGCAGGAATTATCACAAGAATAAGGGTAATAGGTAGGTAAGGGTATCTGGGTAATAAAGCATCCATATAATGCCTTTTAGAATGAACAGTTCTTGTGGTGTAAAACACTGAGCAGACTCACCTGACCCTCAGAGATGAGCTGCTTCATAACCTCGAGCCAGGACAGCAAAAGCTTGATCAGTTCCTATGGATGGATGGATGGATGAATGGATTTCATAGTTTTCAGCAAATTACATAAAGATGACGGGGATAGGGAATAAAATATGCATTGAGACCACTGCTAAAATCTTGACCCTAAAATCTATCTTTCAGTGTTCTCCTGAACCAGAATCAGCTTTAATGGCCAAATACAGTATATATTTAAACATACAAAGACTTACAAAGCATACAAACAACTGTATTTCTCATTAGCTTTACTTACAGCTAAAATAAGGACAAGAAAGCTAAATAAACATAATTAAGCGTAAATTTAAAGTTTTTATGTACTTCTGCTAGTATATAAAATTAACAATATCATACAACCACCATACCACGTACATATACCAGCCAAATTGTTTCTGTAACTGATTACAGGGTTACAAGACCACTGGAATAATTAATGCATGGATAGTGGAATAAGTTACTTTATGTAGATATTATATGAACATATGACCTATTTTGTCATGTTCCATATTGCAATCTGCAAAAGTGATGAAGGTGAATTGTTACCTACAGGAGGAGAGCATCCTGTATGTGAATGACTACTCTGATGGCCCCACCACCTTTGCCCAGCTGGAGGAGTACCGTGACGAGCGTGGCCATGAGATGTACGTCCTCAACAGGGCCAAGCCTGTGCTACCTCCTGCTCCACCCACAGCTGTCTCCTCCACTAACCTGGGTTGCCCTGCTCCATCTGACACCTCCAGCCACACCCTGTCCTCAGGGCCAGCCCAGACCATGAGTCCCACTCTGGCCCCCAACAAACAGCAGCAACAGCAGCAGGAAGGCGACATACGGACCATGAGGAGAATGGCGGGGGAGGGAGGGGAGGCTGAGCCTGTGATCCCATCAGAGGCTGAAGGGATGTTTCTTAATCACACAGGTCTGTTCATGGACTCTCAGATTGCCTATGAGATCCACTGCTGAAGGGGAGAGAATCCAACATAACACAGACAGTTTGTGTGTATGACAGTGGTTCCATCACGTCTTAGAGAGTCGGGGTGCCACTGCTGGAATTTACCAGTAACTGACAGAGGCACTCATCTCTGTGGAAGGATTTACTTTCTAAAACACTCATCAACTCTGATTATAGAAGGTTTACATACCTGCCAGAGCTCACAATCTGGTTTATCAAATCAATAGCACTGAGGGCTATCAGTGGACATACTGTGAAGTTGAGCACCAAAGCATCATTGGTGAGTAGGCAGTAGGCTAGTGGGTAGATTGCTGCTCCAATGCCCCACACTTACTGTTGTAACTGGACTCAGGTATAAACTGAGCTACACACAACTGAACTTGTACGTCTTGTATATGAATATCTGGGTCAGCATTTATTAAAACTACTTTCGTAGCAGAAACCCTTCATCGTCATCGCTGTACAAGAGTTAACATCTCTCCACTCACAACACAGAAAGCTTATTGCTTATTTACAGGGTTGAGTATAATACTGGGGGGATCTTGCAGTTTATGAGCATGTGGGAACACTAGGAGTGTTTTAAAACTGTTGTTTTTGTCTGAACGTGTTTGACTTAACCTGACTCAGACTGTGCAGGATGTTGATCATCTGAAGGCAGCGAGGGTATGACAGCAACAGCTGAACTAACTATTTTTTGTGTGAGTGTGGGAGTTTAATGGAAATGCATTTTCAATTCCAGTGTCAGTTCCAGACACCAACAGTGAAATCCTGGGTTCTGTGTCGTGAAGCAAGTTTAATTTATTCAGGCTCTCTTTGGGTCAACTGGTATCACTGAATCTGACATTAATGATTCTGGAGAGTTGGTATTATTAATTTGTTTATAACATCCCTCAGTTAGCCTTACGTCTAGATCTGAGCAGGATCACATGATCATAGGATCACATTAAGTTTGGGGACATTTGGCTCTTGAAGTGGTACTGTATCTCCCTGTTCAGGGAGACAAACAACATCATGCCAACCACTGTAAAATATAACCACACAACTGAAATGGGGTCAGAAGCTATAGAAGTAAATAGTGAATAATTAGTAATAATTAGTGAATCAATATTAAAAAGTGAGCCTAATATAAATTCTTGGGATTTCAGTATCTCAGGATGAACAAACTATTAAAAATGAGAGACTGTCAAAGCACATCCACTTAAAAGTGGAAGATAAATGAATAACTATCTGAGTGAACTATTGTAGTTAAAAGTTATTGTGAGTGTGCAGATGATTTCTACCTGTAAGAAGATGGGTACGTTTAATTCAAAATCCCAATTCAATGAGCCTAAAAAGATTAGATATTTATATTCTTAATGTCCCCTTTCTCTTAGCCTTTTCAGTTAACTATAACAGTCTGTCAGGATCCTGGGTCAATTTTATTACTAATCTCACTGGACAGTAGACTTGGACTGTAGGTTTTGATTCCTGTGGACATTTTTCCTCAATAGAGAAACTGATTATATCAGAAATATGTACGTATGGCCCTTATATTGTCTTCTCGTTTTTCACAGACTGTATCTAATTGTGGTTTCATATAAGAAAGAAGTGTCCAAAGTTAGGATCAGGTTTAGTCCATTTTTTATGTATATGAAATTTCCCCATTATTAAAACTGATTGTACAAAGAAATTAAAACCGTTGTCTATCTCATTGTTGACAAAACTTTTCTTTTTAGGATAATTTGCTCACTCTTGCTCTTTAA
This sequence comes from Terapon puta, assembly GCA_028564955.1. Lineage (NCBI taxonomy): Eukaryota > Metazoa > Chordata > Actinopteri > Centrarchiformes > Terapontidae > Terapon > Terapon puta. Next base: position 289,221 of record JAOXYL010000105.1, on the reverse strand, counting down.
GTTTTCATTTTCCATCCTGAATATTTTTGTGTGAATATGATAATGAAATGAATGAATAAAATCAAAGCAGATGGTCAGTGATTCCTCTCCAACATGTTTTACTGGTTATGGCAGCAAATTTCAAAAAGACACTTCTTTTAGCTTATTATTTACATCATATTTATCATTAGATAAGCATATTGTACTCAGTATTGTACTTCAATGAAATATTTCTTTGGAGGAAGACCAAGCCTTAAATATATTTTTCAGTCAGTCAAGTGTATGTACAGCTGACCCATCAGTTTTAGAATTTTAAAAACACTGTTCCTTGGCAACAAATCAAATGGCGCTACATATTTTTTAGCATGTGATTCTCTGAACTTAACCTACTCTGCAACAGGTTAGCTGTACAAATATTACCCAAAGTAAGCCAACTTCATGATATCTGAAAATCCTGTCCTGGGATAGGATCAAAGATAAGTTGCAGAACAGACTGGTCTCCCGTGCCGATACAATATTTGTCTTGGTGAAAGTACCTTGGATGTTGCAATCATTCCTGCTTTAATCCTTCTTCTAAAACAATTCTTTCATGTTTTGTGTTGGTAGTATAGAGTATGGTATGGAGCAGGTTATGCCTAACAGGTAAAACTGCCTCATAAAGCTTGCACCATGCATTCTCTATGGAAACATTCTGGTTTGAGAACATTTTCACAGTCTTGCAAACTTTTCTTTGAATGTCTGCCTTGATGATTGGACTATGGTATGTAATGGGAACTGTAATCCTCAGATTATTATAATAGATATACTTCAAAGGTGCACTAGTTTCAAGTTTTAAAGGGTATTTATAATGACCACCCCACACAGACTCAGCACCAACTCCAGCAGTAAGCCTTCACAGATCTGTTCAGATACAAATAAGCAAGGCCTGACTTGGAACCAAGTGGTGCCAGGTCCATAGTCTACATTTATGAGGCAGCTACTTTTCTCAGAAACTGGTGGAGAATAAAACAGAGATAAAAGGAGAATCAATACTTGATTTATATCAATCAGATTGGTAGATAGTAATAGTATTAGTGTGATTATATTGCCCAATGTCTTTTGGTAATACGTATAGGCCTGCAATTTACTGTATGACTTCTTGCAATTTAAGGTTTAATTTGGACAGGTGAATTAGTTCCTATGAAATACTTACTGGTCAAACTGGTATCTAAATGCCTTTACAGTAAAAGTAATAAAATAATAAAAGCAAATGCTTTTGCCCTTTTCTCAGGGCACTTATGACAGTTAAGTGATGGATACTTCTTAGTATGATATTGAATAAGAACAGTGGATAATGAGGTTAAACCTTTGAGAATTTGCAGGCATGCTTGTCTAGTGCTGCAGCAGCTCATAACAGGCAGGTTGGAATAGAAATCAACTCTTTTTCAAGTGTGAAGTCTTGTGTTGGCATTTGAGAACAAAAAACCTTAATACATTTCAGTACATTCTTATTTGTGCATGAAGGGGCTGCAACTTACACCTCAGTGTGGAATGCTTTGCTGCACATAGTGTTGTATGCAAAATTCAAATCAAATTTCAAATAGATCTATTTAACTGCTATTTCAAAAGGTAGACAACCTTAATATAAACATTCTTTTTTTTCTTTCTTCCTTTTTTTATTTGGCCCATAAGAGATAAAAGAGTGAATTCTTTGCTTATTCAGTGATATGTTGCCCAGTCTTAGTTAATCATTAAATCCGGCTGCCTTATTCTCATATCATCCCATTAATGAGTCATTCTCCATATTTATCTTTCTGTTCCTGCTACAATTTGGTGTTTACATTACTGATGTGGACAACACCTGAGCAGTAGGCCTATACTACAAATGAGATAGTTTCAATGTTCTGAAGATGGGTCTCTTTTACCGTGGCTCAGTCACCATAGTAACAGTAACATAGTATCAACTAACATGCGGCAAAGGAGGTTATGTTCAGAGTTTTGTATTCAAATCAGCTATTACACAGTCTCCGAAGTCAAGAAAGGTGATTTTTCTTTTCTTTTTCTTGTATATGCAAGATGTGCAGACTGTCATAAAGAGAAATTCTTGCATGTAGACAGGTGATTGTATGTAGCCTCTAAAGTTATTAGACTATCTACAGTGCATAAGATATTTATCTTATGGGACGTGCTTTCTATTATTTTTCTAGTTATGCCTCTTTAAGGCACTGAGACTGCACTGAGTGATAAAATTAGCATTTTTCTGCAAGCATTCCCCTCTACTCACCTGAAAACAGTTTATCTTGCCACAAAGTCTCATCAAATGTGTTTATTTAAAGCCCAAAATCACAATCACTGTTTGCCTCAGAGGCTTTACAATCTGAACAGTTGTGACCCCCTCTGTCCTTAGACCCTCAAACCGGGTCAGGAAAAACTTCCAAAAAGCCTTTATGGGAAAAAG
>JAOXYL010000105.1:261676-280354 GCA_028564955.1 Terapon puta | reverse complement strand
CCAGAATCAGTGAGGAACCTGCAAGACTGGAGAGAACAAAGAGGCTCCGGCAGTAACATGAACTTTACAGGACATCACGGTGTTCACTTAACCACTTTAACCAGTCAATAGACTGATTCCATTTTCCACTATTGCCACATCTGTTTGCACTCTGTGTGATTCTGACATGTCTTTGTTTTATTGCTTTTTAGCTTAGTTGTAATCATTATTCATATTCACATTCAGATATCCTTTATTTGTCCCACAGTGGCGAAATATATTACAAATCAATTTTAATACAAAAAAGTCAAGACAAGTCAAGATGTTGTGTGATTTACAGTGAGTTACAGTCACATCCTAGCCAAATTAATTATGTTCAAAATGAAATGTTATGAAGCTGTTAAGCAGTGGACTTGTATGAAGCCAGGAAAAAGTTAATTGTATAAAGCTATGAAGAAACGGACTGTTTGCATGCAAAATCCAAACAAGCTGCATGACCTGGTTAAAGTCTGTGTTTGTTCTTTGACTTTGGCAGCGCTCCTGTCCTCATGATACACTTTTATGTCTCCTCTCTAATTTGTCCTTTCTTTCCCTCCCTCTCTAGTCTATTAACCTGTCCATGTCTATATAAGTCTCTGGCTGCAGAGGTCTCATCTGTCTCTTCTCTACACCATGAAGGGATTACCCGTTCTGGCCCTGCTGTCCTCAGTGGTGCTGCTTTGTAGTACTGCTCCACCTTTGGAACCGATAACATGCAGCGAAGACAGTGGTGCTGCAGCAGCAAGTCTGGCAATGGTTCACATCAACGAACACCATCATCATGGCTACAAGTTCAGACTCAATGAAGTGCAAGGCATGAAAGTGGAAAAGGTATGTAAACCAGTAATGAGCACATTTGGTCTGTGAATAAGGCCAGACTTGAGGTTCTGGTCTGTCTGTCATTTCTTTTCTCATCATTTTCCTTTTTTTATGACTGCTATACTTCTTTTTTTTCCTTTTCTTTCTTCCTTAAACTAATCACATAGTACACACATCACATGGATGTCAACTTTAATGGAGATTTATTCTTTCCAATCAAAAGATGAAAAATTGTTCCACCGATCACAAGTATTGTTAAGTACTTTGAAGGGTAATAAGTATGGAGCCCCCACCAAGCCCCTCCTTGTGGCATCGCTTGGTCTAATTCTTTCTTTTTAGCCTGTTGTTCTTCATTGCCCCTCTTCTGTGTACTTATCGTCTAAGTTCTTAGTTGTTCGGGGGTTGTTCACCATTGCGTCCGCTCCTTTTTGTGCACTGGAAGGTAGTCACCTTCAGCCTGTGCCAGAGCAGAGATTGACGCATTGTCAGATACTCTGTTCTGATTGGTTGTTAAAATTCTATATTAGGAGGCTAGAGGGACATACAAATTTTACAAATGCTTCAGTAATGGCGATTTACATTCTTAATCTCTATTTCCAGGATGACAATGGCTGTAACATTGAGCTGCAGTTGGACCTTCGGGAGACAACGTGCCACATTGTCAATCCCACACACTTTCAGGATTGTGAGATCCGGAGCGTGGAAGACAGAGTAAATGCTAATCTGATCTTTTCTGTGACAGAGAGAAGAGAATATAGAGCAAAATGTAATCTCTCTCTGGTTCTCTATAGGGGGTGATGGCCAACTGCACCATAATGATAACTGTAAAAGATAGTGATGCCAATGTCACGAAATATGACTGTTTGACACGACAAGGTGGGCTTTTCTCCTGTTATGTAATCTATTGTAATCTATTCATTTTTGACATTCAACATTTTTAAAGTGACTTAATTCAACAATGCACTTGGCAAATTCAATATGATTAAGATCAAGTAAATATTGGGTTTGGCAAATAAACTATGGTTAAGGTGTGGAAACTAGACTCTTAATCATGAAGTGTATTAATCAATTAATTACACAAGTAGCCACAATACCATCAGATGAGTACTGTTACTGTTCAGTCATGTCAAATCTGTTCCTCTTTACAAGTTCAGATAATATTTAGTTCTTCGCCACAAGTCACTCGACAGGAGTTCATGACCATGCAGCTGCATACTCATTTATTTAATTAAGTAAATAAAGTAAAAACAACTATTACTTAATAACTATTAACTATAATAGTGAGAATGCTGCATTTGTCTTTTCTATTAGACTAGGGTTTGAAAAAACAATGATGATCAGAGCCTCAAATGAAATTGAGAGAAATTTGCTTAATTACTAAATTGTACTCAGTACTTGGTTTACTAAACTGTCATGATTCAGTAAATTATTCACAAACTGTGGCACCCTCACAAAGCAGGCTTGCTCATAACTGTAACTCTGTGTGCAGTTATTACTAATATTGAGATGCTGAGGATGTGCCCTGACTGTCCCAGCCTGATCCCACTCAACAGTCCTGAAGGTCTCAAGTCTGTGAATGAAGGTTTGGAAAGATTCAACCAGAACAACAGCAACCAGCACTACTACACTCTGCAGGAAGTGGGCCGGATAAAATCTGGGGTACTGATCATACGTCATATTACGATATTACGATCTCGTAATCTCCCTTTCACAGACACAGACACACACACATATGCGTGAAGCTTTAAAGTTCCTTCACTTTTGTCTGAGTATCATAGTCTTAACAGCTACAACTTAACTAAACTCTGTGTGAATGTTTGTATTTATAATTGTGCATGCATATGGCTCAGTAATGTATGTGTCTAAAAACTCACATGAAATTGTTTGCAATAACATCATGCACATCTTATTTTAAAACCTGCACATTGTCTTCTCTTTTAAAATGTACTCTCTATACTCAGTATATAATGATGACAGGGATGAACTACTATGCTGAGTTTGCTCTTGTGGAGACTGATTGTCCAAGGGGATCCAAGATTGCTCATGAGGCATGCAAACCTCTCTGTCCTGATAGAGCTGTAAGTACAATTCAGGAGTTTCAGAAACACACATGAATTTAAGAGATAACCCTCCATGATTTCAAAGTGGGAGAACTTGCATAATTGCAGGGTGTTCAAATACTTATTTTCCTCACTGTATATGCAAGTTGTGTTTTCTGTTCAAATGCAGTTTTAAGCATGTTGAGGGAACTCACCAACAAGCTGCTAACAGGCTTGAGTGAGGTTGTGAACAGCTTTAATCAGACAGACTGGTGAACCTAAACAATAAGTTTAAAGCTGCCATTGGTACAGTTGAGAAGACAGTGGACTGATATTTGAATGAGTACAACTTCCAGTGCCCTCAAACCCCAATATTTCTTTCTCTCAATAACCTGAATTAGCCTTTCCTTCGGAGAGGAATAAGAGAGGAATTCTGTATATACACACAATACTTGTAAGTAATTGGTGTCAACAATGTAAATTCCACAAAACTCTAAAATACAAGAGAATGTGGAAAAAGGTCTGAACACTAAATATAAATATATATACTAATATATATTCAACTCACATATGCCTGCACATAGAGCTTCCTTTGAAGTCCCTAGCCCTGATCCAGGACCATTATAGATTATTCACTGTACTGACTAGGTAGCTAGAACCTGAAGATGTCAGTTGCTTAAGGATCATTCATTTTTAAAATAAATCCTTGTCATGAAATGACAAGAGTTCTGAATTCTAGAAGGGTTGGAATTGAATGATTTTTTTTAATCTATAACAATTAGATCAGCTAGTAACATGTTTCACAGCTGATCCAGGACTGTGACCTGTACATTTTCTCTTTTGATAGCATCACGCTTTCTGCCATTCATCTTATTCCAGTACAAATGGACTCGGTGATCTTGAGTGTGAATTCTATCCCCCACTGGTGAGTTCACATTCTAAACATAATGGTCACTTCGTCTACTTCCTAACCAAAATGAAAAAAACATACATATATATATATATATATATATTCACACACACACACACACACACACATATATATGTGCTCTTTAGAGGCAGTTCAACAATATACAACGCGCATGCGCAAACAATCACACACCTGGAGAGTCGCAGCACAGAGCACTCGATCAGATACTACAACCAGGAACTCCTGCACTGACAAATGGTCCGTGTCGGCTGGTTGGTTGAGATTAATTGCGTTCATTTTTTTATGTCTTTTTTTCTAATTAATCATAATTAACGCGTTAGAGTCCCATCCCTAATATATATATACAGATTTATCGTGATGTACGCTGCCACTAACTCTTCACTTTGCTCTCAACAGAACACTTCTGCCCTTGGCCCTGGTGAGCAGGAACCCTGGTGTGGACCCCATGGTAAAGGTCATGGTCATGGATGCCCTCCCCATGATGGAGGTCGAGGGCCCCCTCCCCATGCTGGAGGTCATGGACCCCCTCCCAATGGTCAAGGTCACGGTCATGGACGTCCTCCCCATGCTGGAGATCATGGGCCCCCTCCCCATGCTGGAGGTAAAGGTCATGGTCATGGACCCCCTCCCCATGCTGGAGGTCAAGGTCATGGTCATGGACCCCCTCCCCATGCTGGAGATCATGGGCCCCCTCCCCATGCTGGAGGTCATGGGCCCCCTCCCCATGCTGGAGGTCAAGGTCATGGACCCCCACGGTTCCGTCCCTGCCATGGATTACTGACCAATTTCGACCCAGTACTCCACCCCATTTGCCCCTGGCCTCATCCTGAAGCCCACCCCAGCCCAAGGCAGTCCTGAGGATGCCAATGCTGAGGAAACCATGATTGTTACTGTTCAAAAGACTTTTCTGTTTCTAATGTATGTTGTATGTTAAGTCCTCACAACATATAAAACAGATAAAATAAAGTCATGGTGTTAATCTCTGAGACGCAAACTTCAACTGATATGTCTCGCACAGACTCAGAATGACTTGTTTTTTTCAGTTCATATATCTGTAATGTCATAGCATTGTCACACTCTTAATGCTCAGATCACCACACAAAGAACAATGAGCTCATAAGCAAAACATCATGTTCTTCTAATGTCATCCACGTGGGAAACAATGCCTTAGCAATCAGGTAATGGTTGTTTGAGTCAAAGGCTATATCACATGTGCATGATCAAACCCTTCTCTTACAGTGTTTAAATTGCATCCATTTTGTGTGTGATCAGCATATTTGATTTCACTGTCCCACATTTACATGTAGTTTGGATTTAATGGTTGTTTTCATCTAAAGAGTTCTGTCTTTGATTCAAAGATGTGCCTGCAGCATGCCAGCTAAAAATAAATGAAATCCCACTCAGAGTTCTGACTGGTGAAAAGAATCTGACCAATCAGAATTCAGTTAAATTTTAAATTAATATATAAACCAGCAGATTTCCTGGAAAAAAAACAAACAAACAATAAGGATTTAAAAGCGGTTTATTTAAGACTACTTCATAAATAAAATATGACAGAAATCAAGAACACAATATAAACACTTAACAATGACAAATCTAATATACTGTATTAGGAAAACTAATCATTTAATTGTAAGACAATGCTTTCTCCATGATCACTGGAAACCACCTTTTAAAAGCATAAACTTGAACCACAAATGAGATACATAGACCAATAGCACAGACTAGCAACAACAGACACTTCACAGCAAGTTATTTATAAAGACAGGTTGGGATCAGTTTTGTACAGGATCTTAAGACAGATGGTGGATGGTGAGGTAATGATAGTTTAACTTCCACCTGGAGCTGGACTGAATTTCGTTCTGTATGTTGAATGTAGCTTGTTTTCTGCTGCTTCATGCAGAGAAGTAAGCAGAACCTACAGATGGCTTCATTCGCTGGGGGAACTCTAAAAATAAAAAAAGGATACAGAACAAAATGTATTATATCTTTATAACATTATCCTCACTCTCATCAATACTGGCATTCTTGTGACGGTGGATAAATCTGATTAATGCACAAAGGTGACTGTAGATGTAAACAAATTGATTGAATAATCTATATTCCAACCTGCTTGAGCATGATTAAGGCACGATTAATGTTAGGGAATCACTATGATGTCTGTTGGAGTAAATGAGGTTATTATCATTGTTGTAAATATTAAAGAATATTTTGTACTCTGGCTAGTCACCTCCAAACTGTGAAGAGATCGCTCTGATTAAAAGGCAAAAGTGTGTTGGTGTGTCATGTCACATGACTATTCCTTTTCTCATCATAAACTGTGATAAAATGAACTTCTCTGGTCAAATAAAATAAGAATTTACTTTTACCTCTCTGAAGCAAGTTCGACGACAGACTTTGGATTGGGATGCTGTAATCTCTCCTCTCAAAGTACTTAGAATCCAGACCTGCAGAGTCTCCACTGATAACAAGAAAATGTGCTTGAACAACGAATGTTAAACACGTTTCTCAATCATCAGTCCCCAACAGTAATATCACACACTGTTAAATTCAAATCTATATCTTGAATCTGAAATATTTCAGAATAAGAAAATGTCTATCGCAGTCTGACAACATGTCCTTTTTAGAGCTGATGCACTCTATACTGTAAACACCAGTATATACTGTGGACAGATAGACAAAAGCGATCATCCAAACTCACATCAGTTGGTTAGCTAGCTGTACAGCTCGGGGTTCAGCAGGAGTGACATCAGCCGCTGCTGTCTGAGGATTAAACTGAGCCTGGAAAAACACACTGAAGTCTTTCACTGTGCGAGTGGTAAACACTGGCTTTGAACAACACCAGAAATTGAACCTCAGTATATTAGTACTAAGTGTTTAAGTGGGAAAGACAAGCAGAAAAGTGCAGTGAGTGTAGAGTGACTTACAGTTGTATAGTATAGGTACATCTCAAATAATTAAAAAGTTCATTCAGAAAGTGAAACCCAAATATTACCTTGACTCTTCACATAGAGTGAAATATTCTAAGCCTTTATTTTGTGAACTTTTGATGATGATGGCTGAAAATTTTATAAAATTATTTGGAAAAGTTCAATATTGGAAATTCACAGTCCACAGTCAACACAGCCATTTACCAGGAAGTTTTCAAGCCCCTCATTCTACTTTCTGCTGATGAGCTTTATGGAGACGCTGATTTCATTTTTCAGCACACATCTGCACCTGCCCACACTGCCAAAAGTACTAAAAGGTGGTTTACTGACCGTGGTGTTACTGCATATGTGCATAGAAATTAACATACCTTTCAGAAGCCTGACATTTCTGTTTACATTTTTTGTTTTTTACCTTCTGTAATATTCTAATTTTCTGATACGGTGAATCTTGGGTTTTCATTATTTGTAAGCCACAATCATCAACATTTCAAAAAAATAAATGTCTGAAATATTTCACTCAATGTGTAATGAGTCTATATAATATATAGGTTTCACTTTCTGAAATGAATAACAACAATTATTTAGCTTTTTCATGATATTCAATTTTTTTTAGATGTACCTGTGTAGTATGTTTACAAACACAACCAGACAGTATCTCCTACCTTTAGTCCTGCTGTTGCAGACAAAAATGAAGGATTCTCTAGAGATTCTGGAGTCTGTGGCTTTCTGGACAGCTGCTTTTCATTCAGCTGCTTGTTAAGCCAACCAATGACTATAGTAAAAGAAAAACAGAAAATGAAATAAGAATGTTTTTTAAATCTGGAAAATCTAACATGGGCATAAATTTAATATTTATTTTATGTGCCATATTTAAGGTCCAGAATTATACAAGTAGTGGAATTCACTGTGTTGACTTGCTGAGTTTTTGTCTGATGGGAATGCAACACTGGTTTTCAGCTTTCTAACAATGTTCTTCAACAGCCATTTAAATACAGTACAGACAAACAGATTGTCCACACGTGTATAGCTTTCTTCTTTCACTACTTCATCTTCAACATAAGGTCTCTGAGACCTTAACAGTTGTAAAATTGTTGTTTCTCTGAAACACTGAGTGTTGAAGGTGACAGACGTTCAGTGGTTTATCCAGAAGTAATGTTGGAGCTTTCATAGACAACAGTAGGGTGTTTAAAATCCTTGCATGTGACTTTGATTTTAGAAAACTGGTTCAAGGTGGATTTTTCTTGATCAGATATTTTACATCTTCATTTAACTGCTTATTCGTCATTTGATGAAGGGAAATGGGATGGGAAATGTCCAACTGGTACTCTTAATATTACACCATTACTTGGCTTTGATAATGCCCCTCTCTGTGAAGAATGATGTAAGCAGTGAGTGAGTTTTATATACATACTGCATATAAAAAGCAATATTAGGTCTTGCATGCATTGCATGTGTGTGCATAATACACACACACACACACATATATACATAAACATAAACATACATACATTTTACAACTCTAACTGTAACAAAACTATAGTTAATTCATTCATCATTGTGTAAGTGAGACAAGCTTTCTCACCATTTTCATTTGTTTTTAACACCTCTCTGCTTTCATTTAGCTTCTGTACCGTTGTCTCCAAATGCTCCTTCAGTTTTGAAACCTGCAACACACAAATGATGCTGCCATCAAGTTCTTATCAAATGATGTATTTTGAATGTAAGCAGATATGAATTTTGCAGTTAATGCTTCTTTGGTAACTTCTTTAAAGACAAAACATTAGTTCATATTTGCAGGGAGACGTAACAAGCAGGAGAGCTGAGCTGTTGAACAGGGAAGTCTGTGACTCAATTCAATGCAAATATATTCAGCAAGGAGCCAGATGATTGGGTATATGGAAACAAGTTCTGAAACTCCACAGACAGAGCGCTAACAGTACTGTGGCAAATTCCTGTTGAAATAGGGTGCACCATCATGAAACAAAAATATACATTTTATTCTTTTATTTTTTTCTCAAAGGAGAAAGAAATGTATAGAGAAGATATTTATGTTATAGTATAAAAATAAAGATGAAATTTAATTTCATTTGGGCTATTGGGTTATTCTTGTTACAATGATAATATAAGACATAAGAAGCAAATCATTCCATTTGAGAAACTGGAGCCAGATCATGAGTTAATGCATATAAGCTTTTCTTTTTTTATTTTTCCCAGAGAGATGCACCAATATTTCATTTCAGGACAGATTATGGTAACTGATACTTGTTCATTGTGGCTGATACGGAAAGGAAAACAATAAAATGTCTTCACTGATCAGCCAATATACCAATCCAATACCAATGTACATTTATAACAAAACCACATTTACACCATATTGCCTGCATTTGTGTCATTAACATATTTTTTATTGTCATAACACATTATTTTATTGAAAGGAGCTGCAAATATAAGCAGCAGAAAGTCCACAGATGTAATGGTGCCTTTATGTCTGTGTATGTGAAGACATACCTGCTCATCCTTGGTGAGGAGCTGTTGCTGAACGCTCTGTAGATCCTTCTTAACGTTCTGGAGTTGTTCAGTTGTGTCCTGGAGGACTTTCTCCTGTGACACAGTCACAGTGTTTTTGACTTTTATTTTTCCAACTAGGCCTCGAACCTCAACCTGCAGCTTCTTGATGATACCATTTGCCTAAATAAAAAATAAAGTCAAAAGCAGGTAAGAAACTGGACTCAAACCAAAGGTTCAGTTATTCGAGGGGTCGGGAACCTAGGGCTAGCAAGCCAGATGTGGCTCTTGATGGCTGCATCTGGCGCGCAGACAAATCTTTAATAAAAAAAAACTGAAAAAACGGCAACCTGTGGCTCTGGAGCTCTGGAAGTTGATTAGACAAACATGGCACAGCTCCTAAAGGATGTTGTGCTGCCGAAAAATGGTTCTTTCGATGTAAAAGGTTCCTGACCCCTGAGTTATACACTCAAAAAGTATGACCTGTTCTCTGTGTTGAATAACGAGGACACATGAGCACGTCAGAGCATTGTCAACTTGGTAAGAGTTAAAACATCAACCGAATACAGGAAATTACCCCAAAAAGCAATTTTGTTTGGACAAAAGTAGATAACATCTTAATGGGTGACAGCCTACAGTTATTCCGTGACTAAAAGAAGTGAGAAGAAATATAGTGTGGCCCAATGCCGATATTTTAGTTACTATTCTGGAGTTAAACAATACCAGCAGAAGGACAGCTTAGATGTATTTTAACAAACCTTTATCAGCTCCTCAGACAGTGATTTCACTGTTGCTTCAAGTTTTCTAATCTGAAGATCTTTACTTTCAGCACTGTCTTCCGCCGATCTCTAGACAACAAAATATATGTATACATTTCACTTTACATTTTTACTCAAAGTGAAGAAATAAAATATTTGTAGTTCACATAATCCATTTGAAATTCATATTCTTTTCTTAAGCACTGATAGAGCAAATTGTCATTACAAAATATTTACATCACAAATAGTCTGTTTTAAAATTCACTAGAGTCTAGACTAGAATAAAAATGTGATTTAGGGTCTAGGGTCACAAGGTGGATGTGATATTATCAATCAAATTTTTATTTAAAGCCCAAAATCACAAACACTGTTTGCCTCAGAGGCTTTACAGTCTGTACAGTTGTGACCCCCTCTGTCCTTAGACCCTCGAACCGGGTCAGGAAAAACTTCCAAAAACCCTTATGGCAAGCTTAAGATCAGATGATGTTGAAAATCTAAATTAAACTGAAGTGTGCTGTTGCTTTTCAGGTGTTGGCTAAAAGACATTTGAAATCTGCTGCTCCTACCTTCTGATGTTGAGTGGCTTCTAGCATCTCCTTAGTGTGGTGCATGAGCTGATCCTTATCTCTGATCTCCTGTTCAAGAACAGCCACTCTCATCTGCAGCTGGCTCACCAAACGCTCCTTTTCATGGACCTCTGTGTCCAGAGTGCTGTTCTCCCTCCTGAGAGATAAGACCTGCTGTTTGGAACGCTGGCACTCCTACACACATGACAGCCAGACATAATCATCAACAATCATCAAGTGGTGGCCAGGATCTGCTCAATGTTGGTACAATTTTCCTATGATGTATACTGCGCTAAAAAATTGTTAAACACCACTGACACTGACACTACCTGAGGATCCTGTCTCCCGCTTAATATCTGCTGACACTTTTTTTTCTACAATGGGCATAACTTAACAAACCAAAAATCTCCCTCTCACAATAGCACCAGGTTCACACTCTGACCTCAAAGGACAGGAATCCTTTGTGTAGCTGACTTTCACTGGACTTCTAACGTGATGTTTAATAAACAATGGATGTAAGCACAATATATTTCACAGTTAAAGGATTGCATAAATAGCACAATACCATGCATGGTCTTGTTCAAATGCTCATGACAATGAGTGAAAACCAAACTCAATCCAAAAGATGCCAGACACTCAGTGTCTGGAGCTGCCTAGGGTAAGACGCACAGGGCGAGTGTGGGGATACCCTCCTAGGCCCAGCTGAGCACTGCTATGTTGGAGTTCAGCCATTGGTGAACCAGAGGGTCGACCCCATGCAGCACTAGTGGATTGTGATGGTAGCATTCGCCTAAGATTTCTTAGTTCAGTGTACAGTTAGTCATTTAAAAATAGTTAATACTTAATCACATTGACTTACCTCCTCTGTACCCACTAGTTTAATCTTCAGGTCTCTGATGATAGACTCATTTTTGTATTTTCTCTCCGTTAGCTCTTTACAGGAGGTTTCCAGCTCAGTCATTCTGCTATGAAGCTGCTGACTGCTCTTCTTATGTTCACTCTCCAACTCCTGACGGAGTTGCTCAGTCTGCTGCTGAAGCTTGGTCTGTAACTAAAAGACAACAGGAGAAGATACCAAATAAAAATATACAACAACTCTGTTGATTAATATGCTTGGTCTGTCCCAAACACATGCCTGCTTCTGCCAGGAATATCTAAATACACAACATTTGGCATAGATAGAGCAAAAAGTAATAACACAACACAAGGAGAGTTTATCTCAGTTGTGGAGAAACAAGCTATCACAAGCCCCTTTCTCCACCCGGGTCTTCTTTTTTAGTTTGAGTTATTCTGTTTTTTTTAAATCATTTGATGTCTTTTAAAAACATCTACACTTAGAAACATAGTCCTGTACAGAGGAGGAGTCTTACCTCTATAGTCTTCTCTCTCTCCGACTGCAACTCATGAGAATGACGGCTTGACAGACAGCTTGTCTGACTGGCCCACTCTGATCGCAGTTTGTCCAACTCTTTCATCTTCTCAGACAGAGTCTGTGAAAGAAATACATGTATGTTAAGATACATACAGTGGGGATCAAGTTTGGGCACCCCAGGTAAAAAAAATTATTAATGTGCATAAAGAAGGACAGACAGAAAGATCTCCAAAAGGCATCAAATTACAGATGAGACATTCTTATATGTCAAAAAAGTTTGATTTTATTTCCATCATTTACACTTTCAAAAAAACTGAATACAAAATAATGGCGTCTGCAAAAGTTTGGGCACCCTGCAGAGTAAATACCTTGTACTGACCCCTTTGCCAAGTATCATAGCTTGTAAACGTTTTTTTGTAGCCAGCCAAGAGTTTTTCAATTCTTGTTTGAGGTATCTTCACCCATTCTTCCTTACAAAAACCTTCCAGTTCTTTGAGGTTTCTGGGCTGCCTGTTACACACTGCTCTTTTAAGTTCTATCCATAGATTTTTTAATTATGTTGAGGTCAGAAGATTGTGAATGCCATGGGAAAACCTTCAGTTTATGCCTCTTGATGTAATCCACCATGGATTTTGAGGTGTGTTTGGGATCATTATCCATTTGTAGAAGCCATCCTGTCTTTAACTTCAGCTTTTTCACAGATGGCATCAAGTTAGCGTCAAAAATTTGCTGAAATCTTATTGAACCTATTTTTTCTTCTACTTGAAAAGTTCCCTATGCCACACCCATGCTTAACAGTTGGACAGAGGCTCTTTCATTCAATTCTGTGCCCTTTCTTCCCCACAGAAGAACCCATGGTGCTGATTGTTGGGGCAAGGTCAGATTAGTTGCCATTTAAAACCTTTGAGATTGACATCGGGTCTTTCCAGACAATGATTGTGAACAATCCATGACACTGTCAGGTCTCAGTTTTCCAAAGGGGGCTGTGCATTCTATAAACTCTGTACGGTGCCCAAACTATTGCAGACGCCATTATTTCGTTTTCTGTTATTTTGAAAGTGTAAATGATGGAAATAAAATCCACATTTTTTGACATATCATAAGGATGTCTCATCTGTAATTTGATGACTTTTGGAGATCTTTCCACCTTTCCTTGGCTTCTTTATGCACAATAATACAATTTATTCACCTGGGGTGCCCAAACTTGATCCCCACTGTAATGTTTTTTTGTTCATCACTCTGACAGCCATTGTTCATATTACCACATTTTTTAATCTACATTAACTCTATCATGGTTTTAATGTATTGTTATGCAAGTAGCAATGAACACCATTTTCCATATGTGCCATTTTCCCCATGTTTGGGGAGAGAACAAGAGGAAAAAATGCCCAAGGCCTACCACTTTGCTCTGGATATGGCAATTAAAAAGTCCAGCGACACACCTGTTGAGCATAGCTTAGCTGTCGCGAAAGATCATCTTCATTCTTCTTAAATTTTATCTCTAGTGCCTGCTTCTCTGCCTGAAACAATGAGATGACACATTTTTATAAACATAAATTAAGTGAAAAAATGTTAAATAAAAAACACAATGGACAATTTGATAGCAGCCTAAGCCAATAACTTCCATCTTCCAAGGTTTTCCATCTGTTTGTTTGTACAGTATAGAAGAAGATGAGGGGAAGGATCCCCTCATCTTCTTCTATACTGTTCAAGCTTCAATAGTGTTTTCCGTAAGAGCTCTTAACAAAAATAAAGCTACAGCGTACAAGCAAAATACAAGCAGTGTGTGCAGTCAACCACTTCAACAGACACAAGAGATATAAAAGTTCTTGGGGCTGTTACTACTTGAATTAAATTGAATAAATCACTATGAAAAAAATCAAATTTTATTCAGACAGACTACCACTTCTCTATTCAGAGGACCAGATAATATTATGATGACAAAATATACTGGAAAAGCTAACCTTTAGAGAGGAAAGACACACAGCCAGAAAATCTTTAACATCTTTGTCAGAGCCTTGAGCAAGGCGTAAAGACAAGTGGTTAAGGTGTTTGAATGCATTTGTCTCTACGACACTGAAGCTGACAGGACCATCAAGCACTGGAGACTGACATGACAAATGCAGAAGAAACCTGTAGAAAAACAGAATAAACAGTCATGCTATAAGTGGCACTGGTTAACCGGAGTAGACTATAATGAAAGATTAAAGACAAACTGATAAACATTTTTAAAAAGGTATAATGAGTAGGATTTAATTTAAATTCATATAAAAATAATCCCTTTCAATCATGACGTACACACCACTTGGAGGGTGTGCTGGTGTCTGTATCTGCAGAGACCCTGCCTCTGTCTGGATTTTCTTATTTTGCTGTTTTGCTGTTCAGAACATTTGCCTCCAGCCAATAGCAGAGCAGAAACTGTGAGAGGCGGGACTCTAACTGTAACCCTAAATACAGCAACCCTAAAATCCTACTGGTTATATCTTTAAAAAGCTTTGTCTCTATTGAACAATGCTTATGTAACAAGAGACTGAATTATAGGGACAGATGCTAATTAACATATAATATAATGTGGAAATGATTTGGTTAGCATTTCTTCGTACCTTGGATTGTCAGACTCTTGCTCAGAGTAACACAGATTAAGCAGGTCGATAAACTTCTTAGGAAACGATGTAAAATCTATCAGAAGGCCCTGCTGGACTTTCAAACTACAAAAACAATAAAAAAGACAGAAAACATCAGAGAGTAAAACAAATCTTATTCATAACTTCCTGAACTAAACATTGGAATTTATACAATTCTACCAATACATACCTTTGAAAATCATCTTCTGATATTGAGAGCTTGAAGAGAAAATATGGGTCTATATCATCTGTAAGTTTAACTAGAAGATCCTGACGTACAAAAAAAACAGCAAAAGGTTAGTCAGCAGCTAGAAAGTCTGTCTTCAGTAACAGCTGTACGATAAAGTGAGTCCAGAAATGAGGGAGGAATCAATGTAGACCTAAATCTTTTGAGCCAGATAGTTTTTCTATTAGCTGACCACAATACCATAAAACAGAGAGCACTATTTAAACTGTTTGTACCAAACTCCTACTCACCCTTTTGTGTACTGGACTTGTTGTCAATTGAAGCTCAATGGTCACACGGATTTTTGCTTTCCTGTAAAATTAAAATCAATAAAACTGTAAAATGTTGCTATATGTATGAAATATAATCTCCGGATCGCCGATATATCAGTAGAATGGATACAATCAATTTAGGCCATCCTGATTGCAACCTTATTCATATAATGAAAAAAAAAAAAAAAAAGAATAAACTCCCCTGTGTACTGACCACTTTACTATACACACACCATACACATTATTTAAGTGGATGCTGCTTATTAGAAGTCTACTGTCCCTTTTCCAGTGCTTACTGACTGAGAATATACAACCTATTATTAATTGGACAGTGGTACACTCTAGTATTTAGCTATCGTGATTATGAGAGCATGAATAGTCTATTGGCATAATGCTGTGGAAAGAAAGCACTAAATAAGGCCAATGGACATAACACAAGACTGAGCGCAACTCAAACACAGAAATAACATCAAAGCACTTTCCCACTGGTGTCAGCACAAACTGTAACTAACAAACTGTATCTACTGTCAAGCTGTAACTAATAAACAGTAACTACTGTCAAACTGTAACTAACAAACTGTAACTAATAAACAGTAACTTCTGACAAACTGTAACTACTGTCAAACTGTAACCACTGTCAAACTGTAACTGACAAACTGTAACTACTGACAAACTGTAACTAACAAACTGTAACTACTGTCAAGCTGTAACTAATAAACAGTAACTACTGACAAACTGTAACTAACAAACTGTAACTACTGACAAACTGTAACTAATAAACAGTAACTACTGACAAACAGTAACTACTGACAAACAGTAACTACTGACAAACTGTAACTACTGTCAAACTGTAACTAACAAACTGTAACTACTGACAAACTGTAACTACTGACAAACTGTAACTAACAAACTGTAACTACTGTCAAGCTGTAACTAACAAACTGTAACTACTGACAAACTGTAACTAATCAACAGTAACTACTGACAAACTGTAACTAATAAACAGTAACTACTGACAAACAGTAACTACTGACAAACTGTAACTACTGACAAACTGTAACTACTGACAAACTGTAACCAACAAACAAACTGTAACCAACAAACTGTAACCACTGACAAACTGTAACTAATAAACAGTAACTACTGACAAACTGTAACTAACAAACAGTAACTACTGACAAACTGTAACTAACAAACAGTAACTACTGACAAACTGTAACTGACAAATTGTAACTACTGACAAACTGTAACAGACATTTATGCCCACAAATCCAACATTTACAGACACTCTGCAGGACTCACCAGGCTAGCTACCGTCTAACATTATCAGACGAAACTTAAATAATGATAATAAACGAGCCTTTACTGTCAGTGTATGATCAAGGTTTCAGACAGCTGGATAAGTAGCATTACATCTATTTTGTCTTTTGTTTTGGACTAAAAAACAGTGGTGCCGACTGAGGCGCTTTTGCCAAGATGTTCAGTTGAAATAAATCTCTCGCAGTCTTACCTCTCCTCACACTCCCTGCACCTCACGACTACTTGCAATACTTTGCTGAAGAGTTCCTCCATGTTTGTTTTTTAACGTCTCTCGGTCGTAAACCGACACGTTCTTTGATGTTATAAGTACACAGACGACGAGAAGGTAATTTTGATTTGGCGCTTTTGAGCCGCCAACTAAATTGACCCGGAAACTAAAAAAAAAAACAACGTTCGTCTTCCTGTAGAAACAATGGTTAGCTGATCTCTTCCCGCCACCTACCGACTGAGAGTAGAACACCATTTCTTTTACTTCTTCTTCTTCTTCTTCTTCTTCTTCTTCGCTTTTGTGTTTGTGGAATTTGGCAAGAACCATAATTAGATGAATAAGCTAATAAGCCGTTCTGAAATGAAGCCCTACTGGTGGAGTTCCTACTTTTATTAAAAGAAAAACAGATTTGGAGACTGAGCTGAGTCTGTGGGAGACTCTGACGGGCAGAGAATGAAACATCCCTGAATGAAATGAATAAACCAGAAGGGATCATGTCACAAACTGCAGAAAATTCTTTTGAGGTTATTGGTATATTGTTCTTTTCTTCTGAGCAGTTGTACAGTTATCCTTCATTATAAAACAGTTGTCTCACTGGAATGTCTCTATTGTTAAACCATTTTTTAAAATCATTATGATTATTTTTTGGGTGGGTCATACCCTTTATGATTTTACACCCTTTATGACACACAGCAAAGGGTCCTCGGCCAGGATTTGAACCGGGGTCTGCTGCACTGAGACTCAGGCCTCACACATTAATTTCACATAATACTGTAACATTAAAGACAGTGTATACAGGTATGGTTTTTCTGAGTTATAATAATAGTTGTAATGTAGTGTTTTATTTGCTTTATAAAATGTTTGTGATTGTAGGATTTGATTCATGAAGAAAAATGCAATAATGTCTTTGTCAATATGTCATCAGAGATTATGGATGTACATGATGTATCTCCATGATGATGTATTATCTGAGCAGTTGTACAGTTATCCTTCATTATCAAACAGTTGTCTCACTGGAATGTTTCTATTGTTAAACTGGTTTTATAAAATGAAGACTCTGCATTATATAAGATATAACAGTTGCGTCAGACATAACCCCTTAGCAGAGAGAATTTGTGTTTGTAAATCAGAGCCCATGTCAAAAGAGCCTGTTGGTTTGAGTGGGGTTTTTGGAATACTGTAATTACAGAGCAGAATGAGTTGAAAGCCACATAGATGTGATGAGAAAAGTTCAAAACAGAAGTGTGGTTCTAAAGTGTTATTAGCAGAGTTTAAGGAACAAACAGCCAACAGTCAGCAATGCAACCGCCGCACCTCTTGCAGTATCTGATTTGGACGTATCTGTATTGGATAACAACAACTTTATGTATGAAGTTTTTACCCAAAGGTTTATGCATGTATCTGAGCTTAAGATTGTGGATCAACAACAAATGGACTCTGACACTGAGTCTCTCATAGGAACTAATCCTGCAAAAGTCAAAGAACCATGGGAGGTCATTCAACGTCAGTTGAACAGGCTCTATAATGTAAGAACCAAAGTGGGATGGGTTCTTGGTGGTCCACTTTGAGATGGTAACTGGTAGAACCATACCTGGACCCCTTACAGTTTGCATACCAGCCACGTATTGGAGTTGATGACGAAATCATCTACCTGCTGCACAGAGCACACACACACCTAGACAGGGTAAGCAGCACTGTAAGAGTCATGTTTTTCGACTTCTCCAGTGCTTTTAACACTAAAAGACCTGTTCTACTCTGCAGTAAGCTTCTGGACATGCAGGTGAATGACTCGTTGGTCTCCTGGATTGGTAGCTACCTCACAGGTCGGCCACAGTACGTGAGGCAGCAGAACACCCCCTCTGGCACCATCAGCAGCAGAGGGGCTTCTCAGGGAACGGTTCTCTCGCCTTTTCTGTTCACACTGTACACCTCGGACTTCAGGTACAGCTCACAGCCATATATATATATGTATATGTATACACATACATATACACTTGAGGACAAAATTATTAGCCCCCCAATGAAATTGAAAGTTTTTTCATTTTCCCAAGTGATTTTTTAACAGAGCATGGAAATTTCAACATATTATT
>JAOXYL010000105.1:241792-259367 GCA_028564955.1 Terapon puta | reverse complement strand
ACACGTCTGTCCGTCCCAGGGAGAGGGATCCCTCATCTGTGGCTCTTCCTCAGGTTTCTTCTTTTTGGAAGTTTTTCCTGACCCGGTTCGAGGGTCTAAGGACAGAGGGGGTCACAACTGTACAGAATGTAAGGCCCTCTGAGGCTAACAGTGTTTGTGGTTGACATTTTAACAAGAGACATGTTTGTTTTTCCACTAACATGTCTCTTGTTAAAATGTCAATGTCAAAAACATATTAGACCGATAGACAAAAAGGCTAGCTTTTAATAAAACAGTATTGTAAATTGGCTTAACTTTGTTCTGCATACGTATGCTGACAGGGCATCAGGCTCTCACTATCTTCACTCTCATACTCTGTTCAATTGGCTCCAACCACAGATTTCATTCTAACTACCATCCATCCAGGCTTATGATATTGTTGATGGTGCTCTGAGGAAACCTCATCCCATTCTTGGATGATCTATTCACAGAGCAGATGTACTGCAGGTTTCTGAATTCCATCTGTTGGCAGGCTAAAACTGCAAACAAGTCAACATGGTCATCATGATATGAGCAGATATAAATGAAATAAACAAATACATCTGTCGGCTGAATTGGTATAGCTTCTTTATTAATGGTATATTTTTGCATAGGGAAAGATAGTCATTTCCAGTAATGAATTCACCAGCATTTGCTGATAGCAATGGCTAAATATGGTTATAATGACACATTATCAACAATATTAATATCCCCCACAGCAGATGAATAACATTAGGTCAGAAACACTGGTTCAGACAGCTGTTACTAAAACTAAGATACATTCAAACAAGAACAGAAAGTCAAACCTTGAACAGACCACTGCCAGGCCTTGATCTCAGTTTAAATGGCCATGAGAAGACATAACTACCCACAGTGCTGACATCATTTCCTGTCCATGTCCAAATGCAGTCTTAAAGGAACAGTTTAGATCATGCAAATAAAGGTTCTTTATTGACTAATGCTTCAGCTGAAAAACATACAGAGAAAAAGGTTAGGTTGTTAAAGCCCCTACAAACTACCTCAAGGCAAGGGGTTAATCCCAGCCCCGGCTCTCCCAAACTGGAACATAACTGAGTTGGCATAAGGAAAAAATCCAACTTGCCTGGACCTCACCAATAGGGATACCGAAGCGTGCATCATTTATGATTTGTTGTGAAGTGTCAATTAAAATAAGTTTCTTTGCGTTCTTTGGGAAGTGAACATGGTATGATAATGTACTGTAAAGTGTTCCAACAGGTAGTGCCGCCTCTTGACCTACGTCAAAGGAAAGCACCACCTGCTCCACCTCTTTGCCTATTGTTGACTTCATCATGTATTATTGATTATAAAGGACAGTATAATATCCTGATGTACAGATAATGTGACAAAGCTGTAGATTGTAGTCATGCAATAACTGATGAAAGCTGATCATGCCTATGCTTTCTCTGATGTAAGGGATATATATATATATATATATATATATATATATATATATATATATATATATATAAATATGGAAGCAAGCAAAGCAGTCCTTTACAATAGTATATGAAAAGTTCTGAGGAAAAAAAATCTTAAAATATAAGACTGCTTCAAAATGTTGTCTGAGAAACAACTCTTTTGTTCATTACAAACTATCTTTAGCACATGGAGTTAACACTGTGCACAATGTACCCGCAGACACACAAATGAATCAGTGTCGCATCACTGTCACAGGAAAACTTGTAGCTCTATCAGATTTTCTGAACTAACAAATGTTTTCAGTGAGTCTGAATTACAGAAATGGTTTTCTAGGACCAATAAAAAAGTAATAGTAAAAGTAAAAGTAATAAACAGCAAAGACAAATACATTTTGAGAGTTACAAGGTTCTTATGCAACAGCAGCAGTAGGGTATAGTGTTGAATAACATTAACAATTTATAGAAAAGAGCCCTCTATGAAAACCTCCCCAAAATCTAGTTGTATTATACAGACAGTCACTTTGTTCTTCACACATCATTCACTAAAACCTGATCAACTGCAGCTGCTAGGCTAAAAAAACAGGAATCACTACCAGCAGTACTAGTTACAATTATGACTGCTTACAATAAAAACCATAACCCACCAAAAAGCAGTTATGATTCTGATATGATACATCTTAACAGGTCTGTTTGGTCATTCTAACAGTGCTAAGAGAGGTCAGAACAGCACTTGGATTGTACCACAGAGTGAAGAAGCATTGAGAGGACACAACTGAACATTCAGTCAATATGTAGTCAACACATTCCCAAGATCAATGACAACGAATCAGAATACTTGATTTATCCCAGGGGGTAATTTTTCATAGAGGCTGACCATACGTGACCTTCAGTGCTTATTTCTGCAAAAGGAATCATGATTTTGATTTTTCAACATATGATCAGCACACAACAAATGTCTGCTTGGCAGCTTAAACCAAATCAAAATCTTTGAGCATTTCCAAATCAGTGTTTTGTATTATCAAGTTTGTTAATGAACCGGAATGCTGAAAACTGCAAAAAGGACACTGGCTCCAGATTTAGGTAAGATAAACTCAACATGTGGTAATAACACTAAACCGCAACATACATAAAGCCACAAAGTAGTTCCAAACTAGTATTGTTAATTAATGCATAGTTAAAGGTTCTGTATGTAACGTTGAGAGAATGATTGTTAACAGTGGCATCCTGTTGTTCCCACTTCCCAGGTGTGAGCCAGCTTCAGTTAAAACGGTGACATGACACACAAGCCTTCACGTAACTGAGGGGCATCATGTTGATAGTTCCATTTTCAAAGGACTTGTTCAAAAAAGCTTTCTGGCCAGCTTATTTATCTAGTTTATCTAGCTTTCACTGAGAAGCTCAGTAACATCAGTATAGATATACTAGCTGGTCGAAAACACCAATGCTGGTGTTTAGTTGTGAGTCTGTGTTATTGTATGTGCTGCTTTTTTGTTCACATTAGCAGACTCCACTTATTAAAGTAGATTCCCAAAAATGATTATTTAATTGAAATAAATGGAACAAAAGGATGATGAAAAAATTACATAATGATGCTGATTTGTAAGAAGTCTGAATTTATGCTTTGTCAGTAGGCAAACAAGTTTTGCTGTGCTAACATTGTAGCTGTTCCATCAACATGAACATCAGTATGAAACATCAAAAAGCTGGCAAGCTGGTGGTAGAGCTGTAGCAGAGCTCAAAAGAAAAGACACTCGGTAGGAGCAAAACCATCCAGAGTCCGTAACAGAGAAATCAGTTTACAGGCTGGAACAGTTTTTGAAAAAGTCGCATTTTTTAAGTTACAACCTATTCAAACATTAGCAATAAAAACAATGAAAATAAATGCTGAAGAAATGCTTAATACATGTATATTTTTAAATAATCTCCTGCTAAGCTCTCCTAAACTCCTGAATAAATCAAAGATTGTAGAAGTAGATAGTTAATGAATACCAGATATGTCAGTGTTTTTTAATGTCAATTGTTCCTCAGTAACTCAAATGGTGAAATGATGTTGAATCAATGGCTAAATAGTAAGTAATCAATATTACATATTAATAGGCCTTTCTGGTTTTGTGGAGCATTACTGAGCACATAATTGTGTTTGCTAGTTAATATGATGTGTAGAATAAAGTATTAATGCAATCTGAAAGTAACAATCAGAGGCACAACCTTAGATCCTCTGGTCTAACACAACTCCCAGCTGCCAGCATTTAGGATAGGTGTTACATACTACGGTGCAATGATGAAACTTAGGATCCCAAATGTGCGGGCTGGATTCTTTTTAACTTCCAAATTTTCAGAGGGCAGCTAAGGATGTAGTTCTTGCTAAGAAAGCTGGTCCCCATAACAGTAACTAAAGAAAGAAACAAGGCTGTTTGAGATATGATATAATGGTGCCTTCTCCATAAAAGTGACACAAAAAATTTAATCAGTGGTTAATCAAGAGGTGATGCATGTCAAGTAATGACTTAGTATGATGCAATATATTATACTTTATGGTTTACTTTTTTTCATTAATGTGTGTAATGGTACTGCAATGATCATTTATATTCTATGTTCAATTTAGCTTCTAAGTTAGAGTTGACCAGCAACAGACTGACAAAAAGATTCATTTTCTTCATCTCATCATCCCTTTGCTCAAGTGTGTCACACAACCACATGTTGAATGCAACACATATGGTAAAGCACAGCATACAAAATACGTTGAATTACATCAGTAAAATTAAAAGTTTTTTTTTTTTTAAATCATGCTATTGACCTGCTAGATTATTTTAGCAGAGAGCAGAGAAAGTGATTCATAAATTTAGATAGCATTAATTCAAAGTGATGCTAACACACTGAGCCAAGACAACTGGCATACTGTGGGGAAGCTGTTTGGCTTCAACGGGCAATCAAACCTCTCCTGATAGTCAGGAGCCACACATGCATACTATGACCAGATGAAAAAAAATACATTGTTTTTAAGCCAGCTGCCTTAAATAATGCAACCATTATCTCTATGGTTAAATGTTTAGAATCAAAACCTGTTCTTGGCAACAGGAAACTTCTGGTAGACCATATGAAGCAGTAATAAGATACCCAAAGCACAGTGTGCTCAGTAAGCTTGATCATCAGCTGGAAAAGACTAGCATCACTACTACCACTCAAGGATGTTGGCCAGTATTATATTAAACCAGTTTTCCTTAGATCAGCTCTGTGAAACTCTAACTATAGGGAGTTAAATTGTCCTTCATCCTCCACTTACAGTTTCGTACCTGGTGCTGTTGGTTCTTGATTGACACATTCTTTGATGTCATATTGTAATTGTAACTTGTTCTGCACTGCTGAACAGATTCCAGTACATTTTTTTAAAAAAAGGAACAAATGTTAGTTTCAGGTATGTATCTGTGACAATAGTGCCATCATGAGCACTTTCACTTTGGCTCATAATTTCTGACAGACCATTTTTCATTTTTCGTGTGCCTACTATGTTGTTACTATTCTTTCCTCAGGTCTGTGTGTCAGTATCTTTCAGACCTGAGTGCATCAAGCAAACTCTTCATCTGCTCTAAGCATCATCATCATCATCATCATCATCATCATCATCATCATCATCATCATCGTCGTCATCATCATCATCATCATCATCATCATCATCATCATCATCACGGGAGAAAAACTAGTTTTTAAGACACTGGAACACTGGATGAGCATCATGCTGCTGCCAGTGTTGCTTTCTCTCTACGTCTGTTCAGATCCACCATGTTTTGCACAGAATTACTCTCTAAAATTTTGGAACTCTCTACTCTCAACTTCCTGAAGTGTGCGGTCAGCATAGTCTATGTTTATCATCCATCCATTACCTCTTAGTATTGGAGGTGATTGTGGGGAGAAGAGGGGTAACTCTTTGACAGGTCACCATGTCAAGGCTGACGCATAGAAAAACAAACAAGTCACACTTACATCGCTTACATCATCTGGTAATTAAGAGTTGCTAAATAACTTAACTTGCATGTCTTGGACAGAGGGAGGGAACAAATGATTTTTGGTATGATCCATTTGACATGAATTTTAATAATCATTGTATACATTATGTTGTTGCAACTAAATTTTGTGCATTCCGACTGCAGGGATCTACAAGGTCATTGGCATATAAAACACCAAATACAAACTGGTCATAACTGTCAGTAATTTTACACAGTTCATCTCACACAATACCTCACTGTTTCAGGACAGGAATTAGGTATTCTAGAAAAGCTGTTGCCAACAGCTAATCAGCATGGTGAAGGTGTCTATGGCTGTGTACTTGATTTAGATGCACTCACAGATTTGTCTCAACACTGTCTTGTTATAATAACACATTTTGAGGCCTTTACTGCCGTAGCAGTAAAAGTATGCTCTCTTTGGCTGCATTTGAGTTCACTCTACTTTCAAGATGGTCTCTCTCCTTCTTCCATTCCATCATTATTAATCATCCCCACTGACATACTATTCTACCAGTCCGCCCACAATTTTTCCCATTTCATGGGTTGCTTGTGGCTTGGCAACCATCTTAAGTTCTAAATTCACAAACACAACTGACTTCTATGTTTTTATAACTGAAAAATTCATGTTGAATATATATTTTATACACACTGCTGTGTTTAAAACTAAAATTCTACAAGCAACATAATACCTCAAGAAATAACTAAAAAATAATGTAAAAAAAAAAGCCAAGTCATTAGGAATACTGTTAAGTGCATGCATTCATACAAAACTCTCACTCATCTATGGCCTTTAGCAGTTGAAAGATGAAGTCATTATAAAGTCAAATGGACGGTATTCTAAAGGCCAATCATCGAGCTGCAGAGACTTGAAGCCCAAACTAGAACCTGTTTAACATGTTTCCATCTGATGGGATTGAGTGGCTTAGCCACATTAGCTAAATGCCTGAAAAGTTATTCACAAAACATTATAGGACTTTTCCCTGAAATAAATACTAAAATATGTGTCTACATGTATTCAGTACTTGATATTTAAACACAACATAGACAGAGCTGAGCAGCATCTCAAAAATGGCTTTTTTTGTATTGCAGGACCTAACTAGCAGACTTAATCTACAAAACCAAAATGTTTTTATGGTTTTGCTTGCAAATGCCAGATCCAAAATGCTGTAACCATATCATGAAATGGTGTTTGGTTTACAACACACTGGTTTGTCCCTTTGGGGACAACACAAGTAATTTTCTTGAGATTTTGGTGTTTTTGCCACACACAAACAGTATCAGTGTCAATTTACCGAAAGCCACACACTTCTTCTGCATGAGCCAACACTTTAAACAGCAGAGCCACGGAACCAGATCAGCTCCATGAGTGCAATAAACACCTGCTTATGGCAAATGATGTCAACACTTAAAGGAACAATCCAACATTTTGGGAACCAGTTCTTTACTACTTTTACCCAAACAGGATGACTAAAATACATGTAAATCAAACATGTGTCAACTTATTAGCTTTATCATGGTCTGAATATTCTCAGCTGTCAAATGGCGCATAGACTTTGGATGAAGTTTGGGTGAGTCACATTCAGTGTGAAAATGCACCATTGTTGTATATAAATGTAAATGTATATGTATGTAAATGTAAAAAAAATGTAAAAAAGCCTGCATGAATTTCTGGTGTGCAAACAAATATTTGGATGTTGGTATATTTATATAGTGTACGGGGTGATGAGCCTGTGTTTACAACTGGAAGTGTCACTTTACCTACTTAGTGAATGACACAACTCAAACATATCTAACCACACACACTAAGAGAGTTATCACTTAATCTGCACAGAGTATCTGTCAAAGTCCATGTTGAGGCTGACCTGCTGAGAGCTGTGACACTGTGGTGACTCACGATGTTTTGTCATATCCTCAAATGTAAGCTTACATGATTGGCTGAAAGGATCGATGCCCTCCGATTGGCTACAGATAATGTGCAGCATTTGTGAATTAAGTGACAACAACATGCTCATATGTTTAAATGAATGTGAAAACTATATTTGTGGATTTCTAGTGCATGCGGTTTAAACAGGAAAATATCTAATAATATATAATAAAATATAAGTGTGTGTATCTGAAATATACTTGAGAACCTTGTGTTGTATATGTTGAGATTTTTTAAATTAATATACAAAGATAACTATTTTTGTGCATTGAAATGTTTATGTTTTTTTTATGGAGCGAGTCATTTATATGTACATAATAAAATACATGTGAATGCTTCCATGTGCATCCATTAAAAATATTCACACTGATCTGACTCTATAGTCTTTTAGGCTGAGTATCTTACAGAACACTACTGGACAGAGGGATGAAAGAGACAGAAATACTTGGAGTCACAAGAGATACTTAAGAGTCAAATTCTCATGTGACTCTAAGAATGACAGCAAATGAGTATATTGCCAAAATGTAAGACTGTTCCTTTCAGACGGTGCAACATTTCTGTGCCTTCAGTTGAATGGTAGTAGAAAATAAGCATTGTCCCATCTTCAGCGGAAGCTATTGAAAGCTTTCATTGAGCTTCATGCTATTATCTTAGCCGGCAGTTCATAACGTGCCACTGTTTAACCTTTAAACTGTGGACCTGCTACACTGGTTAATGTCAAGCAATCACACATGCAACTTTTTTTTTATTGTTTTTTTTTAAGTGCTTCCGGCTGTACCATGAAAAGTATGATCTCTTTCCCATGATGTATTATTGTTCTTTAACTAAAGGCAAGGCACATAATGTGTTGTATGAAATATCGTGCAAAATATAAGTTTAATAACAGGGCTATTATTAACATTTAAAGAAATAGACAGTCCTTCCATTCCTCTGTTGTCTGATGTAGTACAGAGCACAGAGTGAGGAGGGGAGGAAGAGCAGGATAGAGAGGAAGGAAGAGGTATCATCAATTTTAGCCATGCATTCATTAGGTCAGCACAGCGACCAGGGAGCACCATGCAGCATACATCAGCTTTAAGCCAACATTAACCAAACCTTAAACCTTCAACTTACCCAAACCCAGCTCATATCAGCAACTTCTGTATAAAATCTGATCCCCTAATAGGCACTGACTGCTGTCAACTTTAACCTCAAACCCCAGGAAAGGAAAAGGAAAGACACACACACACACACACACACACACACATACCTGTGTTCAGACTGAGTGCAAAGCGAATTTTGGACAGGGTCAGACTGCATACAAGCAGGTCAAAGACAATAGTTCTAGGTGGCACAAGTGGAGACATTTCTGTTGAAAATGTTTCAGCAATTATTCCGATGGACACAAAAATTTATATACCAATAAAAATGAGGCAAGCCCATGGAAAATATCAGACTGAACTGTGAGTTAAGAGTCTGTGATACTTTCTGTGCACATGGCCATTTGTTCCCTGTTAATAGTGGGTTGCATTTTCAAATGAATTTTTGTGAGCCTACAACTTCCTGCTTTCTGCCGAAATTGGTAAAATGTTTTCCTGGGTTGAACCAATATTTGCAAACTTATATACGGGCCTTGTTTGGCCTGTGTAATAAAATAATGTTTGCACTTGTCCTCTGTGTGTCTACAAATGCTGAAGTGGTCAAATTTATGTGAACAATACAAGGCAAGAATTCGCTTAGCGTTCAATCTGATCAACCTCAACACAGAAACACCAATCCACATTCCCAGGCAACACATTTCAATAGACTGCTTCATTGTTGCAAAGCTTTGGAGATTAAAATATGGCACAGATTATAAAATATTAGCCACTAAAAATGGAATTTATATTCAGTGTATTCATTTCCAAAGCAATTGTATATGAAATATCAAAAGGCTAGAGCACACGTTCTACTACTGTTCCATTTGGACTTTCCATTGAATTTCACATACAGTACGGAAATCAATAATCTTACATTTTCTAATTTGTATTAAATGCTAACCTTGTCAAATGTTTAAGAAGATTCTAATTGAAGTAACATTTTTGCATGTAAGAATTTAAGCTATTACATGCCTTTCAAAATATTACTGACTAGATGAAGCTGTGAAAAGCCAGCTAAAGATGAAGACTGCCTTGTGTCACTAAAGCACTGTCATAATACAAATATTGTGCCATGGTTAGACACAAACGAGCAAGATCATGGCCCACAAACTCAGATTTTAAATGCTTGATTTGTTACACGTTAACTAATCCTGCCACTGTTTCTAGATTTTGTGCTCAGGTCAAGTCAGTTTCCACATGACCTGCTGTCATAACAATTGACAAAATCAAGAACGATACATCCAGACAGTTTGGTAACATACCACATCATTGCACCTTTCTCAAAAAGGAATTTTAACTTATGAATAGTGCAATACCTGCTATATCTCTTTCTACTGTACCTACATACAAGTACAACAAACCCTGTCACTACGCTCTCTTAGACAGAATCTACACATCTCCTCAAAACAGAGCAGGGGTGAGTGTGGAAATGCAGGAACCATATTCACATTCACACACACACACACACACACACACACACACACACACACACACACACACACACACACCATGCTACAGTTTAAAACACATGAAGCTCAGCAGCCATTTTGGTATTGGCTGTGTTGCCACATGATTCAGGTTTTAGCTCGTCTTCTTTCAGTTCTAAACAGCCATTTCTTTGTGGCAAATGCATGCTTCCTCCAAACATTGTGCCTTTGGCCATTCACTTAAGTATTTCCATGGCAAATCATCATGATCTGAAGGGAAGGAAGCAGCAGGATTCATGTAAGAGGAGCCCTCTGCTAATGACAGTCCCTCCTGACACTAGGAGTGTGAAGGTAACGCTTTCCTGGTGTGCATCTGTAACATTGTGTGTTGTGTTGAACGAGGCATGAATATAGCTCTTATATTCCACGATTACTCATTGTTTTGATAAAAAAGCACAATCAAAAAGTCTTAAAAACAAGGGTTTAGCAAAGCAACGCAATGGTTTCAGGCTGATGATTGTCAATAAAAAGACAAAGCCTCTGTCTTTTGGTGGCAAGAGAGAGAAAAAACTGTACTGTTATAACTCTTAATTTTCTTCTGGTGTATCAATAACACATTAAAAAGTGCAGAGAGACATTACATATTAACAACAGGATCTCTCTTTCTAGTGGGTTCAGAAAATAATGGAGGCTTATTTGCATATATTAAAAGCAGCACCTGCAGTGGAGAGGGGCATTCTGGGTGTTGAGGGGGATGAGGTCAATATCTGTCCCAGGGAGGAGGCTAAATACAATATTTAGTGTAGAGACCCAGGGTACAGGGGTAAAGGCTGACATCCATCCTAAGAGAACAGGCCTCATCCTGGGGTCGCAGTTAGGGTACAGGCTTCTCATGATCCGGGGTGTTGAGGCCTGGTTCTGGTCTGCAGTTCAATCAGACCACCCAGACGTCTGCATCACTCCATTACGTTGACTTGAAAATCACAACTTACATCAGTGGCCTTCTGTGAGAACCTTTGTCATATAGTATAGTTCATTCTGAGACTGCAAAATAGCTGAGTGAGAGCAACAGCCTTCTTCCATCCAGGTTGTCTCTTCTGGGTGCATACACATATATAAAAATAAAACACTGCATTTATATATATATGTATGACCACATGGTATGCTTCTACAAAGCTGAATATATTTTTCCTTTGGCAAGGTCTTGACAGCATTGTTTCCTTTCCTCCAGGACAGTACTGCCATGACAATGACCTTTCCTCCAAAGTTCACTCAGTTGCCCAGATACCAAGACTGGAACAAAGACAAAAAGGAAATTAACATTTTTAGTGAAATGAGTCAATTTATAAATTAACAGCCCCAGCATGCCTTTCTCTCACACACACATGTATTATACTATATATACTATACGATATTTAGTCAAACATTAAGAATAACATGTTTCTAAAACAGCTTGCTAAAACAGTAAACTGTAAGTAGGTCATTCATGAGTCTAACTATAAAAAACTTAACAAACCATTAAAGCAGATGTGCATGTGTAAATGCTGTGACTTTATGTACTTTTCACATCCTCATCTCCCCTCTCCAGCCATATTTCTAGTCCACCCACACCTTTGTGCTATTCCCCTTCCATCCACCAGATGCCCTCAGAATCTTCAGTCCAGTTCCAGCCGCTCCATCTGCATTGCATTACCTCATTCCCTTCACCTGAGCTTTCCTGCCCATCTCTCCACCTGTCAGATGAGCATTGATCTTTACCCTTACCTTTACTCCTTACCTGCTATGTCCATTGACCCTTCGACATCATACCTGCATTACTCATCCTTGATCCTGTTTCTGCCTGCCTATCTGCCGTTTGAACTACATATTAATAGTTTAATCCAATGAATATCCCTGTCATCTGCAACATTAATTATGCTTCCACATGAATGCACAAATAATTATAATTCAAAACTGTATCATATATCATTATCTGAAAGGGGCAAGTATTTAAACACTGTGAAAGTGTGACATGCATTGAACATGGAAGTACCGACACCTGGTCACCTTTCAGATCAAACAAACAAACTTTCATTCTTTTACTTTTTCATTTCTAATTTGAACATGGTGAAGTTCTTCTGTAGTATTTTTTACCATGCAATTTCTTATACATTTTGACTAATAAAAACCAAACAAATTCCCTGAAACTTTATTTTACCCTTACAAACTACTGTAGTCATTACAAAACGGTAAAAACTTATCTCATTTAGTTGTGACAAACTAGAGAGAGTGAGACAGACAGACAGACAGAAAGAGGGGGGGGCGGGGGGGGAGAGGGAGAGAGGGAGAGAGAGAGAGACAGAGGGAGAGAGAGAGAGAGAGAGAGAGAGAGAGAGAGAGAGAGAGAGAGAGAGGGAGAGAGAGAGAGACAGAGAGAGAGAGAGAAAGAGAGAGAGAGAGAGGGAGAGAGAGAGGGAGAGAGAGAGAGAGGGGGAGAGAGGGAGGGAGAGAGAGAGAGCGAGAGAGAGAGGGAGAGAGAGAGGAAGAGAGAGGGAGAGAGAGAGAGAGAGGGAGAGAGAGGGAGAGAGAGAGAGAGAGAGAGAGGAAGAGAGAGGGAGAGAGAGAGAGAGAGAGAGAGAGAGGGAGAGGCAACTTCTGGCTCAGCAGTATTAGCTGAGCTGTTTCTGGAGCAGAGGCACTGCAATGCAGTAGCAAATACACAATCCAAACTTAACAACGAAAGCCCACCTCACCTTTTTTCTCAACACATACTGTACAACGTTGACATGTTTCTAAATACCTAAACTACGAAATAATACTAACATCTGCCACTGCACGTATCACGTTAACTGCACATCTACTATGGCCACAAAGCTATTTTTACATCACTCTACCACTACAGCCACTTATCTGCAGCCTGCCACTTGTGGGCCTGACCCACTGTAGCTTGCAGCTGCAGAGTATCAGTGGAAACAGGCCAGCCATGGATCACTTCAGAAATACAACTTTTTAAAGAAAATAAGAAATGAATCAGAAAGTGGCTTGAGTGGATACAGGAAATGATTTGATTTGATTTGTTTTCTTAAATCCTGATGGCTCTTAACATTCAAATACTCTGGAATTTGTAGGGCCTACCAAATTTCCTAATTTAAAATTGACAATGTCAGATGATCAATACAAACCTGGGCTTGGTAGAGTCCACCTGGGTCTCGAGGGGTGACTCCAACGAAGGAGGTGCGATTGGCAGGGGGTGTTCCAGGGGTAGAGTATGCTGAGGGTGTTTGCATTAACAACATCAGTCTCATCTTGTCTTTGTAGAATTATCATTGTCAGTTTCATAATTCCATGTCATTTGTGAAGTTTGCATTAGGTTTTACTATTATAAAATCTGTCAAAACGACAAAGAAAATAGCATCAAGTCTTCCACGTCACTGATTTATCCTGAATAACTAACTGTGAACTGGATTCGAACCAGGGCTCGCTGCTCAGGTCTCTAACATGTGTCCATGAGCTTAACCACTACACCAACAGCACCACAAGTTCCAGAATCTTTAGAGAAATTATTTGTGAGACACTTGGGTTTATTCATTCATAAATGTAAATTGTTGAACGAACAGCAGTATCCAGTATCCAAAAAAAAAGCTAAAACTAAAAAGGGGATTAAAAAGTACACCTGGGTCTCGAGGGGTGCAAGTGCCAGGCACGCTCAGGGGTTTCCAGCAGTGCTTTCGGTACCACTCGGCCACTGCCACCAATCAGCCAGCGCCCATGACCTGGGCCACTCACCTGATCACCTATCATATTAGCATTTAAGCTCCCTCCTCACAGGCCCTTACTGCCAGATTATTCTTTGTCATTTCCAGTGTTTATTCTTGGACTGACCACCCATTACCAACCCTGTCCCTCAGGGATTCTGTTTACTTATAGCTCCTGGCTGCGTTAATTCACATTACCTCATTCTGGAACCAGAAGCTTGCCTGCCTCAGCTTCAGTCTCTGACCACTGCTTGGTGCTCACACTGGAGCCCCTCACCAGCTCCAGTGGTAAACAGCGACCTTCACACGTGCGGCAGCATTTGTCTCCTTGCTGATACCTCCTCCACCTGCTCCAACTCTGGTACATCCCAGCCCCATTCCAGAGCACCGGTGGGCAACCCAAACTCTATGGTGGAAACCCAGAGGGCTGCAAACTGTTCATCACAGACTCTTGTAATCTCCTTGCTCTGCAGCCTCAGATGATTTCCCCAGAGGAAGCAAAAGTGGCGTTTGCCATCAATCACCTGACGGGCCACGCTCCCCTATAGGGGACTGCTGATTGGGACCGTTGGACTCCAGCTTGCTCCTCCTTCAAAGCCTTCACTGAGGAGCTTTGCAAAGTTTTTGGCAAGCCACGCCTGGGCCCTGATGCTACTGGGAGGCTGCTGAATGTGAGCCAGGGGAACCACATGGTCCAAGGCTATGCCGTGACTTCCACACCAGAGCCTACCTAAGCGACTGAAATGAGCCTACCCAGTGTGATTCTGCATGGTTTGGGGGATTTCCTGTAGGACAAGTTGGTCTCGTACTATCGTCTCTCTTCCTTCTACAGTCTGATCAAACGGACAACCCATATTGATGAACGCTTCCAGGCTCCTTGTTGGGAGAGACACCAAAGTCATAGACACCAGCTCTCCTCATCTTGAACATGTACTGGTGAGTCATCTTTATGAGCTGTTTTTTCATCCACAACCTCCCCTTGTCCAGCGGCTCATACACTTTGGCCACCTTCAAAGATCCTGGTTCTGATGTCAGCCTCATCAACGAGGAGCTCGCCCTGCAGCTAGGCATCGCACTTTCAAACCCAAGTGTGCTGGGTTTGGGTTCTGAAGCTCGACTGTCACAGATCTAGCTGGCGTAACATCACAGTAAAGACGATGAAAACAATCACAAAACAGTGACCACCATTTCATGTACGAAACAGGACAAGATTAGATAACAAAAATAACGGATCCCAATGTGTTCAGTCAACCAAAAACCTACAAAGCTGTTCAAGTCCTGTTCAAAAGGAACCAGCTTGCAACTGCACAGCATTTTATCTGCCTATTAACATCAGTCCACTTCCACAGTCTCAAACACTATCTGCCCTTTTCCAGTGGCTGCCCAGAAATATGACTGGCCACTCCAGGTGCTACCCCAATATTCAAACTTACAATGAGTTATGTGCCAGGCCAGATGCAAAGCCTTTATTCTGTTTGACTAGTAAACTAGTGTTTTGTTTTGAAAATGTTTAAAAACTTAATTCACATTTATTAGTTTATAAGACCGGGCAAGTTAAACAGATGTCAATGTCCAGGATGGTTAATAATTGATAAATGCATATATTTTCTCTATGTAGGAGAGAGATGTATGTTAGGAGTTAGGAGCACAATTTTATAAAGACAATATATATACAATGCAACTGTCTACAGAGGCTTCTTTATTTGAATTTAGTGGGTACAAATGCTGTTACTGTTGCCTCTCTGTTGTGTTATGATTGGTGGGTCTATTTATCAATAAAATAATTTCATGCAAGAGACTGTATGGCACTGTATTGTTAGATATGAGTGATCCTGAAAAAAACGGAATGTACTGAACCTAAACTGAACCTGTGGTCCACTTGTTCCACAGCAGTCAAAAACCTCCATTTCACTTTCTCTAAACTACAACACCAGCCAATCTATTTTTGAGAGATTTAGCTTTATATTTCTCTACCTGTCTGCCTATATGTATTTCTAAAGTTTGTCACAGCTAAATGCATGGTGAGATAAGTTGTTAGTGGTTTGTTATGACAAATAGGTTGTTGGTAATATTTCAACGTGACTGCAACCCTGGCTCAGTTAAAAACTGAGGTCTGGCTGGTGTCTTGATCACTTACTGGGTGAGGTTGGGGAGTTTGCTCCTCCATCAGACGAAGTGGTTGTGGCCTTTGATTCTGCAGGCAACGTCAGCCTGGGGAGGGAGGATGGGGGCGGAGCCAGAGAGGGTGCTGGTCCAGGAGGTGCCAACATCTGAGAGGAGATATAGTGACTGGGCACTTTAACCTGGTTGCTGCCATTTAGCTAAAAAAAAAAAACAGAAAAAACACAACCAAATATACTTACATTTAAGATAAAACAATACTGAATTAAAACACCCCAAAGATGTTTTGAGTCATTTGAATATTGTATTAAAGTTTTTGATGAGCAGTTTTCCATCATGTTTGAAATGCTAATACATTATCATAATTATTTTTTGGATATTGTACCAACATCCCTCTTAGCATTTCTAATATAAAAGTAGGTGCTACTAAATGCATTATTATTATACCTGCACTAAGTGGTTGCTTATAAAGTTATACAGAACCTTATGGAACTGACTTGCCGCATTCACCTTTAGCAGGATTCGGATTTTCCACAAGGGAGAATTATTTGGTCTGTGGTTGACAAGTTCTACAAATGGCAACCTGTACCACCCAGTCAAAACTAAAATGATACCTGAGAGTATGGACATGCCTCAAAACATGAATTCCCAGTGATCACTTATAGTGTCACCAAATCTTACCCCCAACCACCAGGGATGTTTTGTGCATGTGTATATGTGCGTGTGTGTACGTGTGAGTCTGCGTGCGTGTGTGTGTATATGTATTTGTGTGCTTGTCTCTTATGACCAATTTTTAACCTTTATTAATTCAGCAATCTCTTCTGTTTCCAAAATGTAACATACTTATAACAGGCCAATAATACGAGAACTTAATGTATTTATATTGTATAATATTCTATGAAATGTTCATTTTCTTTTGTCATTTGGTATAAAATAGTCCTCATTCATTCATTAAATGTTCATAGCTGTATTCTGTGTATTTATTTATACAATTTATGAGTTGATATGTATAGTGGTTGTTAATTAATTCATATTAATTATGGATGGTCATATTTATTTTATCATTTATTATCTTAAAATTTGATTGATCATATACTAATACACCAGCCTGACCTATAGTTTGGGGGATAAAGGGGGGTTGTTTTGATTGATAACTTAGTCCTCCATGACCCCCGGCTCAGAAAAAGGATTCAAATTTGTACAGACTAGAGAAAAACTCCTGAAACTTTAACACTTTATGCATTAATTAGGGGGTGGGAATTGGCAGTCACCTCATCAGTCGATTAAAAGATTTTCAGCAAATAAAGTTCGTTCGATTGATTAAGTTTACAATCAACAGGCTATGGGAAAGGGGAAAAAAACATTTACACACAAGATTTTTCTTCTAGTCCATCTTCACACAAATGTTTCCTTGTTTTACATAACAATAAAGAGTAGTAGTGTACAATGTAATAAGGCAAAAACGTATTATTTCTGTAGTAGAGCAGCTGTCAGCAAGCAGTAGTAGAGAAGAAAAGTAACAGTATCTGGAGCTCTGTGACATGTTCTTCTTAGAGGAGACCTATTGACTAGTTGGAGGCTACTCACTGAGCTGGGGGTTTGATTGGCAGGGTCGCAGGCCAATGAGACCAGATCTTTCAGGGGGTCCTGGGCCAAGTGAGGAGGATAGCGGATTGCCCCATGGGGGAAGTAGGAGGAGGACGGGAAATGAAGAGAAGAGGAGGGGTGGGGACTCCGAGACAGACCTAAGACAAGACAGAGGAATATAACCCCAATATCAATGAATATAT
>JAOXYL010000105.1:206814-217957 GCA_028564955.1 Terapon puta | reverse complement strand
CTCAGCACTGCTGATCTTCCTTTTGAAGTCTGTTAAGAGTCTGAAGTCCAGCCCACATGCTCCTGTATTTGCTGGTGTAGCTAATGACTGCGTTCATATATGTGTTAATGTCTCTGTCCTTAGTAACGTCCATAGTGCGGAACGGTTGTGCAGAGCGAAGTCTGATTGGTCAGACTGCTGCTGAATGGTCTGCATCATCAGTCCATCACTCTTCAGTATAAGCCTATAGGAAGGCACAGCAACTACCTACTTTCTGAGGGGTATGCAGACACACCACAGAATAAGAAAAACGTTCATACAAATATCAACCACTGCAACCTTTAAGTTTTCCAAATATCAATATGAAAAACATTAAATACAAGAACAAAAAAAAACTTAAATACATTACTAAATAACTTAAACTCACATTTAAGATAAAAAATATGAGGAGGCTGTTCATCAGCAAACCTTATGCACTGATTCTACAAATGCTGCTTACAAACCAGATGCTGTTAGCCAAATGCCATTAGCTTAGCCTAATGCGAGCTGACATTAATTAGTCATTTCCCCCATTAACTTTAGTTAAGGACAGACTTTTATACAATGGGTGGCAAGAGGGTGTGCAAGGCTTTAACAGGGGGTCCGTATACCATGACATGAGATGTTTCGACCGGGTGGGGGCTGTGTGTGCGATGCAACGATGCAGGTTTTTCGATGGGGGAGAGGGCTAGGTAGGTCCTTTCAATCCTCGGCAGACAGCCACTTGACATTTAATGTGTACTCATCACTCAAATAATGCATCTGTCGCTGAGACGTGCAGTGACCTGTCAGTCTCCTGTGGTGGCACCTGAAGTGTCCAATCAGGTTCCAGAGGTGGCCGGTCCTACCTAGGCCACTCCTCTAGCTCCACCCCTGAGCTCGACTCAATTAAGTTTTTTACAGTTATACTAATTTGTCATTATGAGATATAAGACTCAGCAAGCTGTTGAAAGCATTCAACCACTACGTGCCCCTTCAGACTCAACTCTAAAGCCATTCCTCAAATCAATGAACCTCTGCTGCCTGACTACAACTGGAGGATAAGACCACAAGAGCATGCGGGGGAGAGAGAGAGATATCCAACTACCTCATGTCTCATTTACATTCCAAAACACCTAAAATTATTAGAATGTCACAGCTTCACTTTTCAAACTATGCAGCTCCCACAGTTCTCCCCATTGTTGAAAAGCCATACTAATGTCTGGTTTAATCTCTTGCTAAATCAAAACTCTTTTTGGCTGTGGCCTATTGTATTTTTGTATATCTTTTTTTTCTGCTCATCTCATGCGAACAAATTTGCAAGCATCAGCAACATGCCCATATGAAAGACTCTAGTCATGCACTGCACAGGCAGACTGCACCCAGGTATTTAAGTAGACAGGAAGGTAGTCCAACCAATTATCACATTCTGTCTGAATGAAATGATTGCACAGGCTTCTCATAATCCTATGCCACAGACACAAGATGTTTTCTTTTTTTTTTTTGTCTAAAGCATTTGATTTATTGATTTCTGTTGGGATATGAAGAGAATTTTAATAAATATGACAAAGGATACTGAAATATACTGCCTTCCCTTGCTTACATAATTAACACAAAACTCTCATACTAGACTTCACACCATTAGCTCCCTGCAGCAACACAGTTCAAACCTAGATGTATGAAAAGACCTGTATGTCAGACTCAAAGATTGCACCCATTCACTTGAATGAAAATTACTCAGCGAGTGTATGAGCCAAAAGAATTTCCAGCTTCAGGATTTATTCTGTGTTGTGCAGTGGCACATGCACATTAGTGTTTCTCCCACTGGCCCATAAACTGTGCATTGGGATGAGGTCACACACTTCATAACTCACAAAACTGCTTTTCTAGGGTCTGGAAAACTTTTACAGGTACAGAACCTTAATGTATTGAAATTCAAAGCGGTTAGGGTTCCTAATTCAAAGAAAGATGAATGACCTTGTTGGCAAGTTGTTGTGTCCGGTTAAGAGATATACCAATGTTTCTTTTATAACAGTGTTCTATCAGAAAGATGCTTTTAGCTGCAGGTGGGGTGAGAGACAGGGCAAACTTTTAAGTGAGCTCCATTGGTGGCTACGGAGCGAAATGATTGCTGCTATCTTTTCTTAAATGCACATCTAATCTCTTTGATTTCTGCTTTCTGCATTATCATCTTCTATCTCTGCATCTTTTCTACTGTCACCTTCAAGCTTATTCTCACATCGAAGGCTTTTGGCTGTGAGGATGTTAGGCTGTACTCCCTTAGTTGCTCTCATTAAACAAATAGTAAAGGTAACTGGAAGCTGAATATATTAGAGTAAACTGTACATTTTTGTATTAAGATCAACATGCACTCTCCTTCAGAAGTTTTGGAAAACTGAGGCCAATTCCTGTAACAACATTACACCTTTTATTTTCAGGTATTTACACCTGGATCTGACACGCAACTAAGAGCAGGGGTGCCCAATACGTTGATCGCGATAGACTAGATTGAGGAATAATTCTCAGTCGATCGCGAGAAGTAGCCTTGACAACGGTGAATAAAATTCTTGGTACATTGAAAACTCTTGAAAGTGAAACACGTGAAAGTTAAAGTGTTTATTTCCACCTCTGGAAGTCAATTGGACAACCCAGGTGACTGACATGTCACTGCACGTGCACGTTTTCGTGAAAGATGCGCGATGCGCATAGTGCATTGTGCGCACAGACTTTTGAAGTAGAACTTGATTAAAAAAAGTTGGGGCACCCCTGAAACCAAATTTTTAGGTGAACAAAAGTACTGTGGAACATATGACATATAAAAGAGTCTGCTCATGATCCCAAACATACAGTGGAGGTAATGTCATGGCTCAGGCTTGCATGGCATCTTCTGGGATGGGCTCATTAATCTTCACTGATGATGTAACACCTGATGGCAGCAGAAAAATTATCTCAGAAGTCATTTGTCTACCAATTCAAAGAAAGATGCAAACAAACTCATTGGAACATCCTGAATCATGCCGCAAGATAATGACCCAAAACACACTGCCAAAAAACAATCTGGGGCAAGAAGTGGAAGGTTTTAGACTGGCCATATCAATCTCCAGACTTAAACTTTATGCAGTTATTGCAAGCAAAGAATTTACAACTCAATATGAAGTCTTATTCACTTCAATCTATTTCAGATCTATTTGTTCCAACACTTTTGTTCAACTGTTGCAAATTTTCTGTTGCAAATAATGCTATCTTTTAAATTGTGCATCAAATCCAGATGAACATTGATGTCAAACCCTAATGTTTTCAGTCTGCAGCAAAAATATAGGAATTGGCCTCACTGTTCCAATACTTTTGGGAAGGGAGTGTATATTAGACTGCATTAGTAATGTTTAATCCACTAACAAAATAAGCAGCCAGGTAGTAAGATTACTCCAATAAATGAATTGTTGTAGTCAGTTTGCCATACACTAATTAATGCGAGCCCTACATCTGGTGAAAATGTTTTACACTATATACTCATGTACACAAACACTGCATTTATCACATATGAGAAGTCAAACAAATGTCTGGTGTTATTCCTTCATGCTAATTTTAATCTCTTCTATGCGTTCTGTGTTACTGGGAACATTCCTGTAGATGTGTATGTGCGGATTTCTGAGAGTTCTGACACTTTTAGTGCAACCATGAACTTGCTCCCAAAATCAAGAATGACCTATACATAATATTTTGTCAAGTGCCAATGGCAATGCTAAACATATCTAAACACTAAAATTCTCACACTTCTTCATAGCATTAAGCAAATTTTTGGGGCATATTTCCTTCCATTTTTACTGCTTCATACTCTAGTTGTGCAAATATAGTTAACATATTTCACTTTTTGTCACAGCATCCTAATTCCCCCCTCAGTCTCAGTCTCCTTTCTTGTGTTAAAACTCCACTCTTGGTTATGATGAGGATGCTTGAATTTGGCTTGTGCTAAAGAAAAGCCATAGCTGGATTAAACTGTGAGGAGGCCCTCTGCACTTGTACTTTGCAGCATGTCAGCCATTGCCTCAGAGTTAATAAGATCATTTTATTTAGGGATATGTGCAGTTTGAACATTATACAAAATAAAATCATAAAACATTAACCTAGATTTTGGTAAATTGCCCATTTACAAGTCAGAGCCACAAGATTAACAAGTAATAAAGGGCTCATTTGTATTTTAATAGTTGAGGGACTGTGCTTTTGTGGCGCAAATGGCTTAACAACTCGTACAAAGAAATAAATCATACTCATATACATAAAATTAATCAACATGCATGAAACCTGTGAATTTTGAGGCCCCAAATGATCTGGGATCTTTAAGCAGATTCTTCCTTTCCCAGTTTGGTAATCCAGCCTCAGTTGTGGCTGCAGCATTTAATATAGTAGGAGTCATCAGAGGTCTAGCTGTAG
Organism: Terapon puta; assembly: GCA_028564955.1. NCBI lineage: Eukaryota > Metazoa > Chordata > Actinopteri > Centrarchiformes > Terapontidae > Terapon > Terapon puta. The sequence goes on along the minus strand of JAOXYL010000105.1, from coordinate 213,529 downwards.
CAACAGCACGATACACTTAGGAGTAAAATAAATATCAATTATGGAAGAGCTGAAGTCTAGCAGCACACTAATACAAATTCAAGAGTACAAATAGCAGTGCTGAATCCAGAACGACCAACAGATACCCGCTCACACAAAGCATAAAGAACAAGAGGACCCACATTCTGCAGAGGGTGAATCTCATGTGGTCTTCCACACACACACACACACACATGTTAATTCACGTCCCTGTTTAACAGGCCTGATGTGCTCCAGCTCTCCACTGTGGAGCTGCTGCCTGTTGTTAATGTATGATTCACATCCTGTTCTACACAGTGACAGCTGCAGCAGGACTTTGTGGAGCTGCTTTCCCCATAGCTACACATTCTGCATATTCAAATGCACACATTGTCAGGGGTGGTTCACTGCATTATAGCTTCATTTCCATGTAGGGTGAGCTAGCAGGGCAAGTGGAACATCAGCAGTCAGAAAGCAGCGGCACAGTGTGGTTTACCTGAGACAGGGACAGAGGAGAAAACATCATTTTGAATCAGAGCAGGCTCTGACGGCGGCCTCATGTGTTTGTGCAGACGTCTTCATGCTCGTCCCTCCGATCTGATCCTCAGACCAGCAGCGGGACCCGGGCTCCGAGAAACCGCTGCGTTTCCTGCGCTGCCTTCACAGCCGCTCTCCTCGGATGACTCCGCCGCGGTAACTCCACAAATGATGACACGCCAGAAAAGTTGAGGCCCCGGAAAAACGTCCCGCGGGAGGAAAAACACAGAGAAAGTTCGGCATAATCATTCCTCCTCTTCTTCAATCAGCAGAACATGGCCGGAGGTGTGAGGACCGCGGGGGGCTGTGTCACTTGGAGAGGAGAGGAGATGAGGTGGCGAAGAATAAAAAGACAGAGAAGTGAAATGACGTGATGGAGTCAGCCCATCCCAAAGCTCGGGCTTAAAGCCGCAGCTGTGCAGCTCTGCCTCCACACACAGGCCTGAAAACACACTGCTCTGCTCCCCCCACAGCAGCTACACACACACACACACAAAACAAACCCCAAACACAGTCTCCACAGAGGTGAAGGTCCATTGTGGTTTTCATGTCCATCCTCTGCAGCTGAACATGTGCAGTTTGGTAGGTTATTCCCACAGTGGAGGTGGAAGTACTCAAGTCAATGATTGAATTGAAATTTGATGTACTTTAATCTAATTAGTATTTCTGCTTTATACTTTATAGCTCCACTACACAGCAATCCAGAGGCAATTATTGTCACAGGGTTAACCCTAACCCTAACTACATTATTTTGTTAATAGCCGAACTGTTCCAAGTTATTTCACCAGGAAAATCAAGCTCTTCCTATACAATATGATGTACTGTCGACCAGCTCAGATATTAAACTACCTCTTATACATCACTGCACCAGTAATAATAAATCATAAATCTTTAGAATAAATATAGAACAATAATACTTCAAGTTTATAGCTCTAATGATACTTGTGTATTTTTATTTGAGTTTTCAATACAGGACTTTTAATTATTCTATTTAGTTCTATTATGCTACTATGGCTACTGAAATAAAACATCTAGATACTTTCACCAACAGTGCTAAACTCTAAATAGCAGCTGTGTCTGAGTGTATGAGTGCAAACAAGAGCTAAATACATTGGCTAATGACACTTTGATGAATGAATGGATGGAATTAGCTATAAAAACACTGGCGTGACATGTGAAAATGTGACCGTGATATGTAGGCCCATAAAACAATCAATAAAGAAAGAAAACATCCAGTAGGAAGGACTGCAGCTGATATTTAACTAAAGGAAGTGTGAGAACAGAAGCAGATAGAGGCTCTGTGGTCACTAATATAGTCTATATGATGAACTCAGTGCAGAACGGATCATATATATCACAAATCAGATCACTTAGTTTTTAATGCTCAGTGGATGTACAGACCTCATTATGGGCTGTCAGGAGAGCACTGTCACATCAAGAGGAGCACAGTTTGATTTCCACCTTTCTAACTGTGTTCAGAGGGATTTAACCTCACCGGTTAAACACAGTCTACTCTTAAGCTTGGAACATGTTATGTATGGTCTGAAGGGGCTGATGGTGATGGAGGGGAAACATCTGACTTCTCCACAGTGGCATCAGAGCTGTTTTCAGGCGGCTCACTTCAGGCTGAACTTGGACCTTCCGGTGAGAGCGGAGCGGCTCCTCCCGCGGCCCTGTCACAGCTGTGTGCCGGGCAGGGAGGCCCTCTGTCGGCCTGTCATATTAAGTCAGTCCGCTGGCTCAAACTGCGGCCATTTTCTGCTGACTAACACACACACGCACGCTCACAGACACACGAGAGAGGGAGGCTGAGGCTGAACTTCGACTTGGCCTTCCGCCGTCCCGCACAGAGTCACGGGCCTGCCCCCCCCCCTCCAAAAGCCCCAAACTCAACAACTTTCACCGCAACAACTGTGGGCGCCGGTACACACACCGATGCGTGTTGTCCGTTTGCTCACTACCACCAGGGGTCGGAAAGCACATTTGCCAGTGGAATAAAGCCCATGCACCGCCAATACACCCTGTCTCCCGGCACGGAGGCAACGTAAGTCCAAACTTCATTCAAAACTGTAGGAGTTTAAAGTTGACTTGTCTAATGTCCGACACATTCACCCGTCTCACCTCAAAATTATTATCATCTCATGACTCACGGTCTTTTGACTAATTCGGCGCATATAAAATGCTCGAAGGGGGCTTTGCGTCACCAAAATATCAAGTTTTTTTTCCGTTCACGCTGTTGGCTTCCGCCCTTCATAGCGTGTTTGACGGAGGACGCCAATTGGGAGAAAGGACGAACCTACTGTCAAAGTTAATATTTTTTAAAAGTATATGCTGTTTTATGTGTCGTGGATAGGCCGAATTCAAGGGTGGATCCCAACAAATCCACACTGTTTTCATGTCGTGCTGTGCCAAGTATTTATACAAACTGGCGACAGGGGATGCTTATTTGCCAGATTTTTTGAATGAAATTTAGCGGTGGATTCTCTCTGTAGGCAACATCACTAATCGGACTACTGTGCGACGCTTGGACGTTGTTACAGACGGAGAGAGGAAGTCTGGGAGAAAAGGAGCGAAGAGGCTCCCTGACATGTCCGAATGATCGCGACTACCCCCGCTTTCTGCCCCACTTGGAGCTGCGTCGCGGACGTTACTCACTCAACTCCTCGCATTGCGTCTTTTTAAGAAAACACGGAACGGCACGGCAGGAAGGGACACCCACAACATTATTGTACCGGAACAGGGTTTATCCTACCATTTCGAAGCTAAGCCGCCACCGGAGGAAGTTAAAGCTGATCTCAACGCCTGCCCATCTTGTGCTGTCGGTCGTTATCATTCCATATTCATTTCCATCATCATGCGCGTGCCAGGTGGAGTAAATCCGCGGTGCTCGAGACCAGAAACGTCCCGCGTCAAGCTCCGGGCTCCCGGAGCCCCCCACCCCCCTGCGGCTGCGGCAGAATGGAAAAGTGCTACATTCACCTTCTACCTTTCCCCGGGCTGCCTTTCCCTCTCCTTATTATTTCAGATTCACATGTTTTATTGCAATCGTTTAATTAAAGTCAATCACCTTTTCCATACAAATCCACACAGAAGAACATCTCCATATCCAAGTAGATTTACAAACTGTATGATACACCTGAGTTTCCTGTTAAGTCTGAAGGACAAGCAGAATATCAAGTGAAAGGTATGATGAGGACAGAGGTGGGGTAATGATTTCAACCACCCCAGACAGTCAGGAGTTCAAAGATTTGCTTCTTTTAAAGATGAATACTTACAATCAGCTGTAAACTTATCTCAGCTCGAGGCCCACGTGCCACATATTCAGCCACATCTTAGTCTCCCTCATCAAACAGAACAAACTCTGATGAGTTTGTGCTGGTGACCCAGAAAGACTGATTTACACAATGAGAGCACATTTCCATATGTCAACCCCCCCACATGCTTTCCTGTTGTTATTTTCTTAAACAAACAAAAAGAAACCTCAAATGGTTCACTACCATGTACATTTTCATATACACTGCCAGTCAAAAGTTTGGACACAACATCTCATTCAATGGTTTTTCTTTATGTTCTTTATTATTTTCTACATTTTAGATTAATACTGAAGACATACATATTTTAGATTTTTTTTAGAGTGGTGACATTGTGTAATGTAAAAAATAATTAAAATATAGAAAAAACATTAAATGAGAAGGTCTGTCCAAACCTTTGACTGGTAGTGTCCAAACACAAACTTAACGAACTGTCATTACATTTGCTGCCATGTGGTCTGTCCTGGCACTGTTGTACCTTGGTTATCTTTTTAAACCTTATGTCGTACCTTCTAATTGTAATAGGTACATGCAGTCTTGTGTGGTCTCACTACAGCTTACACCTTGCCATATCAAACAGGGTGCTCCAATTCCTTTTATGTCGCCAATCTGTCAATTTGTGAGTGATTTCCATACCAGCAACAACACAACAACACCATTCTGAAATATAGCTGCAAGCAGCAATGAGGGGTCCAAGCAGATCTGCAGGCAAGAGTTGCGGCAGAAACATAATGCTGTCACATCAAAACAAAGGCTGTTTTTAATCTAAATACATAAAGTGATATGAGGCAACACAGGACTTTTGGTGACTGCAGCGCCCCCGAGTGGCTGAATGACATGAAATTTCCCCTGTCCCATTGGTACGGGGTCTGGAAACATACTTCCAAGTTTTATTTCGATACCTCCAACCATTGCTCAAATATGAAGTCACTTCCTGTTTGGTGCCTTTGCCGCTGAATTCGATTGGCTGAAGTGGGTGAACGAAGTTGAAATTGAAAAGTCCAACGCAAACTTTTGTGGGGATTGATCTCAAGATAGTCTGTGCCAATTTTTGTAAGAATTGGACAAAATTTGCTACGCTGAAAATTTAGTTTCTCTTTTTCCAAAATCCAAAGTAGCGGAAATTCTATTTGACGCAATGTGACATCATAGGTTTTGATGTCAGTATGATCCAAGGATTCCAATGGTACCTTGTTTGAAAATTGGGCATACGGTTCAAAAGTTACGTGGACGAATGTAGTTTAAGTTTTGACCCATTGGTGGCGTTAGATCGTGTTCCATGCCGACATATAACTGTCATTTTAATTGGGAGCTTTGTTGCTTGGACCCCAATAAAATCATAAATACAGCGGCCACGGATCTCATGGCATGTCTGCATATCATAACATGCCTTATATTCACTGAGAGCACAACAGTCTGTTATACTATAATGTGTCATTCTGTACCACCTCTGTGTTGCAAGATATCTCTTTCTTGTTTGAAAATTGCTGTCAGTCCACTGGCAGTAGCTGCTTTGACAGAAAAGATGTCCTGTGGATGTGAGATGTACAATGCATGTCAGTGTTGTTTTACAGTGCTGCCCTCTGCTGTCGATCAAGCAAACCTCTGCACCTCCACTGTGCTCTCCCCACACCCCTGAACCGTGTGCCATCAGCCAACTTCATATAGTGTGTCCCAAATAGGACTGTGTATTGTTTCATCACAGTCATGTGCACGTGAACAGTAGTAGTTGTAGTAGTAGTGTACATAGTGCAGGCCCGCAGTTCCAGATTAACCTCAAACACTTGATGCTAGAACTTGTTTTGCCTCTTGATACAAAGGAATTTTATTTTCCATGACACATCAACAAGAGAAGCAAGTTTGATATTGCGTCATTATTTATCAAAAAACAACAAAAGCAGGTCTTACTAGTAACCCAACACGACCTGTAAATGATCGCTGCCTGTTTTGGTGTATCCCTTCACCAAAGCACATGGTGAACTGGTCACTGTTTGTAGAGTTTCTGTATCACCTGGCTGTTAACATGTGCATGAAGCAGTCACCGTCACAGATCGCCTGGATGCTCAAAGTAGGTGTTTAGTAATGAAAGGCAGATTCTGATTCCTTATATTATCTAATACAAGATCTGTCTGCCCTTCTGTCTTTTCAGCATATAACTTTAGATAGATCCCTTTTTATGTCACCACACCAATTTAAGCATACATTTGAACAATACTGGAAACGGAAGATTACATGTAAATAACAGTGGTCCAATAATAAGTCCAAGTGTATTCAGAGGGCTGAACCAAGTGTGTTGGAAAAAGTAGGGGGTTGTTTTGTTAGGGGAAAGAGGAAATATTTATAGTGTCATAGTATTTATATAGTACATAAGATAGATAATGAGTGATGATGTTATTGTTAATTACAGATTATATATCTGTTCATGGATAACACACTGGATGTGTAGAGGTTTGAACTGTTTGAGATCTTGCAATGGCTTACTCAGTAGTCCTTTTCTAACAAAAAGTTGCATTTCACAGGCAATGTCTGTAGCTAGCCCAGTTGCAGAGTTCAGGGAAAAAATCCAAGAAACATTTTTTGTAATGAAGAAAAATATAAAATTCTCTTTTTAATTACTCAGTTCCACTGAATTACAAATTAATGTGGCTGGCTAATACACTTGTTGTAACTAATCAATAAAATAAAAAGTAGAAGCAGGTAAGAAAACCGATTGTTTTCAAGCCCTGACTGTCCTGGTCTAAAATCAACAGAATCAGGAATGCAGTCTTAAAGGACAAGTACGCTTTTTTTTTTATAAACATGTACCAAATCACTTAAAAACATGAATACTAGTATGATCTACATCAAAATTAACGCGTTTTCTTTAATCG